>OX155687.1:600000-1190563 GCA_944547425.1 Eupithecia centaureata
GTACACTGTCAATCATAGACGGCTCGCATTTATTGGTAGTCGCGATTGCGATCGTGTCCCTCCCCTTTGCAGAACATTGATCCATATCACGTGGACTTAATTATAAACAGAATAATTGGGCAGGTAGAGTTTAAAGGAAGCTGCAAATTATGACAACAAATCGGAACAATAAATAATTTATGTTTGGAGTCTTAACAGATTGTATTTGATCAATGCTTATTGATTCAGATTCAGATTCAGATATTTTATTAATAACAGTTGTTACAGGTCATAGAAAAATTACATTGCTCATTGAGGAAAGTATCTCATATCGATAAGTACATACTTTAGAAAGTGTTAAAAATAAACAAGAAGACTGTTTCATTTCATTTCATTTATTTATTGTTTGTGAGTCAGGTAGTTTTACAGTCAGTTTATAGGACTTATTATAGCTCGCTGAATTCTGCCACTCGTACAAACATTCTATTATACATAATTTAATTTTAATTAAAAATCTACGTCATTTAATTTTACCTAGTATCATGCACTGTTCATTATCTGTTGGTACTTAACAAGACAATATAAAATATAGTGGTATTATTTGTTTTTGCAGATAGTAAAAATCGAGCATAGACTCCAGAGGAATGTAATACACAAAGTCTTTCGTCACCGTGTATACAGATCTAAGATCAAATTCAGATGTATTCGTGAGCATATCGCTTATAATATTTTCACCGCTCATTGGTTCATTTTCTATTTTATTTTTAATTGAAAATCAGCCAATGGGTGACGAAAGTAATGAGAGATATCACGTATTTATCTTAAACAACTTATCTTGGCCTTAGATACGTAGTACCTATAAATGATTTCGTTTCCTTGCATACATATTCCTTTATATTTAACCAGCGACCCGCCCCGACTTTGCACGGTTTTATTATACGTATAAACCTTTCTCTTGAATCAGTCTATTAAAAAAAATTGCATCGAAATCGGTTGCGTAGTTTTAAAGATTTAAGCATTCAAAGGGACATAGGGACAGAGAAAGTGACTTTGTTTAATACTATGTAGTGATTTATTATAATAAAATGAAGCGCTGAATAACAAAGTATTACAATAGTATACATTCGTTGATAGATTCCTAACGATTTTACTAATTTTAATAGTAAAAATTTGTCAATTCGCCGGTGCAGCGATGCGGTCAAACTGCAGGCTGCGATAAGTTGAAGACAGGGCGCTGTGGTTTTCATTAAAACAAGCCTCCGTCTTTGGTCTCCAAACCTGTGGACTAACAGCTTACTACGATAAGACTCGTGTCGGTTTCCAAGAGCCCTGTAAGGTTTTTAGGAAATAAAGCACTTTGAGTCGGGTTTTGAGAAATTATAGGGTTCGGTAGAAAGTTGATAAGGATTAGACCCATTAAAGAAAAACAAGTTAAACCATGAAACCCTTTTAACGGATTTTAATATTCAAATGAGGCCCTAGCACTTTCATATTCAATTCCCCGTCTATTTATACCGATCTACACGACAGTACTGCAAGATTTACATCGCTTTTGCATAATTATGTGAACTTTACTTCGATTCTCTGCAGGTGGCGTTAGGTAAGTACGTACCAGCTAAAATACCACAGATTTTGTAGGAATTATCAGGTTTGAAAATCTTTTGTAATTTTGTTACTTTTTGTTTTCCTATTCGTTGTTTATTGAATTTTACAATGATTATTAATATATTGATCATTTTATATCTATCGTCATCTTCAGTGTCAATAGCTTCATGTATCATTTTATATTACATATTTAGCTTAGAACATGAATTTACTGACAGCGAATATAACTAATGCTTAATGAAAATGACGTTTAGTCATAACGCGATATAGTCTCTCTACGAATTAGGTATACCAAGATGAAGCGTACTGCATCTATAAACCTTAAAAGTAGTTCTAAAAGCTACATTGTGTACATATCAATTTTGAATTTGATCTTTCCGAAGCGTGCTTCATACAGTAACAAAGCTCGACTCGATCTTACTAAACTAATCACAAAGTATAGAATCTAATACGCTGAAGTTTTGCTCTAAGCTGCTTAAGCAAACAACAGACGAGTATACGAGCTAAGGGTCAAGGCACACTGATATACGGAGTTTCGGAATGTTTTCATAGCAAATTAAATAAATTAATGATCAATGCTGGAAAATTTCCACAGTTTCATTTAACCCTAAAGTAACCAGAGTTCATGTTATGGGTACTACAAATATAATTGTAAGTTCTATTACATTTTGATGACTTTAATTTAAATGAGTTTTTTTAAAAAACAACATCCAAGAACCTAAATAAATTTCGCAAACATTAAATTTGTCTCGAAGCTTACGCTACGTATTTAAAAACTAATCTTCCAAAGTTGCAGGTGGACCTTCATCCGCTACGCCTCTTAGATGTCTTAGATGCTCTATCCACACCATAAGGCTCATATTTCTATGAATTGCAATTTCCAATATCCCTTACTTAGGGTTCAGTATCCTATGAAAATCTTCACATAGGTAACCCTTTAGATTCCTGTTCAATGTGCCGTGACCTCAGCAAATATGCTCGGCGTGCAGGGAACTACACGATGAGTCTGATTGACGGAATGACAGACAGATGTTACAGCCATTCCAGGGATTTCATATATCATTTTATAAGTGTTTTGTTATGAGTTCTAAAATTGAGAACAGATACTGTCTTCGTAATGCAACAACCGCTATGTTAGTGAAGCAATATAGGATTGTCTTACTGTTAGAATCATTTCGAGGTTTTGATATGTTTAAAATCATCTACTTTTTTAAAAAGCTTCTTTTGTCTTCATTATTTTAATGTGTTTATTAAGTTTTGTTAACATTGGGGCTAAATAGGTTCATAATTCAAATTACATACATTTTTTATTCTTAATAAGCTTTTGCCACAACACGCAACAAGTAGTACTATTGCATTTGGCAGATAGTATGAAAAACTCACCTTCTAATACGACTCACGTTAATACAGCATTGTGCTGTTAGGTATTTATTGTAAATTAAATCATAATTAACTCTTTTACTTAATTCGAGTCCTTAATTTCTTCATAGTACTATACTATAATAGGTTTCATAATAAATTATTTCTGCCGATGATTCCAACGATGTTTTTGATCAAAACAAACTGACTTTCTCGCTCTTCCCGTGCGTTTTTATGAATACACCAGCTTTTGAAACATCGTATTTTATGAGCAGTGTATTTAGTATGAGTTATGCATTAGCTTACTATGATGATAAAATATTCTTCTCCTTCCATTTAGCTCCTTGCACTACCTCTTTCGCTTCGATTTATTTTAAACATAATAACATAAAGAGTAACTATTTTTAATAGTTTTACCGCGCTGAATATTTTCATACGCATTAGATTATTTATAGTTTTTAAAGATTTGTCAAGGCTTTATTAACGTAATACTATACTTTGATTTATATCAATCATTTTTGAACGTATAAGCGAGATAAAATTAAAGTCTATCGAGCTTTAGATAACTTTTCGTATTCGTATTTTAACAAACTCATACTAAGCATCCAGCTCAAAATTACATCACACCTGTTTGTATTAACACAAAACAAGCGGAGGTGCCAACATAAAATTAATTTAACAGTCAAGACGAAACAAAAGCGTTGCAAGAACAATTATTTCTTCGGGTGGAGTGCGTTCAAGGCAAACACATGGCAAGGCGACGGGACAAAGAAGACTCTTTGTATATCGTCACCTTTGTCCCGTTTGCATCTTGTGTGGAGAGCGGCACGTCTCGGAATACTGTAACGATCCTGAAATTCCTGGCACTCTCAAAAATTCGCTTTACACGCTTTGTTTTTACAATGTTTTTAGACGCTATTTCTCTGCAAGATAGGACAGCTATCTGTTGTGTTTTAAGTTTGAGATGCTTTTATGGCGATTGCCAAGTGTTGTTTTTGTTGTGTGAAACATATTTCCCATCGGCCCGATTTAGATAAATGTTTTAAGAGGAAAACTTTTATGGTGCAGTTAACGGGGCTATGAACAAGCGAAGATTGAGACGACAGATTGTTAGCGAGTCTAGACTCTTTACGACTCGCCCAATATGTAATGGTCATAGACCTCGTCTTCTACAGGATAAATATTAACAAAATCACGCTGATAAGACGGCTAATCATATCAGTGCCTTCTTGTGGTGGAAAACACAAAGATTTCTAGTATGTTATGAGTACCAGAAAAACAAACACTTTCTCATAGATAGAAGCACTATCCTATTGTGTTGTCCTATTCAGAGAGATAAACTAATTTTCCGGCTCTTAGCTAGCACACACAATTAGTCCGGGACAGGGGCTTTGCAAAGTGCTAAACAAAAGTACGCAAATAGAAGCAAATAAAAGGAGCACTTTGATGTTCAGGCTCCTAAATTACATTGATTGGGAGACAAAGGGCCCAATATCCCGCCATTCCCGGACCAATCGAGTTATCCTTTAAACCTGCACGGTTGTAGTCGTGGCTGTCGGCCAATTATGTTATTAAGTTTTGAGTTCTACGTTTGGAAACCTGTTTGTTCTAGAAATGGCACGCTCTGTTTGGTTTTGTGTTCATTGAATAAAAGCAAGGTAAATTTAAGTAGCTATTAAAACTTATTATTAGTTTTACACAAGTTTGCAGTTACGTAAAAATAAATAATTCAATGAGTTACATTACTCGAAGTAGTAGGAGAAATTTATGCTCAATAATAGGTCTAAATATGAACCATTATTAAGCATGTATTTCTCCACGCATCTCCATTCTATAAATCAAAAAATAGAATTTTTTAAAAAGGTCTTATTACCGTGACAACCTTGTCAAGGAACCTTCTGATTCTGAACTGAAATTCAAAAACAGTCTGTCTTCTTATTTCCATCAATAAATTAGAATACCAATAGGTCCCAGCCGTCTGGCCGCCCATTAAAATTGGTTCTGTCATTGATTTAATATTAAAATGAATAGGGGTCAATTTCGGGGTTTTTGATTTGGATCGGACGTGATAACAAATGATTATTTAACGCGGATTTTGTGAAAGGCTTTGTTCGTGATTTTGTTTTGATCTACGTTCTCTTATGGCCATTTCAGCCTTAAATGCTTGCAGCGTTTAGTCTCCGCCACAAGACTATAACGGCTCTCGGTAATGAGCTGTCATGGCTGCGTGTCATAGCGTCACTAGTGACGTGTTTCTGGGTCACTTGCTGGTAAATGTTTTAATTTAAATAATTGGTAAATATTCGTGAGTATTTCCCCAATATTTCTTGTCGCTCGCTAGTTGAAATCTAAATACGAATAAAAAATAACAAAAAAGAACAGTTTAACTCTAAACTACTGTTTTTTTTAATTAATACATATATATATGGATTTATTATTATTTCACTCAAAGCTATTATTCTTATATTATTATTAGATATATTGCAAGTCCCAGGTATTCGTCATATAGAGAGAGGCGCCTCAGGACCGCTATTCGTTCTATCGTTTGGGGGAGGCCTATGTTCAGCTGTAGACGTTTACTGTTGGATGATGATGGTAAATGCAAATTGTAACTACTTAGGTTAAGCTAGTGCTCCTCTCCAATCAATAAACCTCTTTGTAGACAAGTAGGTAGTATAAGTATAACTTTACCCGACGCTAACTCGGATTAAGAAGGTAAACTCAGTTTGTATTGGGATGTGACAAATTGACAATGTCTTAGGATCGTGCTGAGTCGGCGCGTAAATGAGGCTCACTTCTACGACACAGGGAACAAAACAGGATAGAGTAGGATAAGTTTCCTTGGTGGGCTTCCTAAATATAAATGACAGCGGCTTCACCCGCGTATAAATCGATGATGTTTTTTTATTACTAGAACTATCCTGTCCATTCAAAATTTCAGCCCAATCCGTTCAGTCGTTATGGCGTGAAGAGGTATCAAACATCCATCCATCTGTCCATACAATTTTTTGCGTTGATAATGAGTGTGATGATTTAAATATTTTTACGCCGGAAGACCTTGCAAGCAAACAGAGTAAGGTAATTTTATTCAGTTATAGAAATAGAATCCTGGATTCTGGTTTTAAACAGTTGTAATTCTAATACATTTTCTTTTTCTAGTGACCAATATAATTATATGCACAATAAATAATGTGTTCTTCAGACTAATTAAAAATGAAAAAGAGTAATGAAAAAGTTACCTTACTTTCTATATAACCTTAGTACGTGACTTACGTACTTCAATTAAATCAATAAATTAGTTGCAAACTATTATTGTTAGAGGTATTTATTGGAAAGTTTAGGTGCCTTGACGTATTTACTAGCTTTTTTTTCCAGTAACGCTTCCTTTTTTGAAAAAGACCCAAATTGATAAATAAAAGGTTCTAACAACGTAGTTTTTACTTCATGTTTACGATATTTATTTGCGCTGTGTCTTCGGGCAGGTGCGTCAGCAAGAGCCGGTTCTTTATTGCTCTCCATCTTCAGCTCAATGAATTTATCAATGAATGCTGAGTTCAGTTGGTGTTCTTCAGTGGTGATCTTCGAAACTAGTTCCAATGGAAACGTATTAAGGTTTACAATATCAAATTGAAACTAATGCATTCCACAAAACGTAGTTCATAGTGTAGTTACCTAGTTATTCCATATCTACATCCAATGCAAAATTTGAGACACAAACATCAATGCATCCAAACTTTGTCATTTATAATAACTAGCGAGCTAAGATAGTAAATACATATTTTAATGAGCAAGAAGTAAAATAGTATAATCTAAAGACACGAAACATGAGGATGTAAACTGCAGAGCTTCAAAAAGTAAACCGAAAAAAAACAAACTCATAAAAATGAGAACCAAACGAATACACTAATGTAAAATTTGTAACGTTAAATTTGAGCCGCTAAAAGTGTTGAGATCCCAAGAAGAGACTTGATAGTCATTTTATTACTACGATGATGTAATTGACAAATTATTCAATAGTTATCATAACTTTTTAAACAAGTTATTTGCCACCATCTTTAGTTTTAAAATTAAGACTTGATACAAGTACAGTCCTATATACTAAGGTCTTTGTTTGGATCAATGTTCATCTCAGAACAATTTGTCAGACTTTTATTGGGTTATTTTGGTTATTTTAAGCTTGATTTTTGTGAATTTGATGCCAATTATTTCAACATCACACCGTCCTGCAAAAAATAACATAAAACCTTTCGTAGAAAAACGGCCTAACAATAATATTAACAAAAATTGCCCACTCATGCCTCCCAAAGGACCGTGCTACTTCCAGAAACTGGATGGAAATGAGAAACAATTTATATTTTTATTCAATATAACTTATTGTCACACACTGACTTTTGTCCTTAGTATATTTTATAACAAAAAGTACTTTGTACTTACATCTCTTCAATTTTTATGTTTTTATGGGAATATCTTATATTTTTATAGAATACTAAGCCTTATGAATAATAAACCTTTTGTATAAAATATGCCTATAAGTTTTTGCTCAAAAGCATAAATTACAACCTGTAAACTACTATTAATCTTTTGTTCTTGGCGAAGCCCGGCAGTCCTCCACAGAGTTGGTGTAGCGACATTAGATCGATTAGCGACAGATCACGTCCTTTCGAGATGCGACATTGTCCACCTCGCTGTTGAGAACTTCAAGGGACACGCGAGAGCGGATGTTTCCTTCTTCTTGAGAATAAGGATTAAAATTAATAATAATTGAGGTAAAACCACTAACCACTAACTTGTTATTTGAATCGCGTAAGCCGTAACTCACTTTCCGCAGCTTCGAAATATTGCACCCCACTGGTTCCATTTAAATCCCAAATGTAATAAAGCTTTACCAGATTGTTCACTTAAATACACTCGAACATGTGCACAATACAAACCTTTCCTGAACAGTTGAAAAAACTGCTGACTTGAGTCATACAACAATCCAATGCTATCGGGACAAAACACCTACAAGAATTCCTAATACATGCCTTTTCTCAATCGATGGCTCTGAGAGAATTCTTTTTCGGTTACACCTGCTTTGAACCAAAATCTCATTTTGAAACTATATTCCCTCATACTCTTGTCGTATTCTAGGCCTGTTTGAGAGTGAATCGGTGATTGAACTTGAGACTCAAAAAAGCGAGGTCATTACAAAACCTCAGTCAACCAAAAAAATAATAACGTAATACTGTTTTGCTTAATCAAACAAAAATCTTCTTTTCATCACAATTTAATTGACATCAAAACATGGACCAGTTAAAACGAAAATGAAAAAATTTTGATGTTTTGATATATCTTAACTGCAAGAAAATAAGGCTGAAATTTTCCATAGATCTTCGATATTAACTAACGATATGTAATCCTAAATAAACGAAACGATATGAGGCTAGCCAGGTGTCTGAAGACACTAATTATTAAGAGACATCTTGCTCTAATCAGGATAAACAATAGTCAGTCAAAAGTTCTACTTGTCAACGAGTGTCGAAATCCTGAAAAGTTATTGAAGGAAGATTAAATTACACTTTATGCCTCATCAGCAAAGTTATAAAAATAACTCGTCCTTCTTATCCCCACCCTCGTAATAAGGGATTTGTGTTCGGATGATCCATATTTTTACATCAAACAAGTAGCAATTCTTTTCAACATTCTAAACGAGCGTCGTAATTTTTAATATCAAGAAAGCTTTGACTAAGATACCATATAAAATACCTTCATTTTGAAACTTTTTGTTCATGTTTTTTCTTACAAATTGGAACATATTGCGCTCAAAGAAGATGCGAGAGCCCCGATACTTTTGGCAAAAGGTTTTTATTACAAAACGAATTTTATTTGGAAAAGATTTGGGGAAATGTGATTGAACTGGAGGTGAGCATTGCTTTAGAATTGAGCTTAAAAAAGAGCTTTCATGAACCTCTGTCGCCAATGATAAGCGGATAATTAAATGAAGCACTTTAATGGGCTTATAACAGATGAAGGATATTGTAAAAAATAATTACTGTAATTTTAGAGACACTAATAAAATAATAGAAAAAATTTGAGCAAGAATTTAAAATTGAAAAAGTTGGCTAACTGTAGACTGTTGCCTATAATCTAGAGGTAGCTCAACTAATTCATGAAAATATGAGTCACAAACGTCTCGGAAACACTGACTGTATTGCCTAGCTGGATAGTAAAGCTGAAGCACTGCAACAAATAATCTGTAATTTCTTCTTTGATGATACCGAAGAACTAAATATTCTGACTATCGTGTACACACGACACGAGTCATGAGCCTAGTGTAGCCCATCCATTAGCATACCCCTACATCATCATAGCTAGCCTTTTATGCACTTACTATTTTAATGTATGCGTAAATGTAAGTTTACTGTGTTAAGTACAAAATTCTGTATTTATTTACTCAACACTTCACCGATCATACCGATTGTTCCGTCGCGATGCCCAATTACAACATGCTTCTCGGGCACGCTATCTACACTGACATAAGTGCCATGCTACCGTAAAAGAGAATTTAATTGTGGAGGTAAGGTGTCATGGCCAATAAAGTACTAACTAAAGTTATGGCATTTTATTGGCAATAGATTTCGCACGGTTGTATTATACATACCTTCCTCTTGAATCACCCCACATATTTAAAACAACCATCAAAATCTGATGCGTAGTTCTAAAGATCTTGCCATACATAGGAACAGACAGAAAGTAGGAAGCGACTTTATTTTAGACAAAATAAAGTCGCTTTCTTTAGACTAGACAAAAGGAAGAAACTATCTTGAAAGATCGCATCTACCATCATACGATGACTGTATTTTCAACAAGTAGATCTCTTATTAAATATATACCTATTATCATATTATATTAAGATTTTTCATCTAGTACCCAAGCTCTACTTTGCTTGGGACTATGTGAACTATTCATTAATATTTTAAATAAGTGGTAACCATACGTTGCTTGTAGGTTTTAAAATAAAGAAATTGAGGATTATGAGTTAAGAATTTAACTCCCTTCGTGTTCCTGACAAGGCTGATATGGGTGAACCTTCCGCAAAACGGAAAAAATAAAAAGACAATGTAACTTTTTAAAACATTATACATAAATACTATGCTAAATCTTATCTCGTTGCCAGGGCCTCTGATTAAAATACGAAACTTTTTACGAATAATAAATTAGCGAATTGCTGAATTTAATGAAAAGATCAAGGAAAATAATTTACATTCTTTGATTATATTTCAATTGCAATGAAACGTATTTTGCGTTCAAAAACCAATAGAAATCCAATAAAGTATCATGCATATAAAATTTTTAATACCTCAGATTTACCTTAACCTACCTTAGTTTTACGATATCATACAATTTTAACATATCAAAAACACCTCAGACTTCTAAAACGACGTAAAATGATTTGAATAACCAATGGACAACGTGAAATAACATTTTGATTGAGATAATTTTACGAAATTCAAGACACATTTCGAAATGAGCTTTCCTTTTACAAAGTGTTTAACTAAAAGATGGAAAACAGCGAAATGGAATTCATTTTACAATATTACTAAAACATTAATTAATTATCTCGCCCACTTAATTAGATAGCAATTTAAGATGGGACCTTACTCCAAGACCTTTAATTTAAAATGAGACTTCTACAATGCCGCTAGTAGTATATTATTTGAAAACAGCTTTTATGATAGGAAATTAAAATGTGTAGTAAAATTATAAATTGGTAAGTAACTTTTTTTATATGTTGGCTCAATATAACCAAATCACACCTCAAATATTGAATTCCTTCTATGTAATTGATAAAGGGTTGTAACTTAATATTTTTCAGTTGTAAAGAGCTTCGTTTATTATTTTATGATAGTTAAAAATTAATTAACGGCTTTAAGAATGAGGATGTAACAAATTAAAATAGATACAGTCTTAACAAATAAGAAATGCAACAAAAATTGAAAAATTCAAAAAATTCAAAAATTGTTTAAAAATTGAATGATTGCGTAGCTCGTTTCCAAGCTTAGTACAAAACTGTAGCAGTTTGCTACGCGTTGCTACGAGAGCACGTTTACGAAAATGCTACGAGAGACGACGAGCTTGGAACGATTATTTGCAAAACTTAGTCTTATACCTACATGTTTCTCTCCATAGAGCAGAAGTTTTCGTACGCTATTTGAAGTCTTTAACATGTATTTCAAGTCTTAGCCCAAACTGTTCAGTAGTTTTAGCGTGTGATGTAGTAATTCAACCAATGGGCATGTTCAACATGCTGTCACTGAGAATGCACGCGACGAACCGGACAAGTATTGTGTTGTACTTGCTCTTACAATCAGCAAGAGCAAGCAAGAAGTACATTAGGAGAGAGATACTAGATGAAGCACAGAACCTAACCCTAAATCAAATAAAATGATGTTTGTTCGACATAAAGCGCTTGCTTATAAAGCTTACTTTGATAGTGAGCTTGCGAATACTTGCTCAAAGGTTATTTTAAAGTGAATCAAGTATCTAATCCGTGCTCATCCCGTATAAACAACCGTATCTGGTCGACGTGGTCCACGGATAAAGCTGAAACTCGCAAATTGGAATTAGATTTGCTAATTAGCATGCGGCCCGGGTTTCATTGTGAACTGATTTTGTTTCAACGTGTCTTTTATTTGGGTACTTTTTAAAGCTATGAACAATTTTGTTAATTTTTCCCGAAACACTAAGGTTTTGCCATAATCACCACGTTTGGCAGACTGCAGTAGAGGTGTTAGCAATAAATATGAAGAATCTGCCTCCCTTTCTCTAAAACGATCCCTTAGATGAGATGAATTGTAATCTGTAACTCTAGTTGACTAACAGTAAATTTTCTCGTGTGATGATGGTTAACAATTCTATTACTGTTACAATTTTAACTTGCTACTAATATAGCGGTTTTCATAGGCATTTCAAATTTCGAAAATAAAGGTATTAAATTACTTGACCGTTACTGGAAGCTTTAATAAGCTTTTAACGAGAAAGCACATCCGTTTCCGTCGAATTTGACTACTTTTTACTGATTTTTCGGTAGTATATCCGGTCCACTGGCGACACCTAGGCGTTTCGCGCCATTTTTAGTTTGCGTAAAATGGACAGCGCCATGTTTTATCATTGGCGTTTCGTATTCCGTCGAAGCAACTTGTGTACGCAGCAGTTCTGCTCTGGCTCTGTTAAAGTTGCACTACCTAAAGTGATAATTATTATAAGGTTATATCGTAAAGTGAATCGCAGAAAAACCTGTAAGTTTTTTAAATTTACTTATTTTCTCGCACTTGAAATCATTTTGAGAATTTTTATCGACCATGTTGTAAAAATCTCTTTGTTATAATATTTGTGTTATTTTTTATTAGAAATAGGGCCTGCTTTCAATTTTAGCCATTACTGTCCCACTGCAGGACAAAGGCCAACGAACGTTGATTCAGGAAAGCATATTGTGCTCAAAATTTTTTACCTTACCTAAGGTAGGTAACTAACGGTAAAAATTTAACGGTTTTTCCGTTCGGATCTCGTATTTTATAGAAAGTACTTGATCATTTATTTTAATAATTTACTGGTTGTGTTCGGTTTATTCGGTTCTTTCGGTTCCGGTCTCGAAGTCCATTTATTTGGATAATTTACTTCATTGTGTTGGTTCTGTCATATAAGTTCTCACATTTTAAAATGATTTTTTATTTCTACCGGATTGTGTCCGGTGTTTTTGGTAAGTTTTGGAAGAAACATTTTTGTAAAAATATTTTGAATAACTGTATTTTAAAATTACAGCCTATTTTTATTAAAGAACCGGAACCGGCGCTACCGCCGCCGCCGCCACCGTGAACGCGCCGTGAGCTCGATCCCATTTGTAAGCATACCTACTCATCGCGGATACGGGTAAGCTCCAAAGTTATTATAACTGATGCCCTGCCTGACTAATTGAGTCGTTTTTATACTGCTTGCCATGATGGTAAGGCCTCGATAAGTTCATTTTATAAGCGTCGACGCTTGTACAAACATGTTTAACTTCACTAACAATCAATGTCTTGGCAAGGCCATTATTTCGAACAAATTAGAAGAACAAAATCGCAGGTTCCGAAAACACGCAACTGTTTTTCGAAGACATCTTCTATGTTCGCAAGAAACGACCCAAGAAATAATAACTAGCAAGCACTAGACCTTTTTAGTTAAATCTTCACCGAATACCTACCCTCAAAAGTTTTATTTTTGAGTCTCAACTCAACCATTCACGGCTCCTATTGATCATTCAATCAATCAGCATAAAGAGAACTTCAATAGTAATGTAATCTAAATTTGACAGTAAAATAGAAATTTTTGGTAAATATTATACCTATTAAAACTTTGTTGAATTCATTTACGAAAAAGGAGTTAACTTGTGTTGGAAGAACAACATTTAATTTCATCCCTTAACGAAAGAGGGACTTCAGGATGTGCGCGACACTAGTCGCGCGCTTTCTACATAACTACCTGCGAGTTTTTTAATAATAATTTTAGTTTGAGATTTGACTTGCTCGTAACCTGTACTTGTAGCCTAAAGGAATCAAAGTGATCTTGTTGATTGATTGATTGATCTTGTATTTTGTTTTAGAAGGCTGGATAGTAATAAGTGAATCTTTTAACCCTGTTCTGGCAAAACATAATTAAGGACTTAGCTGCCCCTCGCGGGGGAAGAGCTAGTGTGAATCACTAGGTCCATCGTGTGGACCTCCAGGTCCTTTCAAGGTTAAAGGCAGAATTGTATATCCCTATAAATAAGATATTAATTTATTGGGCCATTTCGAAGTAACATACGTAAATCATTTAACACACCAGTAGGCGCTCAAAGTTTATTTATCGACATGAACTGCCTACACAGACACACCCTCGCGGGGTGGATGCCGTAATTACCTTTCAGAGGTCAGCTCGGCTGTGACCAATATACAACATCTATAATTACTAGGACAGCGCTCAAATTCACGGGTTTCCTTTTACCACTGCACTGACACTTCCGGCCCGGTCATAAATATGATACAGGACGCTCATATGCTCTTGAACTTAGGTGAAATGCCTACACAAACACCCTCGCGGGGTGGATACCGTTATAACCTCTCTCAATGAGGTCTCAAAAAGGTCAGCCCAGAAGTGGCCAATATATAATAACTATCACGAGTATTACCACCGAGGCTCCTGGCCCGGTCTTAAATATGGTACAGGATGCTTCAATGCTCCTGGACCTAGGTGAAATACCTACATAAAGACACCCTCGTGGGGTGTATACTATAATAACCTCTCTCAAAGAGGTCAGCCCAGAAGTGGCCAATTTATTACTATAATAACAAGGACCAACCACCGAGGCTCCTGGCCCGGTCTTAAATAAGGTACAGGACGCTCCAATGCTCCTGGACCTAGGTGAAATACCTACATAAAGACACCCTCGCGGGGTGGATACTATAATAACCTCTCTCAACGAGGTTAGCCCAGAAGTGGCCAATATATAACTATAATAACAAGGACCAACCACCGAGGCTCCTGGCCCGGTCTTAAATATGGTACAGGATGCTCCAATGCTCCTGGACCTAGGTGAAATGCCTACATAAAGACACCCTCGCGGGGTGGATACCATAATAACCTCTCTCAAAGAGGTCAGCCCAGAAGTGGCCAATATATAACTATAATAACAAGGACCAGCGCTCAAATTCAAGAGTTTTATTTTACCACCAGGGCTCCTGGCCCAGTCATAGATATAGTACAGGACACTCCAATGCTCCTGGACTCAGGTGAAATGCCTACAAAAACACCATTCGCGAGGTGGATACCTTAATAACATCTCACAGAGGTCAGCCCAGAAGTGGTTAGTATACAATTACTATAACATATGACAAGGCTCAAAAACATGAGTTCCCTTTTACCAACAAGGTTCGCAGCACAGTCATAAATATGGTGCAGGGCGCTCTAATGCTCCTGGATACTGCATTTAACAAATATGAACAATTATTTATTTATTTTATATTTCGTTTATTAAGGCATAAACGTGTACAATTTCCTTGTCTATCGCATAGATAAATACAATATGCAGGAAGCTCCAATGTTTCTTGACACTTGATACTTAAACAAAAAGGTAACAATATATAATGCTCCTGGATACTGCATTGAACAAATGTGAACAATTATTTATTTATTTTATATTTCGTTTATTAAGGCATAAACGTTTACAATTTCCTTATCTATCGCATAGATAAATACAATATGCAGGAAGGTCCAATGTTTCTTGACACTTAAACAAAAAGGTAACAATATATATATATATATACATATAGGACGCTCAAATGCTCCTGGAAACATGCTCCTGGACACTAGAATTAACAAAAGTTAACAATAACTCTAGACATTTCAATGAGGTCAGATAGGAAGGTTGCTCTGGTAGGTATACAGACAATAGCAGCTCGCTGGTATCACCACGTTCGATATCCCGAATGTTTATAGTTATATCTAACTGATCAGGCAGTCCCATTTTCAATCTCGAGGCACTGAACGAGTAGGCATGTAATTAATGACCGAAATACGAGTATCCTGTCTCGACGATTTGCTGTAATACATTGCATCAAAGTTTAGATGTGCTTCGCGAGCACTTAATCTTGGTCTTAGCACTTAGGTACCTCGGTCCTCAAACCGCAGAAAGATGTATTTTGAAGGCCGGGAACAGTCCAAAATATATACCCTGCAGAAATTAATAGTTTGTCATTGTGCATGCCTGTTAGAGGTGCACATTCAAAGGAAATACAAGGGATTTTTCTGCTATATTATGCGACTCCAGCCTGACCGTTTCTTGCACCTGGTAACGATAAGAGTTTCTCCTGCACTGCAATCAAAATAAATCTATTATATATACAAGTTATTGTGTGTGTGCTAGCCAGACATGAAATACATCACATTTCATAGCCTTCATCTTACTGTATGGGCTTATAATCATACTGCAGAAGCATAGAGTTGTACCATAGAGATAACCTATCGAATGTGCTCGACATTCAATACATCTCAGCATACACGATATCCCAGGCAAGCCTAATGATCGGGGAGGTCACCTATATCATTATCGTTTACCCCGAGTGACAACAACTGCTAGCATATATGAACATTAAATAGTTTTCATAAAATGGGGACCCTAGATACTTCTATCTAATTCATTTATTTGCCTGAAAGGCTGCGCATGTTCTTTGTAATAATGTTACACGAGATCTGAAAGATTATGTTTCATGACGCGTTTAGTATCCCTTGGATGTTTCATAGCGTGTTTAAAATCTGGTATGTATCGATCACTAGCATGGGAATTTCCGTTACCATTTCTAATCCCTAAAGTGTTTCGTCTAAATCACTTAGTGACTGGGGATACCTGATTAGTAGTTCCTCAACTGGGGAATATGGCTGTCACCACCGAAAGTCAAGAACATCGTTCTCATGTTTTTGAAGTGTACGTGTAGAATGGTGGAACAATTGACACAAAATACCTACTAATCAATATTTTCATAAGATCGTCACACCACGATATAACTGTTGATCTGTACACGTAAAAGTTTACACGTCTTAACGTTACTAGACACACCTTGATCTTGTCATTGTGTACGATAGTAGGTGTTATTTATTTTTTGACGGTTCCAACACTGACAGCGGTTGACTTCTTTCAAACATTAATTATGTTATAAATTAATCCACTAATATGAATGAACTATACTTATTTAATCATAAAATTAGACTGAAAGTCTATAAACGATTTTAATATTACACTAAAAGTGGCTAAGCTGGCGTAACGTACCTATTGGCTGGAATAATACCTCTTTAGATAAACAGATGTTGAAGCAGTTTCAGATAACATACGATCACTGTATCTTTAAAGGAGGGAATTGGCTGTTCGCCAATATTTTTTTAAAGGATTTGTAGGCGAGAAGTAACATATATGTCTTCCTGATAATGTTACTCCGTTATTGTTGAAAACGATTGATACAATATTTACTAATTATTACTTTAGTTTGGTGGCAATTTGAATATTTTAGCTGTTAAAACGGCTAAGTTCAAGTTCAAAGTGGATATATTATAAATTTTAGTAAATTAGTTCTTGGTTACCTACTAAAATCAAGAGTGTCAGAATTATAGAACAAAACTCAAGAGAACATTACTGTATCAGTATTCTTTCAAAAGACTTGTTACACATTCTTTTGTTTAATTTTATCTCATCACATTGGCGTTATTCCCTCAAACTCTACATTTGGCGACACCAGGCGAAAACAAACAGATCTCGTTAAAAGCTTATTAAAGCTTCCAGTAACGGTCAAGTAATTTAATAGAAGCGTTTTTCCTGAAATAAAACGCATATTAAAATACTTACCTTACTGGAAGCTTTGCTTTTTATTTCTGCCTGGTGTAACTTAACCAATGATAAAACATGGCGCTGTCCATTTTACGCAAACTAAAAATGGCGCGAAACGCCTAGGTGTCGCCAGTGGACCGGATATACTACCGAAAAATCAGTAAAAAGTAGTCAAATTCGACGGAAACGGATGTGCTTTCTCGTTAAAAGCTTATTAAAGCTTCCAGTAAGGTAAGTATTTTAATATGCGTTTTATTTCAGGTAAAACGCTTCTATTTTTACTAGAGGCAGGCATTAAGTAAAAGGGTTGGCGAATACCCTTTGGACGACTAAAATAAAGACCCGGGCGTTGACACTGAAATACGCTGGTGTAGCTCGATTGGAATTTTAGTTGATTTAGAACAAGTTTCACGAAAAACAGGAGCTCAATCTAACTTTTTGTTACTTATTCCCTCTGGGTTACGCGTTATTGGATGTGTTTCTTTGTCCACCGCTTTTTTGAATTTTGATCCTGTACGAATTAAGTTATCGAAACCCGTTTTATTCACCAAATATATTTTTAAAAATGTAAAGAAACAAATATAAAATATTTAAAACAGATTTTTTATTGGAAAATAAGAAAATGCTTACATTTTAATCGTTTTACAAAAAAGGTTTAAGGGAAAATAACTTTAAATGGCACTTACACGCAATGGAATTCTTTTTATTCGGCCTATTTAAGAAACTTAACGTTTATTTCACAAAAATAAAGATTTTTATAATTGCATCCCTTGCTGCTGTAATTATAACAATCTTATTTTTTAACAACTTTTATACTAACCCAAATACTGTGTACATCATACATCTGCTAGCTAGAGCTTAGCAAAGAACCAATTTCAAAGATTATCGGTTCCCGACAAGCAACAAAGGCCTTTGTGCATATCATTTTAATATTTAAATTCGAAAACCCATGGGGAGCATTATGTTTAACAGTATACGTATGCCAATTTGTACTGCCCTGAGGGTAGCATTGGCTCTGTTTCTATTGTCGTATTATACGAACTTGCACCACAGAACTTTTAAGAGGAAACAGATACATCGTTTGAGGTGAAAATTTATATTATACCTACTTATGCGAAGGTTGGCATGTTTGTTATCTCTTTAAGTCAAAACTACTAAAACGATCGGGCTAAAATTTTTGTGCTTAGCAGTTTAGTGCTTTTAATTGTAATTTTAGTGTAAATGTTAATTTATGTCTGAGTAATCGAGTGAAGAAAAGTCATTCAACATTATTCAAAAAACAGAAAAATATTCCAGTGATAGAGAAGGAGTATAAGAGGCGGTACAACGCAAATCCTAATCCTACTAGTATTATAACGTGAAAGTTTGGAAGTATGGATGGATGGATAGGATGGATGTTTGTTACTCTTTCACGCAAAAACTACTAAATGGATCTGGATGAAATTTGACACAGTACGTCTACCATGAGTTTTTGCTTACTATACTCGCTAGCGACTGTAGTTAAAAATAGTATGAAAACTTGAACAGCGTCTCTTGCGGATAGTTGGATACTAAAAATGAACGTAAAAAAGCTATCTGCGTATTTACGTAACTACCATAGTAAAGTCAGGCGATTTTAATGTCAAAACTCATGGTAGAGGTACAGAGATAGGTTATAATCTGGAATAACACATAGGCTATATTTTATCTCGGAATTCCCACGGGAACGGGAATTACGCTGGTGAAACCGCGATTATACTCGAAATACTAATCCTGCGCAGACGAAGTCGCGGGCACAAGCTAGTTCGTTATAAAAATTAAAAGCCTTTTAAAAGCACTGAACGAGAATTTAAAATAGTATCACATTTTTTTTAAGTAGACCGACTTCGTCGCTCTTTTAATTATATTTTTGGCTGAATATTTTTATCAAAAAATGGTAAAAATAATTAATGAACACTGTAGGTAATGTACTAAAAAACAAAGTATCACACAGTTAAAGCTTTTATCTAAAATAAGCTAAATTTATTTTAACATCCCTTCACAAATAAAGGTCAAGGCCCTTGTAGTTGTTTTACTGTGTTACATAAGCCGTTCGTACCTGTACTAATGTAATCCAAGTTTCGTATTCGCCCCGCGGGCCCTTTCGGCGGAATCGAAGCGACCATGAATGTTTCATAACGACGTGCATTGTACCGATAATATCCTTTCTCAAATATTCGTGGAATGGTAGCTTTTGGATTTTTGTTTCGAATTATATTAGAAGTGACAAAACTAGCGACCCGCCCCGGCTTCGCATGGTTTTATTATACGTATAAACCTTCTTCTTGAATCACTATAGGTATCTATTAAAAAACCCGCATCAAAATCCGTTGCGTAGTTTTACAGAATTAAGCATACAAAGAGACATAGGGATATAGGAACGATGGGGATAGGGAAAAAGAAAGCGACTTTGTTTTATACTCTGAGGTGGTAGGTGAGGTCCGGATGGGTTCAATGTTGCAATTGATGGGCTTGACTAGAAGGTGATGATGTCTCATGTTGATTCACTGCATAATGAGCAGTCAGGGCAATAAAACGCTAAAAATTAAAATTATTAGTTATTATATTTATGGCCATTACGCTCCCACTGCTGGTCAACGGCTTCCCTTTTCTCTTCCCACTCCTCGCAATCTAACGCTGCAGGCCACGAAGATGTGTCTCGAACTCAGCAAACATTCTCATTTTAGGCCTTCCTCGTCAACTCCTTTGGGTGGGCTACCGTTGTAGTCCTCGCCCATATCTTGCTGGACATACGACTGACATTCAGCTCAGTTCCACTTCATGCCTCCAGCTTTCTGACCAAAGTCAATGTAGTATGCTTTTCCGCAAGCCAATAGTTACGACTCCTAAGATACTGCACTCCATATAATAATTTATACTATAGCATTATTGATATCAATAATGCTATAATATAAATAATCCACAAACCGCCATCTAGCCCAAAGTAGGCATGACTTGTATCTGGGATTAACGAATTCGAAAGAATTAAAAATCATTGTTAAACAAATACGTAATTTGCAAAATTTAATTTGGTTTACCATTAAAAATAATTGAATTAAGTCTAAAATTAAATAATTTTGATCAGATTATTCACTTTTCAGCGTTTTCAATAAATTTTATCAATCTGACGATACATTGAAATTAAATATTATGCTTTTATGGAATTTTCTCATACACTTAATGCATTCCAGCATCCACTATTGGCTTATGTGCATTAAATGATGAGATAATTTGGCTTTTAGAGGCCAAATTCATTTACCTATTGTATGTACCTACTATCGCCACAGTTGATTGATGAATAATGACTCGTTTACCTAATTAAGTAATAATTAGTTTGTAATTTACTAAACTGTTAGGATTTGGTACATTGGTACGCATTTGACAAGAAGAGATTTGTTTCAAATGTTCAAAGACCTATGCAATCTGTGTTGCTTTTCAACAACCTCTGTGGCGGAGTGGGCGCAGGTCCACCTGCGACGCATGAGGATTCGATTCCCGACTCAGGACAAATGTTGGTACGATCTTTGAGATATTTATTCATGGTCTTCGTGGTGTTTTTCACGAATCATAAATAATATTAAATTATTTATCTATGTAGTGTAATATACTGAATAAAATAGTTTCCGTAGCTATTCTACTACCATAACACAAGATTTGGGCCCGGATTCGACTAAATAAATCGCTTCACCATTTATATGGTATCGTGTCAAAATATCAGTGTTAAACTCTTTTTGGTATTCTACTATCACAAACTTTTAGAGATTCATTCATAGCTGTGACGATTACGTTTATGACTACCAATTTGACATTCTAATTATGAAAGTCTCTTCAACCGCAAAAAATAGTAGAATACCAAAATGCACAAACGTCATTTTAATCATCTAGATTGAATGGCACTACTAAAAAAAAACAAAAAAATGAAGCGAAGGGGAAATCAATTATCACTTGATTTCTAAGATTATTTTGATAATAACCTATAGTTTAAATCTGACTTGTCTAAGTGCTTATTTTGTAAGCCTAAAGAAATAAAGATATTGATTTACTGATTTACTGATTGAGACCTTTGTTTTGAATTTAATGGAATTCGGGCCAAGAACATCAGTCCTTTATGCCCAAAACCTGTGATTTTCCCCTCAGACATTCTACGACCTTCTCAACTGGGCCAAAAATGTGAAATCTGGTAAAAACGTAAACAGATTAGCTAATTGTAACGGCTGTCATGAATTCCCGCGCCATCCGTTGCGCATTATCTCCTTAAGGCTGTTGTATAGGCTAAAGCGCCTTTTTCAAAACGATATTTCTCCTTGATGAGTGGATGAAAATGTATGAAAAAAATATATGTTGCAAAATAGACTTTTATTTATAAGTTGTACATATGAAATGATTGAATTCATATTATTACTATATAAAAAAAATAACCAAAGTAAAGCATTTCTTGTTCTAAATTTGGATATTTCTTCTAAACGGTGTTGATTTTGTGTATTTTTCTTTCACTCAAATATTTGTCAAAGTATTTTGCACAAATTGTACATATGACGAATAAAACAAATCATTTATACGGCTGCAATTAATTATTTTGTGTTTCCACTATGAAATAGAACAAGCGGGTCTGTGCGCGGGCGACGGGCGGCAGTGTGGCTCGGACTGTCCGACGTGGAGGTTGTGTCACTCGTCGCTATTTTTGATATAATTCCGATATTTGAAATAAACATTGTTTGCGCATTCACGCTTTAGTAATAGGTTTGTATTCCTAGTTTGGTTTGAGCTCGGACTCTGGTTTAGGTATATTATTCGTTGAACTAGTTTAGTAAGGTCCTTTTCTTATTGAGTGAACTGTAATGTGAAATAAAAAATGGGGAGAAAACATAATATAAAGAAAATGAGAGCTACGAAAGCTGCTAAAATGCACGAAGTCTTGTAAGTACCTACCAACTTGCATCCAAGTATCTACCTATCTATCTGATACCTAACTAACGTGGATTAGTTTAAAGGTAGGTAAGTTTATTATACACTAGGTCAGTAGTAGGTATTTAGGAACAACTATTCCTCGCACTAGCCAAACTTGATGTAGAAGTTTGTAAACAAACCACACAAAATACTATATATACTTTCCAGCTTGACGTAGTCTCAGATTGGTACAATATTGGACAATACCTGGGAATCGATGAATGGAGTAGAGGCGGCTTACTATGTGGTTGGGATAGCCAATGTCCAGCTGTGGACGTCTTGTAGGCTGATTGATACCATTATATAATTATGATGAATGTTGAATGACGGTAGTAAAGTAACTAGGTACTTTTTGTGAATATAGTTTTTTATTATAGGTAGGTACAGGACTACCGGTCTACCTTTCGATGCCTTATTTTTCTGACTTATGGTTTTGTATTTTAGAGAATCAAAGAAAGAGAATCCAGAGCAAGGAAATAAAACTGCTGTAGAAGTACCTATCTAAACCGAAATGTTTCGAGTAAGTAAATTCAATATGTAGGTAGTAGGTACATAGTGTACATACCTAACTACTAACTAAGCTACGTTTCAATGACAAATATTTCTCATAATTTATTTTAGAATGTTGAGTATGTAGTATCCAAATTTATTGTGTTTTCGTTTCAGTCATCGCACCTCCGCGGTCCGCGGATCGCCTCCGTGTCATTCAAAGTCAGCAACTAAAGTTTTTGAACACGAACTCCATATATAATTTAATTATGATTTAATTTAATTTTAAATTAGCATTAGTGATCAGAGCCCTTAGTACCAGTCGTTTACTATTACGAAAAAAGTTTTCGTCTTTTTACCTAAATTCGGCGCCATGCATTGCAGCTAGAGGATTCGATCCCGGGATCCCGGGATTCGGGATCCCGGTCGATTTTAGGTCCCGAAAATTTCGGGGTTATTTTGTCCTAATCCCCAGATTTTCGTGATGGAGAAAAATTGTTAAAAATAACAAAAAATTACTCACGTAAATGTAATAAAACAAATTATAAATAAATATTTAACCAATTTCTCATATGAAACATTAAAAATAACAAAAAGGAACCACTGATCATTTCGGTTAACATCGGTTTTAGTTTTCTTTTTAAATTATAATTAAAAAAACTGGAATGATTATTCCTAAATTAATTAAGGGTTATAGATTATCGTAAATTTTAATGTCATTTCTTGTATCCGTGTTTCTGTGTAATGAAAAGACTCAGTATATCGCACAATCTATCTTTTATTCAACCAGCCCACAGTAGCGTAATCTACAGACTTGTAAAATAATTATACAAAAGGCATGTCATGATTGTTGACAAAAAAGAATTTTACGTCAATTTTACCACGATGTGACCATTTAGGCGGTTGATTACCTGATAAAGGAATGCTTTTTTTGTATACAAGTACATGATATTTATAAATTGTAATATTTGTTAATAAAAAGAGCTTATACTGATAATAAAATTCAGGAATAATCATTCCAGTTTTTTTAAACAAAATTAAAAAGAAAACTAAAAACCGATGTTAACCGAAATGATCAGTTGTTCCTTTTTGTTATTTTTAATGTTTCATATTATGAGAAATTGGTTAAATTTTTATTTTATAATTTGTTTTATTACATTTACGTGCTTGATTTTTTGTTATTTTTAACAATTTTTCTCAATCACGAAAATCCAGGGAAATGGAAAAAATAACCCCGAAATTTTCGGGACCTAGAATCGACCGGGATCCTGAATCCCGGGATCCCGGGATTCGGGATCCCGGTCGATTTTAGGAATTAGCGAAGCGCGTTTGCGCCGCGTACTATAAGCTAAACTGTGTCACCACATGCCTTGTGAAACAATACGTTTAACCATCATTAAATTTTAATAACAAAGTTGATTTTTTTATATTTATTTATAGTATTAATTAATTGAAAAAAGAAGTCATTGTGGTTTTCGTTGATTTTTACTTTGTTTTTGAAAGTAAATAAAAGTTGAAAAATTTTCATAATTCGTCGATGAAAATTTCAATTGGCGTAAAGGACAAAATGGCGATATTGAGTTATATATAGTGCCGTTATCAGCTCGTCGAGATCTATCGAATGGTATAGTCAAAGTTTCTAAATTCCAATGTTTATGACCTTTACGTCCAAGCATTTTATGGCATAATTTGGTGAGAGAAAATACATATTGTGGTGTAAAGCTTTGCATTTTTTTTAATACACAACGAAAAGGGATGGTCGTATACAACTTATTTTTTTGTGATGGCCTATACGACTCAAATAACTAATAGAAATAAAACAAGCTTTAGCGTATATTCGGTTAAGTTTTTGCTTGAAAAAACCGGAAGAATGTGATGCACTGACATACGACGTAAAACCTGCATACCAAGACCGATTGCCCATATCTATAGCTAAATATAAAGACTTGGAAAAGCTTTGTGACAATAATACTATTCCAAAGCGCTTTCACAATGATTATCTAGCATTACGTTGAATCCCTAAATAAATTTGAAAAAAAAAGAAAAATTACTGAATTAATGAAAGTACCTAATAATTTTTTTTTAAATACAAACATTAAGAGAGTTTTGAAAGTAATCTTTCTGTCTCATCATACGAAAGAGTAAGTAACCACTTGCTGTTGCTGATGAACTTTTAGAAACCGACGAAGACGACATCAAGGATTCAAAGAATATACAATTAGTCATATTCACTCATGAGAAACAAAGGCTGCTTTATGTTTGTTGAAGAGTGTAAATTAATAAAAGTTAAGGAACATTTACTCTATACTAACTAATGGTTGTAAGTGTGCATGATTCGACGAAGGAACGGTGCTACGGTCAGAGTAGTGTACCTACACAATATAAATTAATTCTTATAAAAGTGCAAGTAAAACGAAGTCTGATTAAAACAATTATTATTAAGATTATAATCTTAAAACGATAACAATAGAAGTCTGGATTAGAGTTGTTATTAATAAAAGTAAAGGTAAATTTATTCTATAATAAAAAGTGGTTGTTAACTGAACTAAACTAAAACGTAGGACAGTTACAATAACGTAGTAAGTAGTATGTAAGTATAATTTATTGCTAATGAAAGTCCAAATAAAACCAGAAGTCAGATTAAAACAATTATAATTAATAATAATCTAAAACGATAAAAGAGCTGTCTGGATATGAGTTTATATTGTTTAAAGTTAGAGTAAGTACATAATTTATTCTATACTAGCGACCCGCCCCGGCTTCGCACGGTTTTATTATACGTATAAACCTTCCTCTTGAATCACTCTATCTATAAAAAAAAACGCATCAAAATCCGTTGCGTAGTTTTAAATATTTAAGTATTCAAAGGGACATAGTGATAAAGGGACATAGGGACAGAAAAAGCGACTTTGTTTTATACTATGTAGTGATTTATTAGTTGTTTCTGTGTATGATTCAATTTTAGGAACACTTGTCACTGTTGTAAAAGTACGAGAAAAACCAGAAGACTGATTAAAATAATTAAAACTAGGTATTTAACCCAAAGTAAAATAAAAAGTCTGGTAAAATGTTCCTTGAAGAATAGTTAAGGTTCAATTGTTATATGTGACAGGATTTAAACAAATTTTCTACAGTTTCTTAATTCATCGAATAGGTTAAAATCTTAGGAACATGCAGTTCTCCTACGATTTCAAATACACAACATACAGGGAGTATTCGTTATATTCCTTTAATTTAAATTGAAATCATTGAAAAACTTAATTTACATGAGCTTTCAATTAAATTAGTTTAATTAAGTTTGCATTAGATTAATTTAAAAATGTTAATGCAGTGTTGTCTTAGCCCTGTTAAGTGTTTTTTCAAACAAATGTCCTTTATTTTGATTAAATACCTTTCTTTAGTGCAAAAATATTGCTGTAAAAATTTCACAAAAATTACCAATAAAAGAGGTTTATATCAGATGTTACTTTATTTACTTTTACGTGGAAAATATCTTAATTTTATTGAAACACAAAGGTACCAAAACCAAAGTTTTGTCCTTTACAGCTAATTTTTATGAGTAAATTAGCGACCCGCCCCGACTTTGCACGGTTTTATTATAAGTATATAAACCTTCCTCTTGAATCACTCTAATTATTTAAAAAAACCACATCAAAATCCGTTGCGTAGTTTTAAAGATTTAAGCATTCAAAGGGACATAATAACATAGGGACAGAAAAAGCGACTTTGTTTTATACTATGTAGTGATTATCCACTTATAAGACACAAATTCAGGTATATTAATACTAGAATGTCTGATACGACCAAAATGTTAAATTTCGTTAGTAAAAATAGACCGCGTATGTCTAAAAACTACCAAAATTGCTACGTCGTAAAGGACAAAAACTTTTTAAATATAGCATGTGGAGTAATTTTAATAAATTATCAACGAAGAGCTTGTCAAATAAAATATAGTCCCTTTAGAAATGTATTTTGTAAGTACAATATACATAAAGTTAAAAATTATTTTATAAAAAAAGTGTTTTTTGGCTCTCCTGAAAAGTTAGGTTTTGTCCGTTACGCCAATTGAAATTTCCATCGACGAATATATTGCTTCGATTTTATTTACCTGTCTACGATCCCGGGATCCCGGGATCGTCTTTCACAAATCACGAAATCCCGGGATTGAAATAAAAGACCTGGATCGAATCCTCTAATTGCAGCTCCTCTACTGTGTATTTTTATGCTTTGAATTTTATATCTTCTTTTTTTAGATGCCTGGAGATGGAGAAAGATGCTGAAAATCATCTGCATGTAGAGTTACTTACTTATCAGAACTTCTGTAGAAATGATCTTGAATGGCTTTGGCTGCAATAAAATAATGCCTAGTCCTACTAATATTATAAACGCGAAAGTTTGTAAGAATAGATGTTTGTTACTCTTTCACGCAAAAACTACTGAACGGATATGGATGAAATTGGGCACAGCGATAGATTATGGAATAACACATAAGCTATATTTTATCCCGGAATTCCCACGGGAACGGGCTGATTTCTACATGAGTAGACATAAAATTATAAAGCTACTAAAATAAAATTATAAACTGTAGTTTCGTTTTATGTACCTCTAGATACCTATCCAACCCTGCCTATCTTTCCTATACTTACCTTATTAGTATGTACTTAGATAAGTAGAGAAAATAATATAACTAAGTAGGTAATTTTGTACGTTGTAGTTTGTAGTCAGTAAGTATATTTTTAGGTAAGTTATCATAAAACCATCTTGTGAACCTACACGCTGAATATTATATATTATTATGAGCAGTGTTCTCAGGTATTTTTTACCAGGTGATACATAACCTACCTAGTAAAAAAAGACCTACGCGAGGAAACAGCGCACGTAACCCAAAACTAAAACTAAACTAAACTAAGCGACCGCATGCCATGAGTGCAGACCGCACTCTGCGTGCGTAAAAATGTGGCAGGAATACGCGGTTGGCGCGGGGGAAAATTTTGACTCCGCCCGAATCCTCAAGGCTGTTGGCCCATACGGGCACCTTAATTACAGGGACAATAACATAGATTAATCAGTGTAGCTGGGTCACTACTTCTTTTAAGCTGATTCTAGCTTACTTACTTGTTACATTTTACTAGGGTATCGTACCTATATCTATTCCGATCGCCGACCAGTTGAAACGACGATCTGTCAAAAATAGGGAGATAGAATGCGGCAAGTTGAAGACAGGGCGTTAGGGGGTTCATTAGGAAAGCTTTTGTCCAGTTGTGAACTACTAAGGGATGGAGATAACGATAAAGAAATATATTTCGACAATGAATCCTGTATGAGATTCTAGTTGTTATATGATTTCATACCTTTTGGCGACTTAGGTCTATCAGGAAATATCATATTTCTTTCTTTTTTACAGTTATTTCCATACGCTTATTGGATTGCTTGGATCGCTTATTGGGGATATATTAATATAATTGTTTTTAGCTTTTAAGAATAACTAAGCTGTTTTTCGAGTCTACGCCATATTTCGTACAACGGACAAGGTAATTATGTCAGTTTTGAACGCAAACCAACAATTTAAATCGTATTTACGACAGGTTTACGAGCTAGACCCGAGTGGACCCGAGCCGACCCGAGTGGACCCGAGCCGACCCGAGCCGACCCGAGTCGGAGCCAAGTCGGACCCGAGCCGGTGCCGCTGCAATAAGCAGTTAAACCTACTTTCTTGCATTTTTATCGCGTAGCTGTTGTTATGACTTCTAGTTAAATTATATTCCAGGCCACACAGACAGTTGTCATTAAAATGTTATTGATACCTAAATAATACTTTTTTTATCAACAAAGACCTTCGTTTGACCACAATTAATATAAAAATGTATATTGGAGCGAGCTTTAAACCAATTTTCTGTTTCAGCTTGTCTGGCTGAATCAATAAGGTAGAGTGACTGTTATGAGTGAATTAACTATTAAGTACTTTTAAAAGAAAGATCTTCTTCATGTAGTGTACAAGTTGTTACACTAATATCGTAAATGCAAATGTTTGGATTTATGGACGTTTGATAATTCAGGCCAAAAACTCCGACTGGAAATGGTTTTTATATGCTTTTGTTTAATATTTGTTACTGAAATATTATAAACAATTAAATATGCTGGACAATTCACAAAGCACCATCTAGCCCCAAAGTAAGCTACTTAAAGCTTGAGTTATGGGTAGGTACTAGATAATAGATTGTTCCGAGGCGGGAATCAAATCCGTAACCTCTTGGGTCGCAGGCGGACTCTCGACTGCTGCTCCACTGAGGTCGTACACCTAACACTAATATACATATAGGCTGTAATATTTATTATACATATATGTATGTATGTTTTTATCCATAAACTCGGTCATAGTCGAGGGCATAAACCAGTATTTCCATAAATGCAGGTGTAGGAATAGAAGGAACTGAGGTCAATGAACGTCTCAAAGCCTAAATTTTAATGCCAACTATCTCTAGTAATCTCGCGACCGTTTTGAAGCATAGTTCTAAAGTGACCTCTGCATTATTTATTCGCCGCCAGACTGCGCCCAATTGGCAAAGGATAGCGACGAATGGACTGAGAATGCCAAAATTATGAATGTTACCACTGTTCTGTTGGATAGACCAAGTTCTATTTAACCTTCTCAAGATTTTTCCTTATTTTAAATCAGCTACGATTTAGATTCTAAATTGTGAAATTGTAACGATACCTACATTTAAATAACCCAAGAAACCCAGAACAAATATAAATAATCATGTATATGTAGTACATATAAATCATGTATATGTAGATACTTTAAAAATTTACTTTTTTAAGTGCTAATTTTGCAAGCTTAAAGAAATAATGTTATTGATTTACTGAAATATCTGCTAATCGTGTAAACATTTATTTTGTCCCAAGGCGGGAATCGAACGCAATCTTCGTCGTAGACAAATTTTCGCTGCGCAACGATATCATTGAATATACGATAATAGTATTCGAACCTACTGAAACAAGTAAGTTAACGTGCTAGGCGACGAATAAATTCACGGTAGTGGATAATGAAAGTGTAAGTAAACTTTTATAAACACAATCTCACTTACTAAGTACAGATACACTGTATCTACAAGCGAGGGAAGAAACCTTTGTTATAGAAACGTCTTTAAACCGGAAGCTCGGCTCACGTCCCCGTGTTTGCTTACTCGAATTCAAATAGAATCAGAATCACTTAGCTCACAGATTAGATCATACTCACTAAGGACAGAGGGCACAGCGTGTGGAACAGTTAGTATGACGTGATTAGTACCTTTTTCCTTTTGTAAAATATTTCAAGGAGGCTTTGTGTGCAAATTACGTTTTATTCTCGTTTATTTACAAAAAGTACAAATGGTGCTGACATTGATATTTTATGTTGAGTCTACTTTCATCGTAGAGCTGTTTTCATTGGTAAATAACACGTTTATTAGTATACGAATACGTTTATATTTATATGTTAAAAGTTAAAGCTTACAAAGCAAATAGTTTTGTTTCCTTAGGAGATAATTGATTCCAATTTTTGTTGTCTTAGGGCCTCGTATACGAAATATCGTATATAAATTGGAGCACATTATAGGATCACTACTTGTGTCTGTCTGTCAGTCTGTCTATTTTGTCCGATATAACTCATTTGATTATGTTTATATTTAGTACACAATAATGGATGTGGTTCACACACAAAATAATGTGTCGCATAAATCAATGACATTGAGGCTACATATAAGGCTAAAACTAGGCTTTGGATGTACGTGATAAACTTCTAAGTCTATGGCTAAGACTATAAAAGAAGGTTAAAAAGCTCAAATATGGCAACGGTACCTATTCGGAAATCGCAACCATGTAAACACTCTCGTAAGCAGCACACGTCAGGGATGATTAGGGTAAGTGCAAATTACTCCCGAGGGATGCTGATAATGATTTTAATGTTAATATTCCCAGTTGGGGAGCTGCTATCGTGGTAATTAACTTATTCGCTAATTGTGTATGGAATTAAATTGTGGAGGTATTTATCAATGTTATGGATGAAAATAAAATAATTTCTGGTTCAAAATGAGGTCAGTTTTGGTTGCATTTAGCAACGAGTAGGAGAGATCTGGTCAGAAGAAGACTTGTGAAAGACTGCAGATATTTACGTGGACCTAATAAGAGGAGGGTTGTCCAGTAATGGACTAAGATTGGATGATGATGTTTTTAAATAGAAAGAAGAAATAAATAAAATGTGTTTATTGGTTCACTAGATAAACATCATAAATAAGATACTCAAAATTAGTTAAAAAATAAAAAGTTATGCAGTAAACCAATAGATCCTGTCTCAGCATAATGTTGCTCCACATAAAACAGTTGAGCAACGCTGGTTTTCTGACAGGACCTTTGGCACGTGTTAGCACGGGCAACAGACAGAAAATAACTTATGTTACCAAACATAATATAATTGTAAATATATTAGAGTGAGTGGGGGGAAGATGAAAAAAGGGGTAAGACAAAAAGTCTTCAATAACACCAGATTTATAGTACATAAGACTGTGCTGGCAACAGCGTTAGGGCCACCAATTTGTTACTTATCACAACTCAGTCAGCGGTTGCGGCTGAGAACGCCTGGTTGTGTGTAAAGTGCAATTTTCTAAGACAGTGTATTTTTCAGGATTCACAAAAGTGATTTCATCTTGCCCCGTGTCTTGTAAATTAAATTACAAGGCAGGTACGAGTGTTTCATTGAAACATCTGCCTATTATTTTTTGTACATATTTATGTAATTACTTCTAAATCTCTCTATTTCTCGTATTTTAGAATTTATTTCAACTTTTCATCTTTCCCCATTTACATTTAACGGGGTAAGAAAAACATATCAATGTTTTAATTTTGACCCTTTTTCAGATTTCATACTAAAAGCCAGATGTTCTCAAACTGTATCTTTGTGTAAGTTTCAGGAAGAAAATAAGAAATACGAAAACAATTGCTGAAAGTAGTAAAACAAAAAATAACAAGAATGCTAAGAAATGTGAATTAAAAAAAGAATCCAATAGAAAAAGAAAATACTTTAAAAAGTACAAAAGAAAAAAATTAAGAATTATTTATGGTGATGAAAAAGAATATTCATATAGGTTTCATGTGAAATAAAAAAGTTTTCAGTTTTTATTTCATTTTTCATTAATAGATAATATTGTTTTTCTTCAGTCAAAACATGTGCAAATTGGCTCCAAAGTTTGAGAATCTCTTCTTCAATCTTCCCCCAGTGGGGTAAGTTCGGAATATATATATTTTTTAAATTTGTTATATCTTTGTTAAAAATAGGTATTTTGGCACTACAGTCAGTTACAACTTTTTAAATTACTTAACACTATAGACTAAGGACCATAAACTTTGCCTAAGACCTGCCTAAGACACGTTTTAACGATTTTAGATTTTTATTCGATCTTACCCCGTCACCTTTTCATCTTCCCCCTGTTTCAATTAAGTAAAAATAATATTTTTAATTACAGTTTTCTACTTTTTGGACAGCTTTATCAGGCTGTTATTGACATATTATAAAAATCTAGTCTTTACCCTTTAATTATGTCCAATTTACTTTTACCTAAAGTTAATATCTATTCTTCTACATGGATTCAAAAATAACACTGACCATCTCATCAAAAAACCGTTCGATCTTGCCCCCACTCACTCTATATTTTAATAGATACACTTTTTGCGTCACCTGTTCAGTAAACCGTTTTGGGAGGCTTCCAGGGGACCGGAAGTAATGGCTTAACTACCATAAGTAAATGTGGTGTTAACAGTTTTAATAGATGGTGTTTGCAAAATAAATGCCTACATGATAAAGTTCAGATTATACAAAATTTAATGGCTTTGATCGTAAGAATAGCAAAAGTATAAGCTAATAACACAAATTACTTTTACACATTTTTTTTACATTACTTTTTACAATTACCTGAATAAAATCCCGTTTTATCACAAAAATGTTCAAACCTATTTAAATAATGCTTACGCCGAGCTTGGTAGTTTCCATAAAATATCGATTCAATAATTTAATATAAGCAATTTCCAATTTCACGAATTCCGCTTTATCCGCAAGTCACGTGCGAGAGCCGATGAGAGACAAATAAATTGTGGGATAAAAGCGAACGCACGCGCTCTCCACGTGTCGCTTTGCATAGCATTACTACATAAGAGCTGAACTTACAAGGCCAAGGGAAATATGTGTCTCACGGCCCAGTCTCCTGAACTGTACGTACATAGATGCAGTGTCCCTGTGTACAAGCAAACTGACTTTGCTACTACCGGAATATACTATAATTACTTAATAAATGGTATGTCTACGTCTGCGTCTGCGTTTACGCCGGATGGGGGATTGCAGTGGAGGTATTTATATTACATAGAAGGAATAAATAATAAAAGTGAAGGAAACTTATTCCTTCACTTTTCCTAGTAGGTTCTCGTACTCCAATGTGATATGAGATGGAGGGGTGTATTCACATGCCGCGATCGCCACTGCTGCGAATTTTTGATGTTTTTGAATAACCGCTAAGCTAAAATTGATAACTTGATTTGAAAAAAAAAACGCACACAAAAAAATTGCTTACTTGGTTTTCCTGGATCGTTTTTTTCAATTTGAATCATAAATTAAATATTTATTGTTGAATGACATCGAGTTTTTTTTTTAAAAGTAAGTACTTTTAAAACAGGAAGTCAAATAAACGTGAACAGAGCCAATTCCGAACAAAAGCGCCCCCAAAAGGCTTGTAAGGCAAAGACCCTAAAATACCAAAAATGTAATATTAACACTTTCTGTGGCACACAAATAAAATTCCCATCAAACACCAATAAAAGCGAAATTGAACCCTTTGTTCCATTCCAAGGGCAAATTAAATTCAGGACCACCTCATCGGAAAACAGACCGTTACTGTTACACTTAAGGTCGACTTTTCAATCGGAATAATAATTGTTTTGCGGTAGTTTTGGTGACATTTCGCTTTCCGCTTTAGTTTCAGGCTTGTCCCGTCGGGTTAGGGTGGTTTTTGGGGTGAGCCTAGTCTTGCGGATAGTTTTGAAACGTTAAGTCGTTTGATGTGGATCCTTGACGTAGGTCTATCGAGATTGCGATAACCCTGGGGTCTGATTATGACCTTTGGGTCAGTGCGATTCATTTGTCATCCTGATTGGACGTCCAGTAACTACCTTAAGATTTCTATTTCAGTACATGAATAAAAATTACCGCTAGCTTTACTGAATCTGGGTTATTCATGTAGAAAGCTAAGGAGTAACCTTATAAATTATTGTTTCTGGGCGATTTAGAAAGCAATGCCTTGTAAAACACACTCTACATTCACAGTAGTTGAGTTCAAAACACCTTAAATCGCCGGCAAAAACAACTCGCGCGCATTCTAGAGCGAACTTGCTCCGCAAAGTCTAGTTTATGGTAATGACAACTCGCAACTTCCAATGTTCAGTCGAAGTCTTTATCTGTGCCCTCATGAGGCTTTGTTTCACTTAAGATTTTATATTTAAGTCAGTTTAAATTCTAAATATTTACTAGATTAGTTATTTCGTGGTTTTTATTCAAGCATATTTAAAAATCTATCTGTCTTGCTCCGAAATGTGTCTTTTTGAGAGTAAAATAGGTATATTTCCACGAAATGATATCCTCTTTGATAATATTCTTCAAATGGGTTAAAAAAGGTTATTATCAAAAAGACACGATATCAATGTAAGTCATTCAAAAAAGAATGTACGTACACATCATTTTAAAGCTTAATTCACTTTTGAAAGTACAGTTTTTCTACTTTTATATTTTATTGGTATAACACATGGTACGCGAATAAAAGACCGAGTCGTTCGATGCTTTCATAACAATATTCAAGAAATGTAGCCCATTACCATACACTCTTATAACCTACTTCCATATTCGGCATATTGGAGGGTGTAAAGGTTAATGCTGAAAGTTTAACGTATGATAATATACATGTCGCTTTTTGTTCACACAATGGCGTCATTACCTTCCGTTTTTATCATCGCCTGACGTCTTTTTCAGTCGTGGGCCATATTTTTGTAAATTTTTTGGTCTTTTGAACAAGGGCGATAATGCTTTACATCAATTTATTTTGGTAAAATAATCAAAAGCCACATTTTTTGAACAGTAAGGCAAACCAAAACATCAAGCTCTGGTCGGTTACGCATTTTCTCAGCTCCAGCCGTTATCAGTTATCATTATCACAAGCCACATATACCTAACTGCCTATGCATATGTGGTTGTGATGTACATATACTAGGTCTAGTTCAATCAGGTTTAGTTTACAGTCAAATGCAAAATGAATAGAGAGAAATACTTGCAATTATTTATTGGTTGCTACGTTATAAAAAGTATAATAGAGCTGCTCTACAATAGCTAGGTAAACATTGCAGCTAAAGTTGAACCAAAGTCCGCATTATCGCGTTCTCCGAGAAACTTCCTCGACACAATTGTCGGTCCATCCGATACAAACTTTCGTACAATTTTACAATTGCACTTCTCTTGCAAACTCACCAACTTGTTACACTTTATGTAGAATTGTCGTCGTTGTATAATAATATGTTTGTCAAGTCATGGTCTACCTTCTTTTTGAGTGGGCATTGGGAGCGATTGTTTGACAATAGGAATTGTGATAGGTATTATATTCTGCACACACAATGGCACCTCGCTTACACATACACATACGTAGAAACACCCTAACTCCTGTTGCACAGTTACTCGGGAGCAATACACATAAATAAACAGACCGGTCACACCACACATATTTTTCCTAGCACATCTCCTTTCCTACACTATTCGATATATTTGTTTATTTCTCATTTTGGGTTCATTACTATTTTTAACTTTTCTTTAAACTCAATTATTATCTAAATTATAGATAGATGAAGCTGTTCTGTTTTTTTTTGAATTTTTAAAGAGCATTCCATTTTACATACTTCGACCGTATTAGTTTACCATTAATACAGGGTGTTAGTGTGAACACCGGTGTCCTTGAAACCAGAGGTTCAGCATCATGAGTAGAATCCAAAACCGATGAGAAAAACTTAACACCTATTTTAGTTTTGCAAGATTTTGATATTTCATGTCTTCGCTATCGTACACGATGCCATAGTCACTCTACATTCTTTAAGTACCTACCTACGTAAGTGCTTATACCCACGCCTTACTTGGATCGTAACTTCATTACTTGTGCCCTTCAAAAGACGGGATATTCGCACAGAACGTGATCCGACACTGAGGTGCACATGCCACGTGTCGCCTGGTCGAAGTACTTGTGTCACGTGTTTGTGAGCAAACGTTTAGTGTTTATAAAAATTTTCTTTAAAAAATGAGTAAAAAATAGAATCATTTATTTTCATCCGTTTTGGATTCTACTCATGATGCTGAACCTCTGGTTTCAAGGACAACGGTGTTCACACTAACACCCTGTATGTATGAATCGGCCTTTAGATATTTGAAGCTCACGCTGAAGTTTGATGTTTTCCTTTTTTATACATTTTCATGACAATAGTACCAAAGTAAATAACTGTTCTACAAATAATTTTCTCTTGCCCACTAAACTCCAATAGCTACGACTGTAATAAAATACTCAAACGACGATTTTAAAGAACACAGTATTTTTACCCTTTCTATTAATGGAACAAAAGTTCACGAAAATAAGCCTTTACCCTTTCTTCGTTGGGCAAAAAACCCTAAAGCCACTCTAATATTCCAGACTTAAGGAATTAACCCTGAACTGCCGAATTCACAGATACCCTTCCGCGAGTCCCTGGACAGGGGAATTTTCCCAATCCCGAACCAATTTGATGCTTATTTCAATTTTAAATAAAGCTCTTTTCGTTTGAAAAAGTGTAGTTGAGAGCTTTTCTCTGATTTCTCTTGACGTATATCTCGTCTCTGATCGTATACAAAAATACCAATGAGCTATGTAAGCTCATTGGTATTTTTGTATACGATGACTTCATGATTTTTAGAAATCAGACTCAACAACAAATGTGTTTTGAATGTGATTAAAGGAACTGGCAAATTAAGAAAATATTGCGTAAAAAACTTATAAAATAGAGATAAGAGAGTTTTCTTCTAATAAGTTTTAATGGAAATAAAGATTATTCTTTTAATCATACCACTTGAATTATTCCTTTTCTTGTATAAAGAGGATAATAAAAAGGAAATGTTCCTTATTGGTTACCTATAGACTATACCTACTATAATATAGAATATTTAGAAAAAAAGGGCAGAAGCTTCTACATAAGTGATATAAAACAACATAAATAAATAATGCTGGACAATTCACACAGATTCATATTATTATAGTTCCAAAGTAAGCAGAGCTTATTATGGTTTTTAGATAACAGTATATAACTTTATTAACAACGAAAACTACAATCAAGGAAAAGAAAAAATTACAACTGCCTCTACAATTGAAACCATTGAGCTTACTGCAGACGGTTGCAAACAGTCTAAAGGTAGCTCAATTGATCCATGTCAATACCAGTCGGAAGCGTCACCAAGACACTGGCTGCATTATCTAGATAACTAACATACTTACAAACGTTCTGTGGCAGCATCATATTTTTCATGTACGCATATAGTTTCTTTTTACCACACTCTTATAACCTACTCGTAAGTCATGTCCATGTAAGTCTGGTCACACATTCCCAGGTCCTGGTCGGTTATATTAATTTCGTTGTGCTAATGCCCTCGGTTATCGCTCATTAAGGCCCGCATCCCACTTCATTATTGTCGGCCCCCATTATTCCTGAAATACTACGAGCCTTATGTATTTTACAGTTTCCTGGGCGTAATTTCTTATTTGCGACTCTCGGTAATTTGCCGTGATTTGTGACTGTGTTTGGACCTTCTGGACTTCATTTACAGGAAATGAATAAAAATGAAGCATAAAGCTGATGAATTGAGCTGAAACTTCTGTTTAGTACTTTTATTACACATTTTACTAACCGTAGTGTCAGCAACAACATTTTCAGTGATATCTACCTCTATAAAATACGTTTGATGCTTTAGCGTATTTAAAATCCTTTTCTAACCTTACCTCTTTGATTAGAAAACTTTATGCATGGAAAAAATGCAGGATTATATATGCATAGCTTTATGCACCCCGTGACTTCATTCGCGTGAAAACTTACTAAATTTATGAAGAGAGAACTACGCTTATTCAAAATTTCAGCAGAATCCGTTCAGTAGAATTGACGTGTAGAGGTAACAAACATCCATCCATTAAAATGTTCGCAATTATAATATTATTATTTTTAAAACGAAATATGAATGGTGAAATATTGAGTAAAATATAATTCTTCATGCATTTGATAGCTGAGTGTTCCGTGTACCAGTTTTACAATTCAATTGAAGAGCCCCCGGCGCGGCCGCAAATGACCGATTCGAGTGGAATCTACTCGAACCTACTGGAATCTACTCGGACCTACTCGAATCGACAAAACTATGAATAAAACCTAAAAAATAGTAATTGACCACAGATATTAAGTGTCATTCCTTTAGTTTTAAGTTATGTTATAACAGATTTATCTTGGTGAATACTTGGTAACAAAACTCAATGTAATGAATCACTTTAGAAAATATTGGGAACTGAAGAACATAATACTATCGTTTGAATATGAAAAGTTACCCAATATTTGAAAAAGGTTATACAATTTTTTATTATGGTGCAAATAGGAGCTAAACTAGCGCCAACACTCATTTTATCATATTATTATAATTACGTTAAACAAAGGAATTTCCAAATTTCATAAGTTCAGGTTGTTAAACTATCATAAGCTTTTTTAATGCATCTGTACTGTACTATATAATTTTGTCTATTTTAGGAAGAGACACGAAAACAGAATTTGCTGGCCACTAAAAGCAACTTTGTTATTAATTTTAAAGGTTCTAACACTTGACACATTTAAAAAAACCATCAAAATCGTTCATTTTACATTTTATTGTTCCCTTTGTTTGCGTTAACGTAAAAACTATTCCCCGATAGAAAACAAATAGAAAAATATATATCTGAACTAATTAATCCTGGAAATTTCAAACAGCAGAAAAAACAGCGACAGATATAAAAGTTATAAATAAAATTCAATCAATTCAGCGTATTCATATACAAATAGGAATTTAGAGCCAGCCTATTCACAGAACTCTATGAAAACCCATCATCAGTGTTACATGGCCTTTTGAGTATATTCAGAATGGACGGTGTTAGATCTACTTCATTTATTATGTACAGTCGTCCGATAGATTGAATCTGTCGATGCAAATGGATTATTTGTTCATGTCAATGAAATAAAAACTGAAAACGAAATTGCAGCTTTCCGGAGCAGATTGGTGAAATCTGGGATGACGTTTTATTTTTAATTCTCAGGCTCATTTTACTACAAAAATAAACTCGATAAACTGAGCAGTTTGAACGAGTGAAGATCACAACTCAAAAAACAAATTTAATCAACATATTAAAAGAAACAAATCGTCCACAAAGTCGCAAAATGCAATTGGTGTATAACGGCGTTGGAGCGAGAGGATAACGGTATTCGTTTTTTGAAAGTTAGGAAGCATCGGGAGCAATTATGCTACATAATATAATAACTAGAATATCACTACATCACTACATAGTATAAAACAAAGTCGCTTTTTCTGTCCCTATGTCCCTATATCCTTTTGTCCCTTTGAATGCTTAAATCTTTAAAACTACGCAACGGATTTTGATGCGGTTTTTTTTTAATAGATAGAGTGATTCAAGAGGAAGGTTTATATGTATAATACAACCGTGCGGAGCCGGGCGGGTCGTATGTATATTATATATACTAGATATGAGACTGCGTTAACTGCGCATCACGTCGCCAAAGAAAGCTAAGTTCTTCTTTGGCAGTCAAAATGTTAGAACATGATTTAAAATGCAAGATGCTTTAAAACAAGAACTTTCATAGAAATGGAAAAACATTTGATCGTCCAAGTGTGCAATTACCGAGTATAGTTTTCAATCTATAGCAAAAATAAAAGCAAACAATTTTGAAAACTCATGAAGCAGCGATGACAAACAAGTTTTTATTAACTTGTCCAGTTCAGTTACTGAAGTTTAAAGCACAAGTACTCATAGTGGAAATAGATGTTGTTCAAAGTTGAGAGAACTTCGTGTGCGCTGGGGTGCGTTTTACATTCAGTGGGTAGTTTGTAACACTTGCTTATGATTTATTATTTTAAGGGATTTAAAAACAGACCAGCGTATTCCATTCTTATAGCCTTATTATTTGGAGGTTATTAAAAGCACTTTGGTGGTTTAAAGAAAAAAAATAGCAACTATAGACCTTCGTCTAACCATAATCACACCTGATGGTAAGTGACGACGTGGCCAAAAACGTATGACAAAGGTCTAAAAGACACCTATTTACTGTCGTCTTGAAGAGACTCTGGGTAAATAGAAGCAGACATCGTATTCCATTCATTAAGGGACGAATGACAAAGATGGACGAGAACTGCTTAGTTCGAGTGGATGCTGGAGTGAAAGGGATAATGGTGGAATCAGGTCGCGAAGTTCCTGTGAGCATTCTCCGAAATGTTTTCCTAAAGATCGAGAGGCCAGCGACCTTACAGCGGTGTTCAAGACTTTGGATCTTGAGGCCTCCTCAAAGTACTGCTAAGCCTATAATATGCCAATAAGTCTGAAAGCTCTACGTTCTGTCAAAGTCAAATTGCTATTAATTATTATTAATTATTAAAACTAGGGAATAAAGTGCTAATCTTAGCTAGTGCGAGTCAAATTAAGGGATTAACAAAAATATTAACAGAAAAAAAAAATTAACACTGCAATTGAATTTCACGTGGGCATTTATTACCTATTACTATATTACAAGTAGCTATATACTATTTATTACAAGCAGCGCGGAATATAAATTATAAAGAATGAAATAAATGAATCGATTGGTCAACGAATTTGGTAAAAATCAACCCAAAAAGCCCTTAGAAATCGTGGTGAAAACCAAAATATTTTTTCTAAGCCTAAATTAGGAAAGATTTTGCAGTGGGACTGCAGGGTAACAGCAGCTTACGCCAAAATCCTTCCAATCGTCCAGCCCCTGATGAAGGCAAGTTGAAGTATTTCTTAATCACCATCATCATCAGCCTTTATCTCATCCAGCAGAGTCCACTGCTGGATATAAGCCTCCTCTAATGAGCGATATAGCGCATTTTAGCATTTTTCAATGCTCTTAGTAAATATAAATTCTGCTTGTTACACTCAAGGTAAATAATTAAAAGAAGGAATCTTACTAAAACTTTAATTCATCAAGTATTCAAAAGCTTTGAGGAAAAACGAAGAAAGAGAAAGTAATATTCCCAAACGCCTTCGAAAATTGAATTACTTACTCAAGGCTCAAAGACTTAAAGAATTTCCAGAAATATCCCTCACGTAAAGAAAGTAACCATTTTCTGATGATAACATTAAGTATAGGTGTTTATTTTGTGAAATATCGAACCTATACATAAACTGAAAAGTAAATTGAAACACTGGCTGCCAGGTATCAATAAATTAGAATAAATATAGTATGCTACGGTTACAACGGTAGAGTAAATAAATAAAACATAAAAACGATCCATGAAACAAAACTGCAAAATAAGGTAGCCGCCAGCCATGATATTTTGTTTATAATGTTATTCACATTGTTATTTCGGTTAGAACTTGTACAAGGTTTGAACCTTACTTCAGTTTCGATCAACTCTAATACCAGGTTGTGAGCATAAAATAGCCCTATGAACATAATGTAGTAGGTATGATTTGTTTTATAGTGAGGTACTCTAAGTTGTGGTCCAAGTCAAGATATAGAGACAATAATTCTTAATCAAAGAAATCGTTTGGATAAAATAAGCAAACCGAAAGTCGGAAATCCATGTTCAAAAGTAAAGTCAAAACGATGCTTGGAGTGGGATGGAGTTTTGAAAGGGTAGAGTCTAATTTAATTCAGTTAGGTATGACTAATAGGGTAAATTGGAGCGTACTTCTGATGAGACAAGAGAAAAATAAATTTAATAAAAATGTAAGAAGGAAAACCTTTTGATTTCTTAATTATGAAGAAGGGTCCAAATCTTATTAGTGTTGACTTTCTCGCTTATTTGAATTTGATGGATGGAAATGTGAATTATTGTTTTGGAACCGGATATTACTTCAAAAAGAAGACAAAACAGGAAATTAATGAAACTCTAGATAAAAATTCTATTGTTCGTTCATTTCAATGTGTTTATCCAGTGTTTTGTTCCACTCAAATTATGAACGTTCATTTATAAAGTTGGGAGCACAAAAACCTCAATGCAGACGTAGGTAGGTATGTACTTACTTCTCTCTCTGTAGCCATTATTTTTTAGTGTCTATGCATTAGTTCATGCCTCATGCTTGGTCAAAAATTCATATTACTATACTAGACTGTGTGGTAAGTAGTCAAAAAGTGTTGAGCCAACAACAGTGGTCGTCAAGTGGAGTTTGATTCACAGTAGTGTCACGAAAAACTACAGAGTCCAAGGGCAATTTTTGTATGACAATAAGAAGTATTCAAGTGTGGTAGTCTTATGGTAGACATATTTTCCAATGAAACTCCTGTTTTGTAACGGGGATTAACCAGTGTACAGTTCATCTACTGCATCCTAAAAATGTAAATTCTCTGTCATAAAATCTGAAATGAACACGACTTATCCAACCGGAATATTAACACCAACAAATATACAACTCTTTTGAAAAATCAGATCTGTATTTCTGTTCATTCACTCGCTCATTCGCTTACAATGGCACCGTTTTCATCTGTCAATTAGCAGTCGACGGCTTTTGTGATGATTCCGACATTTGGGGAAGTTTTTACCTTTTCTGGCATTTGGTCTGACACATTTACAAATTCACTTATTTTACCCAAATTACGAATCTATTTTTTAAACAGTTTTCAATGAATGTCTGTCGCAAATTCGACAATTTTGGTACATGCTTAAATCAGAATTGCGTTTGAATGAACCCCACTTCATATTTACGGCAGGCATGTCCAGTACATATCTAAGCTATCAGCACTCATAAGTGTTTACTAAGTAAATTCCAAAAATACAACTTAGTTGAATTTGTCCTCTATCCTCTGTATGCCAAGATAACAGTATACAGCTGTAATTAAAACCAACAATGTATTTTACATCTGCAATGTTAATTACTTTGCTGTTTGGCGTTTTACTCTTTTTGTGTTATTTAGTAGGTAAGCTCTCATATTATGTAGCAGCAGGTTATTGTCAAATCATGGATTCAATTTGGAACCAAAGTTTCCACCTTAGACGAGCTCAGTCAAAGAACTACTTTCTTTTTCGTCCATAGTTTGTATATCTAATCACATTTTTGGTCATGTCTCGCACTGTTGGGACGCATCTATGGAATGCCTTTTGGATTAAGGAAAAGTCAACAAATACTCGCAACATATCACCAAAGCGCTGAACGGACCAAATCAAAAATTAACAGTACGGTTTCATAAATTCGAAAGGAAGGCAGCAGGGTATTTATAGTTATATTGAAATTACAGTGAGTTTCATTTTCACCAAAATTTTAATGGTTCTAAGTACATTGCCACAGGCCTAGAGAGAGATCCAATGTGTAGTGAAGAAAAATTGAAACTAGAGGAATACTCGTACAAGTCTAGTTTGTAGGGCGCAGGACAAAGTGTTCGATCACCTCCGTAGAGTCGAAGACTGTTCATAAAGACAAATGAAAGACTTTTTGCTTTTCATAAGATAACAAGTCTCTCACTGTTGTAAACTTATGAACAGCGTTATGAAGTTTAATTGTATCAAGTCAATTGTCGCGCTGCGTTCGTGCGACAATTGAAGCGGAAACAACATTATCGTTAAAGGTCATAATAGTAATTGAAACATTTCATAATTTTTTATACTAACTTAATGTCCACTTCTTTCACACAACTATTTACACAATCATAACTAAAATGCTAAAGATGAATGTTTGTTACACCTTCACGCCAAAAGTATTTTAGGGTTTTAGTTTATGTAGTAGAGTTTTAATTTTTTTTTAGCTATTTATAGTTTCTTTAGCCATTTCTTCTTCTACGTCTAAGATCCCTCAAAACATGTAACGTTTCTAGGCAGGGAATTGTTTACATCACTCAAGGGCAGGCTAGGCTAAGGTTCATCGATGTTTAATTACCGCGCAGACGTGCCGGGAATAAATCAAACGCCTACCCTCGTTCGCACATTATTTCACTTGGTCCCTGAGGGCTCTCGAACATGATTAGGTTTGCTGTGAAATGGGTGGTAGGAACCTACAATTATCTATTTCAGAGATCTATAGATGAGATTTTTTATGTAGAAGAATACCCAAAAATACACATTTATCACAAAATTTATCAACCTCTAGGTATAATTTCATTAGTTTATTGTTTAATTTCGTTTCGAAATCCAAAATTCAAATCATGATTCAAGAATGAATTTTAGTCTATTAACAAAAGAATGCCTAGGTAGGTTTGGATGGAAAATTATGGTTGATAAATCCTTGTCAAACCAAAACTGAATGGACTGTTTTAGTTCTAGACTAGAAATAACTTTAAGATCTTATTCTGCAGACAAATGCTTGCGTAAACGCGGGCAAAGGGTCGAGGTGAAAATCTAGCTTAGTAAATCAATCTAGAACTCATATCCCCAAAGCACTGAAGGCACTTACAATCTCTCATGTAAAACACACGGCAGTTCGCGTCACCGGCTGCCTCGTGTAGAAGAACGTTGGGCCCCAAAAGGCCACAGCAATTTTTTTCTGCCTCGCGAGAGTGATAAATGGTAGACGCGAAGCGAGTTCTCGGTTACAGAGAATTATTATCAAATTCACTCGTTATTAATGCATTAATGGTCGATCGAGGTGGGATCATTGTGTTTTATGAAAACACGTTACGTTGCTATTTTTTCGATCATAACAATCTGATAGGTGTAATTTCTTCCTATATCACGCGAGGTTTTCTTATGTGTTTGAAGATCGACTTTGAAAACTAAATATACCCATGAGTACGTTAAAGCAGCGTCATTTGATTGATGGTCGAGCAACCCCCTCTAGACTGGCGTGAGACAAACGAAACAAAACCACTTTTCTACTAGAAAGTAAAAATTTTCCTTTGGCTCCGTTCCTAAAATCTTATTATACCGGCATTGTTTCAATCCGGGCCTTTGTTGAACTTTCCAGAAGTGTGTCCGATGTTTTTTGGGAGAATTGTTTAATAATGTAAGTTTCGGCCTCTAAGGGTAAGGGTAATCAAAGTTCGCAGATGATCTTGTACCCACCCGAAACAATGTTGTGTAAGTTGATTAATACGGGGATTATGATGTAGCTTCAGGAAACAGCAAAATGTTTTGGGTTATCTTGTATGATTAGCAAGTTGCTCAGATGGTTTAACATAGATAAGAAAAGTTTTTTGGTTTCTAAGAAATGTGTTAGGTAGAACTAACAATTAAGAAACAAATTAAATGGAACCAACGTGTTGTCAGACAGCGTGTCGAATTCACGGTGTTGAACGCATAAAAGATTCGATCAGGTTCTGCAGCGACTTTAAAAATAAAACATAACTTCAGAGATTTTATTTTGCACATAACAATATAAAGGACACAATGTGATATTGCTAGTTAAGACAATAATATCACTTAAGCACCAACGGAAGGTGTTAAAAAATCGAATAACTGACGCCCTGCATCAGATTTCCCGGAATTTCGGTGACAATGCCTTACTAAGAATAAAAAAATTTGGTTGTCACGTCGTTCGAATCCAAATCAAATTATGCCAGAGCCTCCGCTTTCGGATACCAAGAAGAAACACAAACATCTAGTTGGCGAATTTGTTAGTTGCTGTTGTCTTGTGCAAGGATTCCTTCAGCTCAGGGTTTTCTTCCAGAAGCTTCTTCCCCTCGGCCGTGGTGGGGGCAGGTGCCTCTCCGTGGAAAGTCTGTTCTGTGTACACAAGGTTCTTCTTTCTAATGGTTCCGTGAAGCTGTTGAATAAATTATTCAAAATGTATTTATTATGATAATGGTTTTCCTGAGCTTAAGCATGTCTATTATTTCCAGATTTAATTAACTTTTAGAATAACACGTGTATTTCCTAAGTACAAATGGAAATAATCTCTTAACACAAAAATAATTTTCTATGTCTTCAATTCTTCATTCATTAAAATTATTATTGTTAGGTAGTTTGTTTATCACCAACAAAGACTTCCGTATTTGCAATAAATTTTATATTTTTACGTATTTCAAACTGTTAAAAAAAATTTGATTACCTGAAGACAACCCTCTAGGTGCTATCTTTCTATACGATTTTCTATCCATGCAGGTCATAACCGTGTGGCAAGGAGCCAGCGCATTCCGGCCCAGATAGAAATATTTTATTCTTTGTCCGGGAAATAGATAGCGCGAATAATGGTGAGAGGAATTTTAATCATAGGGTAGTGACAACGTCGGGTTTTCGTTGCTTTACTTGAAATTTTGCAAGATGCTTATGACGTTGCATTATTATATTAGCATATCCACTCTTTGTTATGCAATAAGCCGTTTAATAAACCTAGTATGAGTAGTTTAAACAATATTAATCATAAAAAAAATGTCTCAAGTGCTTTAACCCTTAATATGAGTTAAAAATTTAGTGAGGATGACGAAATATATTTTCCTAATTAAAATGTAAATTTTCCAGTATTTGAAATATGGGGAAACCATTCCACTTCATCATCAACCTATTTACGTCTGTTGGATATAGGCCACCTCTAATAAGTACCATAGCGCCTTATCTTGTTGCATCCAGCAGCTTGGGGCATCCAGCATCTATCTACCAGCAGTCTTTCACATATCGTCATTCCACCAGGCCGGAAGGCGTCCTACACTACATCTGGACCATTCCACGTATATAGGAACAATAAAATGTGATGTAACTATGAAAGAAGGAAACAAATGTTACCTTATCCCAAATGAACATGTTGAATCCAAAGTTGCAGTGGAAGAACTCATGATGCTGATCGTGGAACTCCGCATCGGGCTGCCACGGCTGCCACCACTGCGCCTTGAAGTCGATGCCCGAGTGGTCGATGATGCCGTGGTAGTAGTTGTAGATAGCTATTCCGTAGAAGGGCACTGTCGGAAAAAACTCACGTCCATCAATATTTTGGTTATTCTTTTAATGCGTTACTAACTCTTCCTTATTTATACCTGTTTTTAGGTGGTAGAAGATCAGCATGTTACGCTCATTAAAATCGTCAATTATTTCCAGCTGCATGGATTCTATGGGTGAATGAATATACAATCTACAATTAAATATTCCCCTTATTTGGGGGAGGCAATTTCAGCAGGAGATGTATCGTGTTGAGGAGGATAAGTTTTTTTTATTTCTTTAAAACAAGAAGATTTGGGCTCACCACGGCAGTGTAGAACCGCGTAAGGACCCCTACTTCACAGGACTTCACTACATAGTATAAAACAAAGTCGCTTTTTCTATCCCTGTGTCCCTATATCTCTATGTCCCTTTGAATGCTTAAATCTTTAAAACTACGCAACGGATTTTGATGCGGTTTTTTTTATTAGATAGAGTTATTCAAGAAGAAGGTTTATACGTGAAACCGTGCGAAGCCGGGGCGGGTCGCTAGTATGTTCTAAAATTTCAAATTTTAGCTGCCTTATTTTTACTGCCCCTTGTTACTTTTCCTGTCTTTTTTGTGTATGAACTCAACATGATACTTACTATAATGAATAGGGCAGACAAAGAGCGGCAGACACATCGTGAGCTGGACGTGCATGATCTCGAAGGGATGGATGGCGGTGACGGAGAAGGCAGTCGGCTGCTTGTACTTGTGGTGCAGCTTGTGGAAGTGCTTGTACAGCCACGGGGTGTGGTACAGGCGGTGCAGGATATACGTGGTGTAGTCCTGGAAGTCAAGGAAATTGATGTGGTAATCAAAAAAGGTATATCTTCTTCTTTGTATATGTATATGTGTGTGTCTGTGTAAACAAATAAGCTTTTTATCTATCTATCTTCTTCTTTTTCTTCTTGTGGACTTTATTCCATGCTAAGTGGGGTTGGCACAACATGTACTTTTCTTCCTGCTCTGTTATCCTTCATCTCCGTATTCACACCTTTCTTTTCACACAATCCATCCATCTTTTCTTCAGTCTTCCTCTCCCCTTATACCCCTCTACATTCAAATCAATCACTCTTAAAAAATGGTATAATTGGGTAGACGAAATTATAAACAGCTATTATTTTTTAACTACTATAGTGTTTTATACCATATTTTGAATAAAGAATATGACATTTTTAATGTAGCTGGGTTGAAAAATACAAGCCTTATTTCAAATATATACGAGTTGAAGAAGGTATTATTGTTTTTCACAAATAATGCTGGAAAATTCACAGCGCATAATCTAACCAAACTAAGCAGAGCTTGTGTTGTTGGTATTAGATAACGGATAATGTATACTTACTTCAATAGATTAGAGTCGCTCCCAGCGAGCCCGGTGGGCCGGCCCCGGTACCGGGGTCGTTTTCAAAATTTGATTCAACGAGCCCGGTGGTGCCCGGTCTGTGCTCGTTGGCACAGATCAATTATATAGATGTTTTTTTTCATCGTACAAAGAAAACAGAAAAAAAAAGAAATCTGTAGATCGTCCATACATACGTCGCAAGCAGATCTTCGCCTGTCCTTTGTCTATCTTTGACTTGTTGACTACAGAGGTCACATGCCAATAGCAAGTCAAAGATCGTTATCAGCACAAGCTATGAAGTTATAACTAGTTACAAACCTGATAAATGAAAATAACTGGGATCTGCAAGAAGAACCACAGCCATCCGTACTCATCGAACTGGAAGTAAACAGTGGAGGGGTTTCCGTTGAGGATGTAGCAGGCGAGGAAAGCGGAGAATGAGCCGACGACGAAGAGTGAGAAGGTGCCGACCATGATCTCATGACGTTCCAGCTCAGGGGATAGCCACTTATTTGGCTGGATCTTCCACTCTTGAGCCAGGTGTCTTTTATTCATATAGAAGTACCACTGGGAACAATAAATATTCAATCTATGATACAAGTTTGAGCAGACTTTTTACACTTAACTAAGGGCTATGAGAGATACATGTACGTACAGTGTGATAGAATTTAATTTTCAACATGATGAACGTAGAAATAGAATCATGACAAAAACATAAATTTGAGGCAGTTAGATTCAGCGAAGAAACGCCAAACAGCTCACTTTATAGGAATAAATTACTTATAAGAAAAGGTTTTGTTTATTGTCAGCTAAAAAAAATTGTTTTTTTTTTTAGTTTAATGACTCACATGTAAAAATCCTCCCATGAGAAAGTAGATACCAAAGGAGATGACTTGCGCCCAGATGAAGATGACGCCGAAGTTCTCCAACTTCAAATTAGCTGACGAGAACTGGTTGAAGATTTCACTGACGCTGACGTTCTGGTGGGTTTGTGTCTGGCCTGTGATCTGTTTCATCGCTGACACTAAGATAACCACCCATTCTCCTGAAAACAAAATAAAATACAAAAAATAAATTATGCTGGACAATTCACACAGGACCATCTAGCCCCAAAGTAATACAATACAATAAAACTTTATTGCACACCAAATAAACAGAAACACAATTCTTGAGCTTCTTAAGATCTAGAGTGTACCCATTCAACGCATCAATAGTAAAACAAAACTGAATAATTCAATAATTAACAGAACTTGAATTGAAAATGATGCTCACGTTATTCTTATACAACCATAACTGTTTAAAATCTAAAATATGCTTCAAATAGATAAGTAACATTAATTTTGCCTGAGGTTCACCTCCCACATATTGCTCCTATAATCTTCAGACTAATAACGATCATCATACCAGTCAGATACATCCACTAGCACGCACATTGTTTTAGTTGGGCTTTTAAATTATATTTAGTTCGATTTGTCAATATTTTTTTTTGTTTTGTCAATTACGTTTTGTTTGAAAAACAATATTCAATATTTGTCAACTTATCGTATGTGACAGACTAACGAAATACCAATCAATCAAACTTTAAATATCAATGTTAATTAAAATAGATAGGTATACAGGAACAGCTCGTCATATTGAATCTAATGATAATAAAAGAGAAGAGATAAGAGTCAAGAGGACAATCCACTTTTTGATGATTAACTTTTTTATTACCTCATCAAAGCTTTAACCCAAATGTTTATAATTTTTCTCTATTGTATATTTGTTTGTTTTTGTTTGCGACAGAGTATTTCGTGCTCGTGCCCTCACCACCACCCTAAATTACCACCACTCAATCAACAGTGTCTTTGATATTTTCATTTTACATACCTACATCTTCATATCATTACCTATAATGTTATTATAATATTAAATAAACTAGCAGCGCCTCGCGGTTTCACCCGTGTGATTCCCGTTCCCGTGAGAATTCTGGGCTATAAAATATAGTCTTATTCCAGACTATATCTATCTCTGTGCCAAATTTCATCTATATCCGTTTATTTGTTTTTGCCAGAACGAGTAACAAACATCCATCCATCTAACCATAAGGTTATTGATCGAGTATTTATCGTTTTATGTACCAAACTGACTGATATTGATGCTTGCAATTCAAATAAGTCTTGAGATTGAAAGGTGCTTGACAAAATTATTTATATAGGCGGTAGTTAATAGGTCTGGCACATAACTGGTGTCGTGAAGTCACTACATAGTATAAAACAAAGTCGCTTTCTCTGTCCCTATATGCCTATGTACGTTTAAATTTTTTTATGACGTATCCAAGTGTCCTGTAAGGTCTTATGGAAATAAAGCACTTTGACTTTTGACTTTTGAAATCTTTGAAACTACGCAACGGATTTTGGACCGGTTTTTTTATAGATAGAGTGATTCAAGGTTTAGGTATACGTATAGTAAATCCGTGGTACATTTAATGTCTCTGAATATAGTAGGTAATTATAATTTAAAAATGTATACTTCGTAATGGAACTTTTTTGTTAACATTCACTATTATTGTACAATTATGAATGCGTTACCTCTCAAAGTCGCTCCGAATGTGACCACAGCAAATGTTGCAATGAAAGTTGCCAGGAAATTTGGAAGCTTCTCCATAAACTTATCAATCGATTCTGTGTAGTTTTCTATCCACTTCACTCCCTCAGTCAGCGGGTCCCAGTATCCTGGTTTCGACAGTGTTTCATCTTTCTCGTCATATTCCTTTGATTTATTCAGCGTAGGTCTTTCCCTAACGCCTTCCATTCTGAAAAATTATATATCTTGTTATTCCTTAACATTCTCAGAAAATTATTGCAAGTTTCGCAACATTACTTCCAACAAAATGACCTGTGCTTATTTATATTTTATTATTCGGTATTAAGCTTCAATAAATAAGTATTGCATTATCTATTAAAATTTTAAAAACTTACTTTGTGATCTGCTTAATCTAGGATCGCATTTGTTTCACACGTCGTTTATAAACTAATTATCAAATAGAATGAATGGCTTTTGTGAACTTCGATAGTAGCTCGCAAATCTGTTGTTGTAATAGCCATTTTATCATATAGGTATGTGTGTTATTAATCTGATAAGTGATAAAACCTGAGCTGTATGGATAAACACAAACTATTTGAAACTCTGTGTATGTAGGTTTGTTACTAACAAGTCACTGTTGGGAACCTCAGTGGCACAACGGGTGAAGGCGACGATGTAGGTTGTGGTGTCAAAATCCACAGCGGGTTAAATGTTTGAACGATCTGACGGTTGTATTGTTATTTGATATTAGTTATTTAGTACCCAAAAATCACAAGGAACTTACTTTGGAGCTCGATGATGGTTTGGTGATTGTATAGCATTACCTATTTATATAATGCTATTAAAACCTCTAAAACGGTTTTCGGGGTCTGTAGTAACAATAAGTATACCACAAGGATCTATTCTGAGTCATTTTTTGTTAAGTTTCTATTTAACGACCTGCCTGATTTTGTTATGAATAATCACGTTCTTGGAATGAAACAAAAACTAAATGCTTGTTACTTAATTAAACTTATCGTTTGTGTTTAGCTTCGAGAATTATCACTACGGTAATGAATCTATGATAATCAAACTACCGGTTTCATTATCATTTTATCTATTATTTATTATCGAACTAGACGATTTTGAGAATAAGGCTAAGAGGAGTATCCTACTAGACTGAGCAACGTTTGGGAAACTACGTAATGTCTTCTCGTCAGCTATACTGCAACGTTTGAGAACGGAAGTTTTCCATCAGTGTGCCCAATAATGATCAACGGAGCTGAGACGTGGACACTCAAGTTAGGGCTGGTCCACCAGTTCAAAGTTGTTCAATGAACTATAGAAAAAACTATATAAAACAATCAACTATTGGGCTATGATGGAGTTCCTACAAAATTATTAGTGATCAGTTATTATTAGTTAACTAGCGACCCGCCCTGGCTTCGCACGGTTTTATTAAACGTATAAACCTTCCTCTTAAATCACTCTATCCATTAAAAAAACCGCATCAAAATCCGTTACGTAGTTTTAAAGATTTAAGCGTTCAAAGAGAAATAGAGACACAGAAAGCGACTTTGTTTTATACTATGTAGTGATAATAATATCTAAGAAAAGACAAAAGTAGAAAGTTGTCGTTGAAGAAGTCAGTAGATTTATTCTTATACTTCGACCAATGTTTCAATAAAATGCTGATTTATATCTGTAAGTAATCAAACTTAACACTTGAAATGATTACAATTAATCTTATCCAATTTGATGTTAATTACGTATTGTTATTCTAAATTTAATTTACTATGTTTAATCAATCAGTGTTACATATTTTTAAAAAATCTTTCATTAGGCTGTTTTATTAATGTAACTTTTTTCCGTGTCACACGCTTTTACTGATTATTTTAGAAGGAAAATGAAATTCTCATGAGGTCCCTACGTTTGATCATAATCTGACTCGTAGTAATAATGCGTTAAATTTGATTTTGGTTTTTAGTTTTCGTAAAAATCATCAAATTACTAACTTAAATTATGTTATGTTGCTAGTAAAAGGTCGTGGCTTCGTACTCGATGTTTCTATGGAAACGTTTTAAGGCTATAACTTTTAAAACTTTCATGGTTTTTAACACTAAAGTCATTGAATACGGGATATATACCACGATTTGTTTTCTTTTGAGTTTTCCGATATTTCGGCACCTTTTCAAGCGGCATGATCACGAAAGAACTGAGGTCACTGCGAGTGAGTTTTTAGTGGCAGATATATCGATCTAACCTCATTTTTCGTCTTTTGCTACGAACGTTACCACTACCACCGGTTTCATTATCTAACGCAACTCGATCACGACGCACTACACTAACGGTATCCGAACGCCGCCGCTCCATTCGTACATCACTTTTTCGGTTTTTGCACATCCGCACAACAGGGTTCCAGGTTCCTGTTAATTGGAAACCTTCTTCTCGATTGAAGTTCCTGTGTTTGGTAATCTCAATGGCCTCCTGTACCATTCTTGGTATGTAATGTCGCTCTGTTGAGATTACGTGTGGGTTGTTCGTTTTGAGGCTTTTTCTATCCCATGGTAACTACTTTTTGGGATGAAAAGTAGGTAGCCCATGTATTATTCCAGGCATTGCTAAAACTACGTCTATTCTTTTCTACATTTTAGCCCAATCCGTTCAGTAGTTTTTGTGTGAAAGTAGAATAAACATCCATCACATCTAAAAAACTTTTGTGTTTATAATATTAGTAATCAATAAATAACCCAAAAATTAGACATAAATAAAAAAAAATGATTATGAAAAATATCCGGAAAATGTTTGCTCTATCGTTTACTTACAGCCGGTTTCTAGAAGGCTATTTAAATCTCAAATCAGTTGAAAAAGCGATTAATTTAACACACTGGTTAAATCAAATCGGGGTGCACGAACGCTGATCAGATAATAATTAACTAATCATTGATCATCTTACGATTGTCATTCTTTCAGTTCAGTCATTCACTCCTAAACTTCAATAAAACCATCCAAGGGCGAGTCAGACTCGCACTAAGGGTTCCGTACCATATTTTTTAAAGAAGAATGGCGAAAATTGACCCAAAAATTTGAGGAAACGTACATGGTCAGAAATTGGAACATTCATTCCTTTGATTATGGGGCTTTTAATCAGAAAATCTCATAATTTTTAAAGTTGGGAAACGTAAGTTATAAACGTTTTAATATTTTCTAAAATGTAATAACGAAACGAAATCAATGATGAAAAAAAGCGAGAGAAATAAAATAAGTGCCAATAATGGAACGTGCAAACGTCAAACTACATGTCCAATGGCAAAGTCAGTTGACATGCGTGCAACGTTTTGACTTTGATTTTGTTTTCGAATAATCTTAGGCCTCATTCGCACGAGAGCTTAAAAAGCTTTGCGTTCAATCCCGTTCAATCCACGTTAGCGCTTTTATAACGTTCTCGAAATTATTATTCATATGGGCGCTTTTAAATAACTAAGTTAAGTTATGTTTCCTCTCACGCTTCCGTACGACGACGTCGAAGTGGTTATACTGCTAAATTACTGCGTTTGCGATTCACCTATACTGTACAACGACTGGCATTGAGATAAGTAAAACAATTAATGAAGTTTCATAAATTATGATGTACTTATTCCCTTTAACGCACAACGCCCAGCGCTCAAAATGGAACACTGCTCGATAAAAAAGCGTCGCGATTTAAAAGCGCTGTCGTATGAACAAGTACTTGGAAATGTATTTGTTCTAATCGTACGCTTTTTAAAAGGGCGTTAAAAAAGCTCACGTGTGAATGAGGACTTAAATGGGACAGGAACTTCAAATTGCCAATTTCAAAGAGATGACTAATATATAGCTTAGAATAATTACGCTTAGAATCGCAGTAGAGTCACGCGAAGCGGAGACATAAGGTAGCCTATAATGGCTACGTACATCTCTCGACTCGTCAGTATATTATTATTAAAAGATGATAAATATGTTGATTTTGTTATAGATTTCAATTAGATCTTGATAAAATGAGTCTCAGATTCACATCATCAAATTCGAAATCATCATCGAATTTGCACAAGATTTAGATAAAAATGTCAATTAGTTATAGGTAGGTACAGCTGTACAAAGTACCCAGTCAAAAAAAGTAGGTAGGTACAACTTATTCATGAAAAGCAAAACTAATTGATTTCATTACTTACCTGTTTTAGATAACTGTAGGGTCATGCTTTAATGAAAATGTCTTGGGGAGTCAAAATAATGGTCACAAAATAGTTTTATGTTGTTTATTGTAGGAAATGACCTCAGAGTAACGAGACATAGAGTGATAATTTCACACAAAATTCCGCTTTAACTTGAATACATAAAATATTTTTTTAACATTTTATTGTAATGGCGTCTGTTTTGTTTACGATTGATTTTTGTACATAAACTAATGTTTTACTCAAGCATAAAAGATTCCAGGTTGTTATTATATATATTGAATCTTGGACTGTTTTTAATGATTAGGTATGTGAAGAGTTGTGACACCCTTTCACTGCACAATAAGTAATTTTTATTAGTGCTCTTCCCCGTAGGACTTGACATAATGCACTGATGAGTCGAGCGATGTACTTACAACTTAGCCTTTAAAGGCTAACTTGAAATGGCTTCACTTCGCGTGAGCCTACTGCGGTTCTAAGCTATTCTAAGGAAATGACAATAGCTCATTACCTATATTATTATAACCTAACTTCGTTAATTGTTCATATAATATCTTTTTATTCCCAACTTTAAGAAGCTAAATTCTAATATCATTTTGTTTGTCTTGCTAAGTTGTATGAATGGGTGGGGCTGAGAGTCAAAGAACTTCGCCAGTCTTCTTTTACTTTTTATTACTTAAGTAAAAATATACTACTTACAATTAAGTATTTTGTGAATATTTCAAGTGGTAACAGGTAGGCTGTTACCATTGTTACCATGTTACCATTTATTAATATCGAGCAAAAATAGTAAAAATGGCTATTTAATGGGAGCCCGCCTTAAATATTTATCTTCGACGGACAGAAAGCGAAGTATTAGTAATAGGGTCCCGTTTTTACCCTTTGGGTACGGAACCCTAAAAATTACGCTTGTGGCATAAGAATAAGTAAAAACAGAGTAGAAGGGAAACTTCGGCTCCGAACGCGCTCAAGGTCAAGATATTATATTATTATATAAGATATTATTATTAGCCTACACTATTTTGCACGTTAAACGGGCATATCAGTCGGGCTGCCACAGCCGGCGACGCTGCACGCGGTTTTTAATGATCATTCATTTATGTTTACCGATTGCGGCGCGCGGTGGCGGCCGCAAGTATTAGTTGAAATAATTGTTATGTTGTCCGAGAGCCCGGTGCGTTTTTGAGTTGAGTATCATGAATTACCTCGAGGTTGTTTTTTTTACAATACTTCTTATGATGCATTCTTTATGTGCTCTCGTTTAATAAATAATTAAAACTGACGTGTACCTTTGTGAAATAATACCAACCCAATACGTAGGTAATCCATTTTCTTTTTTTCAGAAGAAAAAAGTGGATTGAACTGATGGGTCGTAATGATACCTATATTAAATATATATCCGAAATAGTTGGTGTGTTCTGAACATTAATTACAAAATATAAATATTGCATTCTAGTGCCATAAGTAAAAAAAAAATCTTATGTTCCTTATGGCACCGGAATTCAGTATTTAATGCACATTAATTGGTAAAGTTGAAACCACAAAATTCCTTAGCGGGCAGGCTAACTTGACAGACATGATATATAGATATGATATATGATGATGATATGATGAAGGGGGAAGTAGCTATATAAATGTCGGTGTTTGGGACTCGATTAAAGAAGAGTCCCTTCTATCCAGTTATTATTTATTCTTATGCTTGTGGCGCGAATACTTGTTTGTTTACGTTTGAAAAAGTTCAAAATTGTAAATTAGATAGGTAATAATAGATTGTTAATTATGACGAAAAAAACTATACAGAAGGAGAAAAAATAACTCCTTTAGTAGGCAAGTAGGAACTCTTTTCCATTGCTTTATTACTACCAATATTTTTGAATTCCTGAATTTCACCAAGTTTTTTTATATTAATTATATGTTTCTAATATGCGAAAGCAAAACGAAGCATCCTAGAATATAAGAGGTAATTTAATTTATTTTTATTTAATGGTAAAAGGATCCTTATGTTTAGTAATACATAACAAAACCGCTTTTGGAGTACCAACCAGTTGATTTTTTATATATAATCGATTTAGAACTTGGCAAAATACAGCACATTGTTGTAAAAATTTCATCTAATTAGAGCTAAATCACCGATTAGTTAATTATTGATTTGACAAGAGGTTGACCAAAGAATCATGCTTAATTATCGTTCCAGAAACCCATTTTGATATTTGACAAGAGTTTTGCTTCAATTAGTTGACAAGCTTGTCAAGTAATCACTGTTCAAATTCTAAGTACGTAATCAACGTTCGAGAAACCCAAATGACACTTGAATAGAGATTTGAACATTGATTAGGTAATTATGAAGTTGACATGCCTTCCAGAAATCGGCTGTAAACCTAAGTGACCTTATAATATAAGGTGCCTAACATTTAACGTTGTCAGTCTTCTTTTGGAGTTATCTTGTCAACGCCCTTCAAAGCTTAGCAGGCGATAAGCCAGCTGTGCCACAGCTGCATCCAGGTTTGATTATTTATCACTTCTATCTTTACTACTTAATGTGATCATAATCTCAGATTCGGTTGCTTTGTGGACTGTATATTTTTGTCGGTTCAAGCCTATTATAAAGATTTTTCAGCGATACGATGCCTAGAAGACTTGATATTTTTTGACTCTATAGGAGATCGACGCCGCTAAAAATTGTCCAGGGTTGAAAAAAAATGCATAGGTATGCACCAATCCAAGAATACAATAATTAATTAGGCACAAATTATGAATTATTTACAATAAGTTTAGATAATTATAATAATTATATTGTAATACATAGGTACTTAAAATATTCAAGGCTAGTGTCTGCCCGCGGCTTCGCACGCATTGTTTCTATGGAAACATCTCAAGGCTATTTCTATCCCACGGGAACTATTTTATGAGATAAAAAGCCTATCCCCGGGCTAGAACTACGTCTATTTATATACGAAAGAGGAACAAACATCCATACAAACTTTCGCGTTTATAATACTACCATCTGCCCGTGGTTTCGCGCACGTTGTTTCTATTCTATCCCATGGGAATTGATTTATGGGATGAAAAGCCAAGGTATGTGTTATTCCAAGGTTAGAACTACGTGTATTTTTAAATTTCAGCCCTATCCGTTCAGTACCTAGTTAATGCGTGAAAGAGGAACAAACATCCATCCATCCGTACATCCGTACAAACTTTCGCTTTTATAATATTAGTACCTACTGAATCCATCCAATCATACCTACAATTTTTCGCATTAGGATAAGGATGAGTCTCAACTCAACCACCTCTGATGATGATTATGTAGCTCCCACATTTCATGACCAAAATCACGAAGAATGTAATATCAGTGTCCTTGATAAGGTTACGCTAAATCCGCTTATCCGATAAATTGTATATTTAATCTCTAATTCACATTGCTAGATAGACCGTATCCGTTTTGCGAAGTCCAATACTTAAAAATGTTGGTCTAATGTTCTATCATTAGCGACATCTAGTATAGTCAAATATCAACGCAATGTAAAATGTTCAACATGTGTAAAAATCTAAACCTATTGCGTCCGCTTTGGTAAGTGTGCTGAAATTTTAGTTCTTTAACAAACTCACAGATGGCGTGCATTTGATAATGAGGCTTCCGTCAGCGCCATCTAAGGACGTGCGATAAAAGCTTTTGGTTCGGACTGCTTGCTTTAGACACTTATGGACAGCGCCATCTTGGGACGTTCAAGGAAAGAATTTGGTAAGGCTTAACTATTTTACAAGCTCATTATCACACTCTAGTGGGTAATGAAAATTTTGTAAGGAGTTTAAATTCAAGAGCTGTCACATAGATGGCACTTTACTTAAATATGATGTGATGCAAGCCCAATGAGTTCGATAACTAAAAATACGCCTCATTACAATTAAAATAATTGTTTAATGTTTTGATTCAAGACTGATAATCATGAGTCAAAATGATTAAACTCGTAACTAGTATAAAGTTTACTTACCTACTCAAATAATGATGAGTACCAAAGTTTGGTAGGTATCAGGGGTATTAGGTATAGGTAAGGCTAGTGTTCACCAAAAGATAATCGGGCAATAAGGCAGTTTTAAAAAAACTAGTGACACAAAACGTCCAAAAAAGTTTTTAAAATTTTACCATCTATTAGTGAACTCGGGTCTTAGTATGGTGTATCATCAACAACCTATGCTAGTCCACTGCTGAACATAGGTGTAAGAATGAGCGCTAAAGCGCTGTGTCTTCAGCTTGTGTTATGTACCTACCTTTAATACTCGTAGGTATTTCTGCGCTGTTATGTTATCACTACATAGTATTTATAAAACAAAGTCGCTTTCTCTGTCCCTAAGTCCCTATGTAGGTATGCTTAAATCTTTAAAACTACGCAACGGATTTTGATGCCGTTTTTTTTAATAGATCGAGTGATTCAAGAGGAAGGTTTATACCTACGTATAATAAAACCGTGCGAAGCCGAGGCGGGCCACTAGTCTTATACATACCTATTTCATCTCTGCCAAAGTCACAAAGCAAGTATTTCAAAGAACAATGGCAAGAATCCCTTATGACCTGTCCCAAAAATTTGAAGAACGATACTGAATATATCGTTCGAATCGTCTTAAAATCCTAAGGAACTTTGCATTTTCAGTTTTTCCGTAATATTTACAGAAAAAAATAAATTATTTTTTGAACATTGGCAGAATAATATAATTTCCTTCTGTTATCTCTTCACGGCAAATGGCGGCACAATACAAAATAGGTTTCAATTCTAGAGGTTGGTTTCAGGTTAGGGCCAGGATTGAAACCAACCTCCTTTGTTCGGTTGGTTGGTAGGTACAGAAGGTAGACAGAATAGAGAGATTTAGATTTTAACTATTGTACGGATTAAACTGTTGGGAGCAAGTTTATTTTAGCGATAAATTAAATTCAACCACTTTTTTATGGCTCAGAAGGGGTTTGCAACAAGTGTTTCATTTTCATATGAACTCTACGATTACAAGAATCAACCTTTAATTAGTCCACTGCTCTGCTATAATTATGCCTACCCTAGGTATATATACTAATGAGACCTATAAGTGCTATAACGCCCTGTCTTCATTTTGCCACATTTTAGTATGGTAGTCTGCAGTCTTTCGCAGATCGCCATCCCACCATCCTGAAGGGCGTCCTACATTACGCTTAGTGACTCGCGATCTCCACTCAAGAACTCGCTCGTTTACTCTATGTATTTAATTCCAGAAAAGAAAACACAAATACAATTATTTACTGCTGAATTAATATGAATCTGAATATGAATGTCGATAAAGATTTTACAGTTGTAATATTTGTGCATTTCCTTTTTGTCTAAGTATATTTGATTTTACACTGAATTTATTAGTATCTATTAAACCTTACCTTAGTCATCATCATCATCAACCTATATTAGTCCACAGCTGGACATAGGCCTCCCCTACTGAGCGCCATAGCGCCCTGTCTTCAGCTTGACGCATCCAGCATCTGCCAGCAGTCCTTCGCAGATCGACATCCCACCTGGACGGCGGGCATCCTACACTACGTTTGCCGAGTCGCGGTCTCCACTCAAGAACACGTTTACCCCAAGTGTTGTCGGTTCTTCTCGAGATATGGCCAGCCCACTGCCACTTCAGCTTGCTAATTCTTTGAGCTATGTCGATAAGTTGGTTCTCTGTCGGATGTATTCATTATGAATCCTATCCTTCAGAGAGACTCCTGACATAGCTCTTTCCATAGCTCGCTGAGCGACTTTGAACTGGTGGACCAGCCCTACCGTGAGTGTCCACGTCTTACGGGTAGGACGCACTGGTTGAAAACTTTATTTTTCAAATATTGCGGTATGGATGACGAGAAGACCCGACGTAGTTTCCCAAATACTGCCCTGCCCAGCCTAGCTGGATCCTCCTCCTTGGCCTCCTTCTCATAATTGTTTTTACCTAACTGCACAATTTTCCCAAGGTAAGTGTACCTACTCGGAAACAATTTCAAGAAGGTGGCCATCTACGACGATCGGTCCCGGAACAACTTACCTTAGTACCCTACATTTAATACTCATAATATACCTACAATTACGTTTCATAGTATTTAATTCACGATAGTTGAGTAGCAGGTTCATTTATTAATAATATGTAAAAACACTAGACTTTGATGTGTGAAATGAAGAAAAAACTGAATCTGATCGAGATAAAAATATTTATAAGCGTCCATTGCCCACACAGTGCTTTATCTTGTGTATAAATGGAATAAATATTTCATAATAGTAGCCTCTGTACAACAAATACCTAGAACTTTTCTCAAAATTACACTTTGGGAATTACTCTACCTACATAATATTAATTTTAAAGTCTGATGTAAGATGTGTTGTTCTGCAGGTAACTTCTTTTCTATTTACCTACCCCATTGAAATAACAATGTACTTATAATAGGCAACTACTGATTTAAGTCATAATTCAACTATTTCCAGGGCATTTCATGTATATTATCGGCAAATTTCCGGCAATAACCAGGTTTATTTATAATAAATTACATTATGGTGCCTTTATCTTATATTTAGCAGGACTTCAACTGAGCTTCTCGTACCTACCTTGGTGGATGTTGGATAGAGAAGGTACCTAGAGTAGGTATACCCCCTGGGTATTAAAATATTAGTTAGATTTGATTGAGTTATTATTTTATGCTTAATACTCTTTCTACCTACTAATTAATATTATACCTACATACCAACATATGTTTGCCATCATTTACAAACTATAACAGTAGACAGATAGGTAAAACATTTATTTAGTTCTACAGACACACACATACAATTATAATAGAAATACAATTTAATGGGCGCTCCACATTCACACGAGACGTTCACACAAGAATCTCAGGAGAATCTCAGCGAGAACTGTAGCGCGAACTTCTTTGGGTACACACTCTCACAAACTTCTCAAATAGTTCTCGCTACAGTTCTCGCGCTCAATGACGATGACCCGCGCTACTAAGAAACATGCGAGTGTGGAGTCAATACACGTTCTCGCCTGTTCTCACGTTCTCGCGCTCCTTTGTCTCGCGCCAAAAAACCGACAAAAAGTGGAGAACAGCCCGAGAACAAGGCGAGAACGTGAGACGAATACGCGAATCGCTTCCACATTCACGCTTCTCGCCTGTTTCACGCGTTCTCACGAAGTTCTCGTGTGAATGTGGAGCGCCTATGAAACAAAAGGACAATAGTAGCACTGATAGTTCATTATATGATGCGTAAGTTTCGTCGATTTGCATTATTATTATGTATTAGCCATATTAATATGACCGAACAAAGAGAAACTCTCCCTATCAATTAATTATATCGAAATCAGGCCAAAATCTAAGTAACTATAGGTATCATAAACTCTAAACTGAAACTAAACAAAACATATACTAAACTGAAACCACTTAGACAAATTGCCAAGCAATTTGTTTGTTTTGGTTTTTTAACGTTTGACATTGTTGATGATTTGACAATCAAGTAAACGTCAACGTCAAAAACAAAATGGCGGATCTCGGAGTGCTCATCACCCAAGTTTTAGTCATTATTTTGCTATTCATCCACATTTTCAAAAATTAATTTAATTTTTCCTGCAAAAATTCTTGGAAAACCAAATATGCAGTTTTAATTAGAATTTCAGGAGCTATCGATTGGTACCCTTGCGATCGATGTACACGATAGCTCAAAATTCTTGCCATCATTCTTTCACCCTCTGTTTAGTATTCAACCAGGAGCTTATTAAAGTTCAATTACCAGGGCAGCAACGTCAAAGTTACATCACAAAGGGCACTGCCGGATTAGTCCCGTGGTGCCAGCACCCGGCGGTTTGCTGTCGCTAGAGATGGGACAGGTCATACACGATAGGTAGTCGATGACTTTGGCACTGACTTGTTTTTGTTTTTTTTTACCTGAGTTGATAGAGGCTTTTATTGGTGAAGAAAATGAAAAGTTTTCAGTGTTTAATGTAAAAACGGCTTAAATAACTATCGCGATCACATTTATTAGAAGTCCGGCCATTCGTTACTATCTTACTATTATAATAAATGGCATTCCCATTTATTATGCGTGAATGTTTGTTATAAATAGGTAATCTCCGTAACTACTTAAGTTATTTATAATTTTGTTTTTAAATATTGTATTCGTACACAATAGGAAGTGTGCAGTAAATTTCTGAAATTTGTTTAAAAAAAATCTGGTTTGCGGGCGTAGCCGCGGGGCGCATCTAGTAATAAATATTAGCGGTTTAACTACGGCCCTGGTTTGTATTAACAGAACATCAACGTTTCATCTCTTCAGAGAAATGATATACTTCATGTAAGTAAACGGATGAAACCAAAAAAGAAATAATCTAGAATCGCTCTATGCCACCTTTAAAGAGACTTGAAATAAATGGAATTGGAATAAATATATCGATAAAATAATATTTGACATTATCCCAACCCGATTTCGTCGGCTGACCGCGGCACCCCTACAACCCAGCCGATTGCTTTTCCATCACACCGCACAACCTGAATTCATTTCAGCTGATATAGGGTTGTCAGCTTACTAAAACAGTTGAAAGTTTTACTTTCTCTTTGTCTAAGTAGATCCTTGTAGTTGTTCTTACCTTCTTTCCTTGAGATCTTTTGAATAAAGAATTTTGAATTTGAATTCGTCTGAGACTTGTAATTGTTTAAATACTGAGTTAGTTTATTGTCTTCATCTTAGTTTGATGCTCGTAAGTCTTGAATGAGGTTCCTCCTCAGCATACACCTAGATGTGTCCATTGCTGAGCATGCCAAGAGATTTTATCATAATCATCGGGTTTTCGTATAGGTACTCCACAAAAGCTAAATATAACGGCCAATTATACTTTTCTATCTAATCTGTCATAAGCATGCTGTAGCCTATGCCTATATAACCTGGCTGAAAAGGGCAAAAAAAAAAAAAGGCTGGAAGTTTTCAAACGTTCGAGTGAGATGGTTGGTTAATTACTTGAAAACGTTTTTTAGAAATTGCTTATCATTGAGATAAATCTGTAGTTCTTTAAAAAGGTCTCTTCACCCTTCTCATGGTCCCCTTCTTCGTACCACTACATTCTGATGCCACACCTCTGGTGTTTTTCCCTCGAGCATAACAGAGTTATACAGCTTCTGAAGGACTTTGGTCAAGCTTCGTAGATTTGTTTTTGAGCTGTTTGAGAGACATCCAACTGCCAGCCAAATCGTAAAAGCTAACATCCGGGATATCTTTGGTTTAAAGGCTTCACACTTGAACCAGTAAAAGCTGTAAATCAAAATAGTAATCTACAGCGGTGGATCCAGACCAACTAACTTACGAGAAAACCCTCAACCTATGGTAATAAAAACATTAATAAATGCCTAGAAAATCACCTCATTTGCATATTTCCTCCCACCCCATTACGCCCCAGGCGGTGCCATAGTACAGAGGCGGTATACAGCACCGCAACACGTTACTGTGGTAGACCATAATTTCTGGCACAAAAGACCGCCTAGTGCGCGAGATTAATGCGATGCCTCCTGTAGAGCTTCGAGGAGACTGTTTAATATGGTCTTTGGAGAGCGATGATGGCAACACATTTTGTACGGTAACTTATTTACTGGGTGCTATTGTATGTAAAGCGAGATAAATTGGAATAGGTGTAATTGGAATTGGATGAAATCAAAGATACTAAAACCTGATCAGTTATGAACTGACACGCTAAGAATCAAAAACGAACAGAGTGGAATTAAAAATTACTAAAAGACTAAACTTTAGAACACCTAGAGGTATAAAATCTCTAATATTCTTTGACCGAAATCAAGTGGTTTTTTTCTTAAAGCTTATAGTTTTTTGAATAAAACTATGTTCACCATCTCATTCACTTTAAGGAAATACACAAACAAATAACATTCATTATTTAAGCGCAAACTCATTTCAAAGTCGTTTATCATAAAAAAACAGTAGGAAGCATTCGAATAATTTGAGAGCTTCAACTCATTGGCTCAGTGAAACCGCGCCGTCATTACGGCTAATGCCGGCTACAATGCAACGTTCCGCGGGTAATAAGTTCGATTCCCGCGGGGGGCACTTTGCGGGGGCTCTAGTGTTACGCTCAAAGAGTTGGTGGCGAGTGTAGAAGAGATATCAATTTGATAAAAAATATAGCATCATTGAGCTATGCAATGAAAAAAAAATGGCAAGTAAGAGCACACAAACTTTTTACGCAATAATCAACGGAGGTCGTTGTGATTTTTTTGCTCGAGGTGGCTTTTATATCACACACAAAAGATTAAAGCGACGAGAAAATCAACTATCACTTTATTTCTTATATTATTTTGATGCAGGATTTTCTTCGGAAGGTATCTTAGCTATTCAGGTCTTAGTAGCTGTTTGCCCAGATACTTCGTTTTTGCATCAGTATGTACCTACTCTGAAATCACCAAGCAGATGAAGAGACGTTTTTAATACAATCAAGGAATAGAAAAAATTAAAACTAGTATACCTACAATTGAAACCATTGCTACCTGCAGATGGTTGCAAGCAGTCTAAACCTATCACAATTGATCCATTTCAATTCTTGGTTTATATACCTACCAAATGTTCTGGGACATATCTAAGACTAACACAAACAATACTGACAACTGACAGTCCATACTGAAAATGGAGCTTTTTGAAGCTACCAAAATCGACTACCAAAAGTTAAGCTTCCTACAAAGGTTAGGTTAAAGCAAAGCACACTGAAAATAGTTTAATTTTTCGCAAAGGTCTGCAAAGATGAATTACTGCTAGGAAGTCCCAATCTGAATAATGTATTTTTATCTTTGCCCGTCCCTCAAGTACTGAATAAAAGGGCTCTCAGACCTCAGCGGGAGTCAAATAATCCGACAACGTTTTGAAATTGATACAAAATTTGGTTTCGATCAATGGCGTACCTTTACAATTTTAGCCTATTGTTAGTGAAATGAGATGCCACTCGAGATTCAAATGCTGCAGGCAATTGCCATCGGCAATGCTGTGCCTATTATGTTATACTATAAAGGGGCAAGTTCTGACTGACAAACAAAACACACTAAACCGCTCCTAGAAACCTAAACTTTGTAGGGTTTACAACAAACGGGACGTGTGAATTTTGGAAATTCCTTTGTTTAACGGAATTATATCATGAAATAAGTGGGCGCGCCACTTTCATTGCTGTTTGCGCCTGAATCGTTAATTTAACAAACAATTTTGAAACTATTAGGTCTATAATCTATCTGGTTTCCAATTATTAATGTAGACAACTTCTCACCACTCCACGCGAACGAAATCACGGGCAACAGCCAGATATAAATATCAGTTTGAACTAAGTTTAAGTAAAACAACTGGTAAAGATCTTGAAGATAGCAAACTGTTACGTACGAGTGAAAACACAAAAATAAAACTAATTTAAATCTGTACCTTGTGTAAATTCCCTGATTAAACACCATTACAGTAGCCTCCAAGACATTTAATTCCCGAGTCGGCCATTACGCGAGACATTAAAGAAAGAAAGCCTGTACGTTTTATTGGGCCATAAAGCACAATACAGGGCCGTACAGGCCACCTATCGTAGTGCTATCGCAACAAATTGCAAGTGATGTATCGTTGGCGGGGATCGAGGTGGCTACGCTTTCAGGGGATAGGGGATAATCCTACAATTACAATTATTATCAGGACATTGCTTTACCTAATATTTCAGATCAGCAATTTTTACATGTGTAAAATTACCATCCTTGACAATCATTAAGATTAAGTATGCTCAAAACATCATCCTTTTAAAGTGACAGGGTGCTGGGGTTGGTAGAATGAGAATTATTACAGGACAAAGGACGCTGACCGGGAAACAGTAAAAGGCTTCTACACAGCAGTGGTTGATCCGCAGTCTTCTTGAATTAAGTTTTCTAGTAATTTGGACCATGCCAGAAATAGACAGAATCTGAAATACAAGAAACCAATAATCCAAACGTTGCTTGCTTCGAGAAACAAGACCTTTTTTAACTCCGTTTAAGGTTTATCCCTAACCTCTAAAACGTCTAAACCCCCACAAGGAGCTTACAATCGACAATATCTAAGTGTATCCGAGAATCCCGCTAAACCCCAGAAGATGTGCACCGCGGCGTCCGGCCACCAGCTAGATTTTATCGCTCCTCCGAACCATTAAACCGGCCATAATGAAGTTTCCGACGAATAATGCACTGAAGCATTACAATGATTTACAAGGGCGGCAATAAAAAGAATTTAAGGGATGACCCCGCGGAAAAATAGCGGGTTCGGGGGTGAGCCAAGAGTGGTGTAGGACTGGACTTGGAAATGTTATTATTAACTTTGATATTAGCAGAATTATTGAAGCAATAATGCTTGTCCATGAGCTAAATAATCCTAAGGTCTGATCAATAAACACGAATTATATTCTATTGCATCTTCATTTTGTACGTTTTCTTACCTTGAGAATGTTCTTGTTCTTAGCTATCTTCTCATAATATATATTTTTGAATTGTCTTTAGCGCTCACTTTTCAAAATATAAAATAATTTCCTCAATGTTGATCGACAACATCGTATTCGATACCTAACAAAAACATGGTAGATTTTTTGTTAGGTATCGAATACGATATTACACCATAAACATCAACCAACTAAATCAGCGCCAATCTAAAATGGCCATAGTATGTCAGCTATCCTGGTAGATGTATAAATATTTTGGTCCAGTAGTACATCTCTTCTATTTGAATAGGTATCATAAAGAAGAAGAATGTTCCCGCAGTCGGAACCAAGTGCGGTACGTTACGCGAAATGCTTTATGTAGCTACGTTTTATTCCATATTTCTGTGTTTTGACTCTTTATGGTGTTCGAGATTTAGGAGAGTGCTTAATACTTATTGTTATGGGGTTCAGTTATGAGAGTTTAGTGAGGAAGAAGATTTAAGGTTGCCTACAAGATATCTATGATCTTTTTGCAAAGTCTTGTAGTTTCCTTTTAAAAACAATTTTCGATAAAGATTGCCGACTTTTTCTAAAGCTTCATAAAAATGTCTCAGAGTTTCTCAGTAATGAAAAAACTCATATTTTTCAATTCAAAGGAAATCAATGTCAATTATTTCACTGATAAGAATAGTTCAGAGTATTCTTAGTCAACATCACCAGCCAAGCAATTCAATCTCTGTCCAAAGTCCTATTGTAAATTCCAGATGGGGAACGCTCTCGACATTAATCTCCGGTGATATATTCAACATGTTGCGGCTATCTTCGCTAATATATTCTTTAGCACGTCAGGCGGGCACTTACCGGGGCGCGGCCACGTCACTGGATGCATGTGCAGACATAATGCGTTTGTATAATTTTGAAATGAGAGGGCACATTGGGAGCACAATTTTAAAAGAGCCGGCATTATCATCATTTGTTTTTATTTTATTTGTAGCAGTATTTGGTTTCATCGTATTATTCTTTGGTAATAGATAAGGCCGAAGATTACGATTTTATTACTTACTAGCTGGTGCCCGCGACTTCGTCTGCGCATGATTAGTATTTCGAGTACTCGCGATTTTACTTGCGTAATTCCCTTTTCCGTGCGATTTTCAGGATAAAATAAATATATGTGTTATTCCAGCTTATAATCTATCTCTGTGCCAAATTTCAGCCAGATCCGTTTAGCAGTTTTTGCGTGAAAGAGTAACAAACATCCAGCCATCTATCAATCTATCCATTCATACTTACAAACTTTCGCGTCTATCAGTTCAATTCAGTTTGGTTCCCCTAGGCTATACGGGTTTTCAAAAATTTCTCACAGCATCTGAACGACGCGTACAAACGCGTCGTTCAGATGCTGTGAGAAATTTTTGAAAACCCGTATAGTCCAGGGGAACCAAACTGAATTCCGGGATAAAATGTATCCCATGTCCAATCGTCCCGAGTTCCATTCGAATTCATTCACTTCCGTCGTGATGCGTGGTTAAAGAATTCTTCTTTCACCCTCTCTCCCAGGGGAACCTTTCCGAATTCCGGGATAAAAAGTATCCCATGTCCTTCCTTGTAGTATGAACTCAAATCGTCCCGAGTTTCATTCCAACTCATTCAGCAGTTTCGGCGTGATGCGCGGTAAAGGAATTTTACTTTCATACCCTCTCCCATAAGAACCTTACTGAATCCCGGGATAAAAAGTATCCTATGTCCTTCCTCGTAGTATGACCTATAATCATGCCGAGTTTCATTTAAATCCATCAAGTAGTTTCGGCGTGATGCGCGTTTACGATACAGACAGACAGACAGACAGACAGACAGACAGACAGACAGACAGACGTGAAAGAAAAAAATTACAGTTTTGGCTTGAGTATCGATAACAGAGCGCCCTCCAAAAAAAATTTTCAAAATATCTTCAATGTACAGATTTGGACCTGTTACAGTTTTATTATAAGTACTAGCTGGTACCCGCGACTTCGTCTGCGCATGATTAGTATTTGGAGTACTCGCGATTTTACTTGCGTAATTCCCTTTCCCGTGGGATTTTCGAGATAAAATAAAGCCTATTTCTTATTCCAGCTTATAATCTATCTCTGTGCCATTTCATTCAGATCCGTTCAGCAGTTTTTGCGTGAAAGAGTAACAAACATCCATCCATCTATCCATTCATACTTACAAACTTTCGCGTTTATCAGTTAAATTCAGTTTGGTTCCTCTGGGCTATACGGGTTTTCAAAAATTTCTCACTGCATTTGAACGACGCGTACACACGCGTCGTTCAGATGCAGTGAGAAATTTTTGAAAACCCGTATAGCCCAGGGGAACCAAACTGAATTCCGGGATAAAATGTATCCCATGTCCAATCGTCCCGAGTTCCATTCGAATTCATTCAATTCCGTCGTGATGCGTGGTTAAAGAATTTTTGTTCCACCCTCTCTCCCAGGGGAACCTTACTGAATTTCGGGATAAAAAGTATCCCATGTCCTTCCTTGTACTATGAACTCAAATCGTCCTGAGTTTCATTCCAATTCATTCAGCAGTTTCGGCGTGATGCGCGGTAAAGGAATTTTACTTTCATACCCTCTCCCATGAGAACCTCACTGAATTCCGGGATAAAAAGTATCCTATGTCCTTCCTCGTAGTATGACCTATAATCATGCCGAGTTTCATTTCAATCCATCAAGTGGTTTCGGCGTGATGCGCGTTTACGATACAGACAGACAGACAGACAGACAGACAGACAGACAGACATGAATGAAAAAAATTACAGTTTTGGCTTGAGTATCGATAATAGAGTGCCCTCCAAAAAAAATTTTCAAAATATCTTCAATGTACAGAATTGGACCTGTTACAGTTTTATTATAAGTATAGATAGATTCAAATTTTTCTCTTGACATCTTTTCAAAGTTGGCAGATTCTGATTCAAAAGGCACCAGAGTATTTTATTATCTCTGTTACCCTTCACGGTCCGTTTTTCTGTCTGCCAGTAGTTTTAAACGTCTAGAACAATACAAAATTAGGTCATTATTATGACACTTCTATTACACTAGTCATTGTTACTCAAAAATCTTTAAGATCTATGATCTAAAATTCCAAATCTCTCAATCTCCCAGTGGAACGCGACCTTAGCCCGCCACGGGGCCTGAACGCCCATTCCGTGTCCCGTACTGATACCCACCGATTTATAGTCTCCCGCCTTAATTGCACGACGATCGCTCCACAATCGGACGATTTCAATTTGCTATTATAGCCCATTAATGTATACCTGCCGAAGGAAAAATGGTTTGATTATACGGTGGTTAGTGTGGGCTGGCTGTTACTCTGAGGTCATAATTTAGACGATGCTTGGATAAAGAATGATTAATTCGGGTATGAATAAATTGTAATGGTTGTTGAGGATTTAATGGGTCTTGGTTTTGTAAAACGTGATGGAGTTGATAAGTATGACGAATCGGAAAATAATAGCCTGGGGAGACGGATTCTGGAAAATAATTGAACCATTATTTATCAAATTGCAAATCATAAACGGCATCCTATAAAACTATGTATGCTGAGTTAAGCATGAGAATAAGCGAAAAGCCAAAAAATATTACAAACGAAAGAGAGAATTCTGTATTCTTATTCGGTTTCATTCTATTACTTTGATCCAAAATTCAACAATTTAACATAATTATTGATATGAATGAAAATAAAACAAGATTTGATAAGATCAGTAGACCGAAGCCATACGATTCCCGCCCTTAAAATAGTAACATAGCAAAAACTTTAAAGAGAAATGCGAGGTTTATTCAGTATCGACAGCAAAAGCTCTAAATCACGAACATTGCAGATGTGATTGTATAAAATACGGCGCGGCTCGAACAATGGCGTCGATGCAGATATGAGGGTATGCAAAATTGAATACGTTCTCCACAGGTGAACAGGGTTGCCGGAAGTCTGGGCATTAAAAGATAAACTTGTGCCTACAAGAAGAAAATAAGAAGAAAAGAAAATAAGAAGAACAAATAATTTTTGTAGAAAAAAGTATAGAATTTTAATTAACAAATAAAAAAAAATTACAAAATTTGTCAAGGACGAGGTCTCATTTATTAACTTCGTGCCTGTAACGGGTAATGAATCCAACGATACACAAATAAATGCAAAACTAATTATACAAAATTAACAGGAAAAATAAAACTAAAAACAAGGTCGACGAACGTTCTGGTAGCTTTCAGATGAACATTATGAATCAGTGTTTTTTATTAAATAATAAAGTATGTAAAATAGTAGAGAATAAGAATGTCGCTCATTAGGGAAGGCCTAAGTCCAGCAGCAGACTAATATAGGCTGCTGATGATAATGATTATAGTAAATACCTAAGTATCAGAAATTATTTATGATTGCGAACAAAATTAGATAAGACATAATATTATTTTCTAATAAAACACACATAGCATTATTAAATGCTCAAACAATCATAAAATAGTCTTCCAATCTCCACCACCTGTCTCCATCTCAAACCTAACCCGAGTAACCCTAGCAGCATCAGATGCCGTCAGCCCTGCAGGTTACGCGATGCTCGATAGTGGGGTCACGGTGATTTACTGCGAGGGAGATTATCGGAAACACTGGCTTTTTTGACTGCTTCTACTAATGAGCTGGAGATGGCTTTGGTGAATGTTTCCGTGTTCCAGTTCCGAACCTTTATGTTCAAATGTCTATAAAGAAAGTTGAATGAAGTTGGATGTCAATCATAATAATAATATACCTATAATTCAAGCTCTACAAATTTTAAAGAGATGTAGGTAGGTAAATGTCCAAGACTGATATTGAAATAGTCTGTAGATGTAATGTAACGATGAGACCATTTAACTATATTTAAAAAATCAAAAAAATTGACTAACAAATCGTAAAACAAATAAGAAACCAAACAGGCTAATAAATTGCAATGAGAATCAAAAGGCGAACACAAAAAAGATTGTAGAGATTGTAATCAAAGATTTTCAAAACACATGAACTTAGGTGCACGAAGTACGAAGCTATTCCAGAAAGTACCCTCAGAAACAAAAAATAAAAGGTAGAGCTGCCGTCGTCACCATCACAAATCACACAAGTCCATGTTCCGAGGTCCCTAGACCACCACTTTTAGAAACTGCCACTCAAATCATGAAGACAATCGCTTGCAGCCCGCTACGCCGCTACCGACCGTATTTTACTACCGTCGATACAGAAGTATTATTTATGTCTCTGTTCAACATTCCCGATATTTATGGCTAGTTCATGTTTCAAATGGATTCTTTTCATTGCTTTTTTTTGGCGTACAATATTTGTTGTGGCAGTTTTATTTGGCCTTTTTGTTTTATTTATTGATGATGGGGAGAGTGACGATTATGTTTCAACGTAGCTCTATAATTCTGTGGAATTGATATTGATCTTTTTGTGAGTGATTTTGTTTGTTTTTTCTGTCAGTTATAAAGCTGATAGATATAAAATTCTGTATTGCACACATGAGTGTCATCGTAAATTTATTTGGACGCATCATTACCACCTACCTACGTACCTTATTACTACCAAATAAGTAGCAATTTGTGGAAAGAATATACTTTAAAAATATTTTTTGAAATCTTGACTAGTACACAAACGTGTCCGCCACTGAAAATGTGCCCATAAACTAGAAAAGAGGGGCTTATCACCACACTTGACAGGGGCTTGGTGATCACAGTAGAGGTGTTCAAATACCGACTACTGCCGATCCTCAGAGGTTTATGTAGTTTGACATCCCCGGGTCGATTGAGTCACGGGCACGTACCACGGCATCGACACGATCACTCTATTTCATTGTCCCAACGGTTCGACTATTGACGACCGATGTGGCGCAGTAGGCGAAGGTCTGCCTGCGATTTGCAATGCAGAAGGTAGTGGGTATGATTCCCGCCTTGGAATAAAGGTTTATACGCTACGCAAATATTTGATCCAGGGTTATGGGTGTTTTATGTATGTATAGTAAAAAAATATCAATCTAGGTATGTAATTTTCTGTAAGAAGAAGTGTTGTATTACTTAGAATAGAACAGAAAACTTTTATTTCAATACATACTTAGATAATTACAAAATCTAACAATTAACTAGGAGGTTTACAATCAAAGTGACACAAATGATACGTTTCAAATCGAGACTTCAATCGAGTCATATTTTTAGTATCCATAACACGAGCTCGGTGCAAGATGATGCTGTGTCAATTTTCCAGCATTATTAATTTTGATTTTATTTAATATTATCTCCTACTATATTATACAGTCCTAGTAGCCATAGGTAACTTCAAAAATAAGTAATCCCCGCACAAAACCTTCAGTAATAATAACGTGAATTCGTTATCGCGAGTGGCCCCGCCTTCGCTAACGAGCTCCTCGGTGTGACACTCAACAATCTGAATCTGCTAATGGGACGCTATGGGCGTATATTCAAATTGAAATAATAGGACTATAGGAATAATAGGACACAAGCATTCTTTATACCTTCCCTTATAGCTATTGTGAAGGATGAAATGTCAAGGGTCTTTATCGTTCTTTTTTTACGAGCTAGGTTTAAGGTGCTTAAATATATAGGGCATTTTTCTACGAGTATGTGCGCAGAACTACTCTTACAGGCCTAGGATTTCTATTCTATGACTAAAAAATAAATAGAATCAAACATCACAAACCTCATCTGTTTTGTTACTGTACTTACCTCTCGGCAACAGTAAAAAAAATCTAGACCAGCTCCTTACACGATTAATAAAGTTCAAAACACAAAAGACAAAGGCTATCAACAGAGTGTATGTACCTACATATACTGGTATGTACAGACAGACAACTTGTAAAATGGGCGGAGGTCTCAAGTCCCGTGACAATTTGGATGCCATTTGTCAAATTAATGTTCTCAAGGGCCGCCGGGGGGCCCTTAATCACGTACTGGATTTAATAACCGTGAACGACTTGATGGTGCCTTTAGGGTCTGTTTCCCTTATGTCTCTACAATTATCTCTGGTTTGTTGCCATTTAAGGCTCTTGTCTTGAGAGGTTGACGTTTTGTTACATTGATTTGATGCTTCAGTACCTTTGATCTTTGTGTATTTTGATTAAAGTGACTTCTTAATAAACATTTTCGGTTTTACCTAGTTTTAAATAATTGCAAGAGCAGCTAAACAAATAATGTCATTTGAGTACCTATTTAAAATACAGCCACCTACAAGTGAACTTTGGTGATACTTTTTTTAACCCTTTTGAAAATGTACCGGTCACGTTACTAACATCATCATCATCATGGCCATAGACGTTACTTACATAGTCATTAATAAATTCGATTTCGTGTACTACTGAGGCAAGTACCCAACAGGAGGTTTGTACCTAGATGGAACTGAATAGCTCTGCAGGGAATGATTTACAACACCATAAACAAACAACAGAAACATAATAGAAATCAACAAACCTACTTCCTTTCAACACAAAGATCTTATAAACATACTATTCGACCTGAATACTACGTTCTAGTCTATATTAACTGTGATTTAACCTGTGGTGTTTTGTTAGTGACTATGTGTGGTTCTGTGACCCTGGGCGGTTGTTATGGCCGTCAAGATGGGCGGGGTCCGCCCTCGCCGCGGGAGGTCTCGTTAGGACGCACAATGACGAGATGGATTTGAATGTTTTTGAAGTTTTGAGAGGTGTTTGAGACCGGCCCATTTTATACAAGTTTTGTGTGTTGTTTGTATTAAAATCCCTAGCGTATTTATTTCAATCTACATAAATTTATATTTCTAAGTCATTAGATATTAGATTATATTGAACTGCAATACAAGAACAAGACAAAGTAGAGTTGAGACAGCGTTTTTGACACGCCATTTGAGATATAGACGATCGAGTTTCTATTAACATCAATCATAGTCACTAATCACTAAATTTTAATAAATGAGAAAGTCTGTGTGAATGTTTGTTAGAAGTAATCTTTGTAACTAATTTGGTATGTAGATAGTTTAGAACCTAGAATAGGACATAGGCTTTTAGAGTCTAGACACTAGGTCGAGACTTAGGGTCCCGAGGCTCTCCGGGTTTAACAAAATCTGAGCATCTTGTCGATTCATTTAACTGGTGAATATTTGGTAGGTATCAGCATTGTCAAATAGCGTGGTAACGCAGCCATGATCTTCAGGCGGGGCGCTTCCGACTGGTACTGATATTGATCACTTGTGCTACCTCTATACTATTTGCAACCGTCTGCAATTAGCTCAATTGTTTCAATTGAAAATACTCGTTTTAATTTGTTTCATTTCCATGATTGTTATTTTTTTATTGATAAAGAGGTACCGCACCATCGTTTTTAGTTCTTTGACCACTTTGGTACTATGGGGTCACTGCAAGTTTTCCTCCACAGGATACTATCAACACTCATTTCAGAACTCTTTCTCATTCTTGTCATTTTTTTCAAAACTCATTCATGTTTTTCTTTATTCCACCTCTACTTCTGTCACAATCCCGAACGAATTATATTTTTTTCGGATTCCAAGACAAAGAATGCCACGGTTATTTGTGTCCTCCATTTGCGTTTATGAATACTACTCTGCCAAGTCCCAATAACTATTCTGTCGCGTATGAAGATAAAAGGACCATAACTTAGCGGCAACTGAGCTACTTGAATAAAGCTGGTGGTGTAAATAATAAAACGCTGGCGTCTCGCCTGAAAACGACTCTAGAATGTTAGACACAGCTATAGTTCTGGGTTATTACTGCGTCTTGGACGATGCTACTAGAAGACTAAAGTTGTGTAAGTTTTTCGTTATTTTTATTTAACTGAATTTAACATAGCTCTTGAAAATTGGAAAATGATATTTTCTTTGTATCCATAAAAAATATATCGTTGTAGATTTCTGATTTTACGAAAGGAGTCGAAAGATGTGCATCGTGGTAAAGATTTGGTTTAATCTATAATATAAAAATGAATCGCAAAATGTGTTGGTAAGCGCATAACTCAACAACGCCTGGACCAATTTGGCCAAATCTTTTTTTAAAATGTTCGTTGAAGTTCAAGGATGGTTTTTACGGCGAGAAAAATATGATATTTGACAAATAAATAAATTTCCCCGCGGGCGACGCTGCGGGGCGCAGCTAGTTGTTAATAAAAGGCTTTAACTACTTGGGTACTGGCTAGTGCTAGCGCAAAAATAAATGAATCTGGGACTGCACGATGTCCTGTATAATGTAGATTGCTGAACTTGTTGGCGGAGCATATGGTGCTAAATATGACCTGTGAAGAGGCCTAACCTTCCACAGTAGCAAAATAGAAAACTAACAAAAATAACTTTTGACTCTCCTAAAGGCGACGTATGCCTACTTCATCATCTTTCATCTTCATCAACTTTGTAGAACAATTGGTTTTCGAGCCTACGAACTAGAAATGTCTCTACATTCTCGAGAATGGAACTGGTAGTAGGACCAATGTTTTTCATAACTCCTGCTCTAGCCCCATTCCGGGCGTAATGGCCAGCTCACTGCCAAAATAAATGTTGCTTAATATGCCGAAACTTTTGAAATATGTTTTGCTTAAATGCGCTGCTGAAAGCGTAATAATTTTCCCCTTTATATCCCAACTTCTTGGCGGCTTTTTGTTTGCTTAGCGAATGTCTCTTTTATTGTCTAGTGTTGGCTGTTCTCGAGTTAGGAATGTTGAGCTATATTACTTAAATATTAAATTTTTTCGTTACCTACTGTCTTTTAAGTTCATTATTTTTAATTTAAATTTTTAAACTCAAAATTTCAACCCCCCATCAGAACACGGACAACTACTAGATTTATTACTATATTTTTTATTACTAGCAACACTGATAACTTGATCAGATTAAAGTTTGTATAAAATAATTACATTTTTTTAGTCTTCAAGAATGATTTTTCATAAGACAAGAGCAAAACCCTCTAACCCAGTTATACTTAAAAGGTGATTTCCAAGATATTTTAAAATTGTTTAGATTAAGCTAAAGAAATGATTTATTTTTTATGTATATCGATTCATTTTCTGTTACAAAACTGTCTATTTGAGTTTGAGACCATCGTTAATACTAAGATTGACACAGTCTACACAGACACTTTCGCAAATAAAACTATTTCTCTGGGTAATTTTGTTTCACATCAACATTCAACACGTCTCACTGTAATCTATATCACATCACATAGGTGGGTTCTCTAACCTATATCACATCAAGTAGACTATGTGGGTTCTCAGATGTCCTTAAATATTATAGCACATGTTGGGCCATCAGCGCTGTGTCGGGAACGATTGCAAGATATGTCCTAGATATGGGAAAAATGGAGACCAGCCGAAGCGAATGGGTCTTCTCATAAACCGGCTTGCAACCGTGATGATTATAGCAAATTCTCCCTTTACTGGGGTGAGGTTTGTTCTGCTGATGAGCTGAGTTAGGGTAAGCTAAATAGGTTCTTATCGTATCATTTTTACATACCATTTTACATAAACTAATAACCGACTTCAAATGTCACGCTCCATTAGAAATAGCTCAGAAGCGACTGGTCCGATCTTGATCAAAAATATAAAATAAATAATGCTGGACAATCCACATAGCATTATCTAGTCCCAAAGTAAGCTACTCAAAGCTTGTGTTATGGGTACTAGATAACTGATATATTTAATACATTTTATTTTCCTTTATTAAGAAAATTACAATAGAAGAATTAGATCTCATAGCTCACTAGTATATACAATTATAACAAACTCTTAATACATTATATATGTACATAGATAGATAATTTTTTTTACTATACATATTAAACACCCAGACCAACGGAACAAATTTCTGCAGATCGTACACAAATTTGTTCCGAGGCGGGAATCGAACCCGCAACCTCCTGCGTCGCATGCGCACCTTCGCCCACCGCGCCACATCGGTCGTCAATAAGATCATATAAGATATTAAACAAGAAGAAATAGATTTCAAATAAAAACAGAATCATCAAAATGTTGCAAAAATGTAATGAGTACTTGAATTAAAAATACAATCTGAAACCTCCTCACATTTTGATGTCAGTTGAAAATAATTTCACAGTACAAAACGATAACGTTAAGCGAACGATAAAATTACCGTGTGTTTAAAAAGCTAATTGAAAATGAGTGAGAAGTCTTGCCCAAAGCTTATTATATATTCTAAAAAAGCCATTTACTTCCTTCTAATTACAACATACTAAACCTACATTCACAGCTGCACTTCCCCCCCAAAAGAGGACCCTCTCTTTTGCAGTGAAACTGTGAGCGGTTGTTATTAATGGTCCTCAATCCTGTTTTCTTAAATCCTATCCTTACCTCATCCCTATAAAATCGTTATCAGCGTACAATAGTCAATAGCTATGGAAATATGCCATCGTGAGTGCACATGCAAGTGCGATTGCTGTATCTGTAACTGCCTCAAGTGCCTCATGAAGATAACGATACGGCTCTATCGGCCCCAATGGCCTCAGTTTTCTATACGATATTTTATAAGACATTTTATGAACGTGTTATGTGGTAATAACGTGTGTGGTTTACATTTATATTGAGTGAGATAAGTTTGTTTTGTTTTTTGATGTTGAATAGGTACATGTAAATGGGTATCACTACGTAGTATAAAACAAAGTCGCTTTCTCTGTCCCTATGTCCATATATACTACATACTAGGACGTGATGATATGTGAATATAATATTAGTCCACAGCTGGACATAGGCCTCCCCTTATGAGTGTCAGAGCGCCTTGTCTTCAATTTGTCGCAACCAGCATCCTTTTGCAGGTATTCTTTTCGTAGGTCGTCATCCCGCCTGGCTGGAAGAAATTGTCCATCAGACGAAAGGTTGCGGGTTCGATTCCCGCCAAAAACAAATTTGTGTATGATCTGCAGAAATTTGTTCCGTTGGTCTGGGTGTTTTCTATGTATACTAAAAATAACTATCTATGTAATTTATTGTAGTAAGTATATCAGTCATCTAGTACTCATAACACAAGATCTGCTTAGCTTGTGGCTAGTTGATGCTGTGTAGACTGTATGTAAATATTTATTTATTTATTATTTATTTTACTAAAATGATGCCGCCCAGCCGTATTGTTGCATTTATCACATCACACATCTGCTGCTTCAGTTGGCGAGGACAGTAGTCGCCAGGACTGTATTACCTAAAGAGGACATTCATCTACAATTATCCAAACAACTATGAAATAGGAGCCGTGTCCTCATATTTCCCGCAGGCCCCGCTTAGGCCTCGATTCCGGCAATCCACACCAATCTCTATCGCAAAGCATTATCAGTCGGTAATTTACTGCGTTAGGAAGGTGTAAATCAAAACTGCTTGCGCCATTTTGTGGGGCTGCTGTGACAAAATGAACTGTGAGGGTTGGATTTAGAATTAAAAACTGTGTATCTCATAAAATGGTTATTATAAATGGAGGTACTGTTTGGAATACTATAGTTCAATTTGTGTTGCTAAAGCTGAAAAACTAAATAGGGTGAAATAGCTTGCTCTTTAATATTTTTCACTAAAATTTATAGAACCTTTTTGGATATGTGACATTCTGTAGTGTACATTGAAATTTGTGAGTAACTTTTAAAGGTACTCTGATAGGCGATGGAGTGTGTCTAAAATGGGCTGTTGAGAAACAAACATGCAAGATAATTTTTATTTTGATGCTGTCACTTTTTCACTACCTGCCTCGAGATCATCTCCTGGTCTACTACCAGGTCATGTTTTACACGATGACGACTTTGATATCTTTACCCCTTATGATGATGAGTATATCGTAAGTGAACATTACAGCTCGTTCAACTGCGATGTGCTCTGCGTCGCAAGGAAAGCGTAAATCAACGCGCCTGCGCAACCGCCATAAATCCTGTTATATTATCCTGGCCACGTTTACTGCAATCTCAACTCTAAGGCTATAAGGATAGGTCATATCAGAGTCGAGGCGTTGGTGGCGCAACCAGAGTTGGCGCGACTGTCTTTTGAGTTTTCTTAAATTGAGCCGATAGATTTGAGACATAAGGCCGAGTTCACTTTGGATGCGTTTCAGCCCAATTTGATTCGTGCAAAAACTTACAATTAAACACAAAAGACCCCGCGTGTTCCGATGATTATGAGATGGGAGCGCTCTGACTGCGTGCAATTAGTCGTTCGTGTTGAAGTGCGTTAAAACATTGGTTGAACGTTTACGTACAAGCAAAGTGACCGCGGCCTTATAGTAAGAAATTAATATAAACAAGTATGTACGGATTTTTTATTCCTCAATATCAGTTAATAAGGAAACAAATTATAAAAGAAAATAATAGTTATTAGTGTTCGATTTTTTATCAACTTTTTACTACGTCCTTAAAAAATGACTTGGAATAAATTATATCAGCCTGCGCTGGTCTTCCGTACCATCCAAAAATATAGCACATGTAACTATGGCAATCACAATGCAAACAATGTTAAATTGTAAAATTGTGCAATTTAAGTACAAACAAAAACGATCGCGCCAGCTTTAAACAACCCAGCTATAGGCATTCGCAACGGCGATAATTTCGGTGTATAGTTCCTGCCTATTTAGACATGGAGGTGATTTGTGAGCTCCCGTGGTCAGGGTTGAGGGGTTAAGGTGGTTATTCTAAAGTTATTATTGTGAATTACCGATATTTTGGTAGTATTTGTACAAATTGAGTTCAATAGTAATGTTATTTAGGTACAACTATTTCCGTTTTCTAAAAAGCTGCAATCATAGCTGTTATACCAAACTACAAGCCTTAAATCCACAATAGGCAATTGGCTGCCCTTCAAACAAAGGCTTGGTGATGAGGCCAGATTAACATATTTAATGGGCGAGCCTGCATCGAATGCAGCTTGGTTATAAAGGTCGACACTCACCAGCGGCATTGCGGAGAAATCTTTGCAATGCTGAAGGCTTGGAATATCTTGGTTTCCCGAAAGATTCCGTGGTATTCCGTATCTGTCTGTGATTGTAGGTTTTGAAATGCCAGAATTTGATGCCAATCCTGTTCCAATGATGTTAAACCTAAAAACACCTATGTTTTGCCACAAAATTTCATTTTTTAATTGGCTTGGCTGTTTCTATTACCCATCAACATCATCATCATGCTCTCGACTATTTCTCTATGACAGATAATTTTTATGCGCCATTCTATTGACCTTTACTGACTTACTGACTTTGCATTGTGTATAGTACTCACACTAATACTCTGTGCGAATATTTTACGAAATTTAGAATAGATGCTTGTGACTTTTGCACAAACATTTATTTATAGTATAAAATGGATCTGGCAAAAGTTTTGCAGGTATAGTCGTGATTTCACTCACCTCTTTAATAATTCAAGCCTCACATTAATCCTATGTTTGCCCTTACTCACATTATTCCTAAGTTTGCCCTTACCTTTGTCCGACAGTGGGTGCGGGCCTTCACAGTCAGTCACGCCCTAAAATCTCAATGCTCGGAAATTACTAGTTGCAAGTTGTTCAACGATCAGTCCAGTGGGCGTGCGACTTTTGATCCATAGTTTGTGGAGTTAAACCTCTAGCTGGTATATTTCATTTTGTCGTTTAAAAGTTTACTTAAATGCTAAAGATGTGTAGTCTAGAATTTATTTGATAGTATCCTAGTATTAAGCAAGAGTTCAAAAGCGCTTTTCTTTGATAAAAAGTACCTATCCAATCCTTGGATTTGCTTACGATCCAAGTGAGAAAGCGAAGGTGACATATAAATACATCTGTATGTATGAATAGTCCTTTATTAATAAAGAAAATTACAAGCAAGGAATAGAAAAATTACAACTAGTATTTACAATTGAAACCATTGAGCTATCTGCAGACGGTTGCAAACAGTCTGTAGGTATGTATGAATAGGTACAGGTAGAGAAAGAAAACAAACAACATTATTTTTGGGTTTTTCAAACTACATTAAACATAATAGTGACGAAAAAGGTCCCTATGAATGTATCATAAGTCGCAAAGATGTCTAGAGAATATACTCAACATCTCAGTAAATTCAATAAATATGGAAGACTGACAAGGCTGTAAAAGATTTGAAGGTACAATTGAGACGCCAAACGAGTTAAAGAGATTTATGGCGTCTGTTGATATTTAAATAAGTATTGATAAGATCAAGATGGACGATAGGAGTTCACATCCTGCCTTTTTGAGGTTTGGGCAGGCTTGAGAATACAAATTATACTGATAAAATCATTGGTATAAAACAAACTTACAACAAGTGGATATTACTCATGACCGTAGGTACCTATTACAAGTCTTGTTTTGTGTGAGTAAAAGGCCTTAATCTATTCAGACTAGATTCTGACCACGACTTTGGACGTTTTGTTTCTATGGAAAAGGTGAATGCTTTCATCAGTCCGGGGAACAGATTTTACTGAAATATTTATAATCTACGTAATAAATTTATATCTACATATTTTTTTTCGCATTTATTATAAAAATGTGATATCTTATGATCATTGAAGAGTTTCTAACTTTTAGCTCTTTATTTGACTTGAGATAAAAATTGAAAATTTCTTTTATTGACATCGGTGACATTGTTTTGACATGGTTTTTCTTGCTATTGATGACTCTCTTGTTCCATTTGTCAACCATGATTAGTACGTAAGGTAACTGCTATTATAAATAGCTAGTTATGGCAGCCGAGGTCAGTTAATTGATTTATAAATCGCTTACAATTGTAATAAAGTTGGCAATGCATAGCAATCAATAACCGGTAGCTGATTTAACTTAAGTTTTACTATCTTGAATACTTATCGAGATTTAGAAGTACCTAGTAGTATTTTACTGTACAATCTGCACTCACAATCATATAATAAATAAAATGAAAAAAAAAAAAAATAAGAAATTATTTATGATTCGAGAGGAAAAAGGTTTTACTATGTCATCGTGACATACAACAGGCCAAAGGCTAGTAAGAGGATTTTCTTACTTTGATCTATTATATTCCAGAAATATTTTTTTTATTCTGCTTCTTCAAGATCCAGATGTAAAACATAAACGTATATTTTTTTAGAAATAAGATGATCAAAACTAAAAAAACATTTGATCATAAAAAATAATAAAAACGACATTAGAATTATATGGAAGCAATATCTTCCATCATTGCTATCAACGATTGAATTGACTAAAGCATCCAGTTTTTTAGCTGTCAGTTTGATGTAAGGCTGTTGTAGTTATTGATGATGATGATACTTTAACTAATCATACCTATGCCAGAATTACTTGGTCAAGTCCTAGGAAGCAAATGTCGCAAAACACCATTAAAAACCACACGCTAAATGGTCCAGTCACTCATAAACGAGCGCTCATAATAAAGCCCTATCGAAAACCCATTTCAGCCAGCAATTTCAATATCAATCAATATCGCGAAATCATTTTAAACAGTGGTTAATCGGGTGGTTATTGTTGGTTGCGGTCAATTTGACCTGCGATGTATTGCCGGTAATTATGGGCCGCGGTCGATGTACGGTTAACAGAACAAGTTGGGTTAAGAGCTTTTAAATTACGATTGATTAATGTTAATAATTTTGTTGGTAGTGTAGGTGTTAAAACGTTTATCAGGAATTATGTCTATGTGCCAGATTTTTGAATAAGCTGCCTCAATCTCTTTAAACTGTTGGAAGGTACCTTTCTTGCTGGCTTGCTGATCGATTGGCACGTTTTTTCGTTGGTGTATCACTTGTACTATTCTCACCATTCATCTACTGGATTAATCTATCTGAATTGGTCAGCAGATTTTAATGGCTACCGGCAGAATTTTGTTTAAAGCTGTCTTAATATTTTTGCTTATTGTGGGTACGCTTCGGTTTTATAAGCTGAGAAGTATAATGTGCACAGAATGAAACGGCAATATGGACAAAGTGTATGACGTTTCAAAAATTAAATTCTTCGGCTCTCGACGCTCCTAGTGATGCAAGGGTTTGATTAGATACATTTATAATTTTTTTTTTTTTTCTACCTGTATTGTCCCACTGCAAGGCAAAAGCCTCCTTCTTCGTAATCGTTGACATCTTTTTAACTTTATCTTTCTCCTTCTGTCAACAATATCCGCATGGCTAAGGATTTGGAACTTACATAGAACATTTAGTTAGCGTATTACAGAATTAATAGTTGTTATATTTACAGACAGAAATCACCTGTGTCACTATTTATCAGCGTTGTATATATACGATGCATTCGTGACTCGAAACACTACAAATCTTTCACAAGTCCTACTTACTGAACAATAATAAAGCAACTTTCCGTTCTTATCATAATTCTAAAATTATAGCCCACAAAGTAAGGTCGGCAAATAAATCAGCATGCAATTCCACATCTACGGTCAGTAGTGCCACAAAATACTACTGCCTACGGTACACAGAGAGTTAATGTTATTAACTATTCTGCTATCTATACCGTATTTTCTTATTATTTCAATGTGTTTAGGTACATAGTAAATTAGTAATCTTCATATACATGACATCTTGACATAGGCTTAATTATGTTATTTCACCTTTTCATTTAATATGTTACATAATAAAAGACTCAAACTCAGATTATTCATAATAAAATGGCAATCTTCGAAAATAAGGTGAAAATTTTATTTATATGGAATTGATCTGTGCCCATTTAATTAATTTTAATAGGTATGTACGCTTTGAGATATTTTAGATTATTAAAATAACAAAATAGACTCAACATTTTGAAATTTTAGTCGAAGTGAGTTTTCTGTGCAGCGTAAACTTTAGCTAATGTGTGGCGTTGCAGTGAAAGTACGGTTGTAAAATAAATCAAAAGCAGCACAATGAGCAGTTAGCGTTGTAACCGCTTCATTTGAGATATTGATGGCTTTGTACCGTTCGCAAAACAATAAGTTGTTTGTTATTTTCGTGGCCATTGAATTATGTTAATGGTTAATTGTGGTTCTGTTTGTGCTGTGTGTGTTGATGAATTTTACGTTTCAATTTACGTGTTTTGAAATAGGCGGGTATTCGCTTTGTTATTTTCTAAATAGGCGATTGTGTACTAAATGGACCCTGCGATTGTGTAAAAGATTCGTACTTTCTGACGAAAAAGAAGAAGTTAGCTTATTTTAGATTATCGTCATGGCGGTTAAAAAAAATGATAGCTAAAAAAATAGTAAAAGTTTTATTCAACATTCAATAAAGTTATAAAATATTTATCAATATTGTCAGTTTTCCTCAGACAAATGTTTCATTCTTTCTGGGGTTTTTTTCATTATTCATGAATTAATCGCAATGTATTTATAACCAGGATTATTGCAATAAAATAATAAATAGTTATTGCACGATTTACAAAATTTATGATGTTTTGATACCAAGTACTCAGGTAATAAATAGAATGTTTGTTGAAAAATCTTTTACAGTTTTATTACGTGAACGCTGGTTTTTCCTAATTTATTAAACTCATAAGTACTTTATGCTTTATATTACCTCATTACTTAGTAAGTATTACTTTTGAATTATTTATAGGAATAGGCGTGAGCAGATAAGGTTTATTGGACTTATAACTTTATTATTGGACTTATAAATATTGCAACATACGTGTTAGATAGTGGATTTTTGTTGCTTGAATCGATTACAGATGACAATGTCGAGAAGACTAAAGGCCGATTCACACATATTAGGGAAGTCACAGTTCAATATCTGGGAGTGAATTCCAACAATTTCAAAACAAAGGTCTCAGTAGCGTCATACTATCAAGATGACTAAAATAACGTTTTTGGTATTCTTCTTCTACTATAGGTACTTCTTCCTACTATTTTTTGCGCTTGAAAAGACTTTTTTAATTAGAATGTCAAATTGGTAGTCATAAACGTAATCGTCACAGCTAAGGCGTTGTCCTAATTGGCGAAGATCGCACGATGACACGATGCGTTCTCGTCGTGCGATGAGTTCAAACATACAGTTTTCATCAGAGTGTCCTATTTGAACCTCGCAAGTAATGCTTAATAACGATCGTACGATGCCTTTGATCGTGCGATCATGTAATCAAAGTAACAGATCTCTTTTGAGTGTCCTAATCGGTTACCTACGCGATGCGTTGACGCGCGAGGGGCGTCATCATCGTTGACGGCATCACCCGATGGACATCACGCGATCTATTAGGACACCTGTTAGGTCATCGCACGACCACTTTGATCGTGAGATGAAAAACGCATCGCGCCATCGTACGATCGCTCCCAATTAGGACGCCGCCTAAGATTATACCTCAAAAAGTTTGTGCTAGTAGAATACCAATAAGAGTTTAACACTGTCATTTTGACATGATAGGTACTATTGTAATGGTGAAGCTATTTATTTAGTGGAATTTTGGCTCTGGACCGTTGTCAAACCTTCAATATCTACCTTCCCAATCGGAGATTCACTGATACTGCACTGTGACTTTACTGACGAGTGTGCATCAGCCTCTAGTCTCAACATTACAAGGCTGTAGGCTGCGTTCACTCGTGTAATAATAGTACCATACAAAAAGGGATAAGGCTGTCTCCACACCGCCTCCGCAGCAGCTAAACACCTGATTTATCGCGAATATTCATTTCAATGACGATGGCGGCGATTACCAACGATTTATGTCGCCAAGCGTGTAGTGTACTTTATTTATGATACATATTTTTATTCACACTACATATAGATCTCATTCGGACGAGGCTTAGACTAGTCACAAATCTTTGTTAACAAAGAAAAGTACAACTAAAGATTATAAACAAATAATAGATACAATAACTTCAACAGTTGACCTATGGTTTACAAAGTATATATTTTTATTTAGATTAGGAATACTGTAAAAATATTTAAATTATATTTTATCTACACACATGCTAATGGCTGAATCTTTATTTGTAATCCGTGAAACATTTCAATACGATCCATTAAGTACTTTTGAAACATGCATCCATCCGAAATATGCAAGCCTACGGTAAGTTGGCCAAACACTGAAAATCTAGTTAAGTTTTTCTCCATAGACGCCATCATTACAGTTTTTATTTAATTGACAAACGCTGATGTTTAAATTTGTTAAAGAGTCATGTCACGAAAACTCTTATTTCATTTTCAATTCGCTCCGACTGAACACGACAATCTATACTTATAATAAAACTGTAACAGGTCCAATTCTGTACATTGAAGATATTTTGAAAATTTTTTTTGGAGGGCACTCTATTATCGATACTCAAGCCAAAACTGTATTTTTTTTCTTTCATGTCTGTCTGTCTGTCTGTCTGTCTGTCTGTCTGTCTGTCTGTCTGTATCGTAAACGCGCATCACGCCGAAACTACTTGATGGATTGAACTGAAACTCGGCATGATTATAGGTCATACTACGAGGAAGGACATAGGATACTTTTTATCCCGGATTTCAGTAAGGTTCCCATGGGAGAGGGTATGAAAGTAAAATTCCTTTACCGCGCATCACGCCGAAACTGCTGAATGAGTTGGAATGAAACTCGGGACGATTTGAGTTCATACTACAAGGAAGGACATGGGATACTTTTTATCCCGGAATTCGGTAAGGTTCCCCTGGGAGAGAGGGTGAAAGAAAAATTCTTAAACCACGCATCACGACGGAAGTGAATGAATTCGAATGGAACTCGGGACGATTGGACATGGGATACCTTTTATCCCGGAATTCAGTTTGGTTCCCCTGGGCTATACGGGTTTTCAAAAATTTCTCACAGCATTTGAACGACGCGCGCGCGTCGTTCAGATGCTGTGAGAAATTTTTGAAAACCCTTATAGCCCAGGGGAACCAAACTGAATTAAACTGATAAACGCGAAAGTTTGTAAGTATGAATGGATAGATGGATGGATAGATTGATAGATGGATGGATGTTTGTTACTCTTTCACGCAAAAACTGCTGAACGGATCTGTATGAAATTTAGCACAGAGATAGATTATAAGCTGGAATAACACATAGGCTTATTTTATCCCGAAAATCTCACGGGAAAGGGAATTACGCGAGTAAAATCGCGAGTACTCGAAATACTAATCATGCGCAGACGAAGTCGCGGGTACCAGCTAGTTGAGTAATAAATGCAATTTAAGTTTATTAACGTGACAGCGTTCGTAAATGTGAACTGCGATCTATAATTTTGAGGTATAAACGACGCCTACTCAGGAAATTCTATGAATTATTAACATAAACTATTTTGAATAGAATATAATAGAAAATCATAATAGCAAAATGTAATAGCAAAATTTGGATGATAAGTGATGGGAACAAAAGTAGCCAGTGTATTCCAGGTTCAGTTTTGAAATATTTCTATGGCTACTTTTTGGTGAAACCAAAAGCAATAAATCCGTTAAATAATGTACTGACTGTACATTTTTTTTCGAGAAGGAAGAGGAAAATGGAGGAAAACCCGCATACACTTGCGTTTTTGCCTTCTTTTAGAATAGAGTAGAGTGGAGAATAGAACAGAATAGAATGAAATGGAATGGAACACAAAAATAACAAACGTGTAGGTAAGTGACACAAAATGGTGATAAATATCAAAAATAGCTCTGCCTCCTGCGCTGAAATAGGTTTTACCATCATTTACAAGAGCTCTGCAAATAACCGCATCCAAAACATACCACACCTATGTTCATGGCAGTAATGCCATAGAACTCGGTGAGCATTTTAATTTGTCGCTATTATGTGATAAATATTGTGTAATGTGCTCGTTGTAGGACTTATGAGAATTGATGGAAATTAAATACGGATGGGATGAGCTCATAATCGAGTTATCTACTTTAATGGGGTAATATAAGTGGTAATGGAAGTGTATTCTTGGAATATGTTTACGCAGAGGATGAGTTCTTGAATCTTTATGCGATTATCTTTTGAATGATATAAGATATATTTGCACAATAAAAAGTTAATAATAGTAAAAAGTTAATAGTTAAGAGGCATATAAACCCAGCTATGGGTAAAGCTGGCTGCGGATGATGATGATGGTTCCAAATATGTTGGAAGCTAAGCACGTGTATAATGAGTAAATTAAATATGTGTTATAGCTAGTAGAAAGTTAAGTTCTCCATTTAAACTACATTCACAACTTTTTCTAATAGGTCCTTAAACATTAGTCACTGTCGCAAATGCGGCAAATTATGCAAAAATATCGCTTAGGAAACAGAAATGCGTTTTTCATATACCTTACCAAATTTAGCCTCGGGCTCCTGAATAACCGTTTTCGTTTAAGGCAGGGCATAAATTTAATTTTATGAGCCTAGTAATTTTACTTAATAACTAAGCCGCGGCAGGCTAAGTTGTTCGTCAATCAGGCGCCCATTAAACTCAACTTAGGAGCCATACGCTAAAGCTACGTACACATAGCTTTAAAACACTTTGAGCTTAGTATTTTTTATAATTATTATTATTATATTACTAATATACATTCTTACAACTCTTGAAGCTTACTACAACGTTTTATGCTGAGATGCTGCCAGTATCCCTTTTTACTTTCACGCACGACTCTCATTATTTGTCACTTAAACTGTAGTTACTTGTAGTTTGTTACAGAAACTGTGCAATAATTCAAATCTCAGTAGTAAACAACATATTCAAATAAATACACAAAGTCACAGTTGTTAAACAAATAAAGTCGAATTCAACCGCAAGCTCCAAACTTTTCTGTTCAACATGCAAAGCTACAAGCAAAGTGTTCTATAATTTGATCGATAAACGACATAAAATCAGTATTCTCTAAGGCAAAGCTTCATTCAAACATTTATGCTTGCCGTGCCGGTAACTTGTAGAGATTAACATAAGATTTTCTGTTTAGTAACCTTATAGAACAACTCATTCTGTCGCCCCAGGTGGGATTGTGGCTGTATTGCTAGCTAACAGCGTTTCTATTCTGTATATGTACTTATTGTCTGACTACCTACATTGAAGAGGACACAGAAAGTCGAAAAAAATAGGCGGCTCATCACCGCTATTTATAGCGTTTCGTATAGGAGAGGCCACTTCCAGCAGTGGACGAATGTTGGGTGATGTGACAGTACTTCTGGTCATAAATTTTTCGATAAAACGTCTAGCAATACCATTTTAAATACTTGTCTCTAACTCAATAAAATCTTTAAAAAATCTTGGGTGGAAATTAGAATAATAGGAAATTCCGGGTGACCTCTATAACGTTCTCGAATATCATTTTTATAAACATAAACTCATTCAAGTGAATAAATACTGAAGAAAGCTCATATAGTAATTTCCCGCTACAATTCGCGCCGAACCGTCTCCCGGGGCACCTCGGGCGTGCAAAGTAATTTCCTCCGCTCAATATATCAGCCGCGGCCACACTAGCGCTGCATAAATATGAATAATCGCCGCCGCCGACAACCCACATAAATAACACGACTATCGACACGCCGACAGAGTCGACAGGCCGACAGCATACGGTGTGGACCCGGCTTTATGTTGTTCAACTTGGAACTTATTGAATTGTATTGATTCAGTTTTATTGGAAATTGAAATGTCATTTTGGAATTGTGGACTTTATGTTCGTTTGTGTGTGGGGTTTATGGATTGTGAGTCTGATTGTTTCGTCAGATCCGTTTTAAAAGGCAGGTTTTAGGTGTTGCAGTGAGTAACACGAGGGAAAACAAAAAACCTTACACCTGGCACCTATATCATTTCCAGTCTTTGCAAGGCTCAAATGCGACAAATTTTGCAAAATGATACGGATTTAGTTTGCTATTTTTGCCAGCTATAAATTTACTAGCAACATATCAGAAGGATATACACTCTACCATGCACAAGCTGCTATCAGCACGCCTCTACTGTACAGAAAGTCTGTCTGTCTGTAATTGATGAGGCAGCACAAAGGGAGATTAATGTCCCGCCCCGACAATGCCGCCCACGCTGATTGATACCTCACCTCTAATTATACACTGTCGGGCAATCTCAGCCAGCAGTCGGTACGAAAAGTTTTATTTGGACTAAGGCTGTGTCCCCAGTAGGCAAACTGTGAGCGGCCGACTGAGTGAGCCGCAAATTTGTGGCGAACAGCTACAAACTCAGATCAGTTTACGTGCGTATAGCAAGCATTGGAACCAGCGAGTCGGCCGCTAACTGAGACAGTCGGCGCAGGTATCGCTGCAAACTGCGTGCAAACTGCGTACAGTGAGCGCAAACTAGCAAACTGTGAACACTCAATTTAAAAAATATCGAAGGGCGTACTGAACTGATACGCCGCAAACTCAGTCGGCTGCTCACCGTTTGCCTACTGGGGACACTGCCTAAGAGTATTTAACAATGAAGTTACAAGTTATTAATGAAAACCGACGTCACGTTGTGGAGAGGTCTGTGCAACGCAGGTTCCATTCCAGGCATGAGACAAAAGCTTGTACGACCTGCAAATATATGCTACGCGTGTTTTGAGCTTTTGTTATGTATGAAAAAATAAGTAATGTATTTATTATCATATAAAATAGACAGAATTTCATTTATTCTTTTTTTGCACACTGAGATCGGTGCTAAAATGTTCAGAAAATCATTTCCAGGATCATTTTGTTATTTATCTGTCGACCAACACGCTCGTTACGAACAGTTAGAGGTATCGAGTTGAAATTAGGATCAAATACTCAAATCTGTAAACTTTAGTCTCAAAACTTAGTTCTAATTCAAAGCAATCTAAAGATACAGCCATTAATGGGTATAATGGGTTTAGGGTGTACTTATATTTACTTTATCTTTACCTACTGATATTCGCAAAAGATCAAATCTTGTAGGTAAGTACTTAGTATACGTCTTCCAGTTGTCATAGAAGCATGATATTTGGCAAGAAGCAATGTCTCAAACGGAACCCTCGGTTCACGAATTTGACTCTTATCTTACGTTTTGTTCTGTTTCGTCTTCCAGACATTACTTTAACATGCAGTGTCTGTCTGACTACCAATCACTTTTTAAGGTTAATAATACTTTAAAGTATAATAGACTCTCTTCAACTGGTAAAGTTATTATAGGTTTTACCAAGGTTTAAGACCTTCATATAGGATAATATAACTATAATAGACCTCCAACAGATGTCAACCCACTAATCTTCATAACTATAATCCCATCAGACCACTATTATTACCACAAGACCTCTCTCTATAATCTAACGCAATTACACCGTCATTACCGCGTCGCCGCTGACACTCCTGCCTTATAATCAATGGCTATTATTCTTGAGGAGTGTGGTGTGAATGCAGTTGTGACAAATAGAGACCTAAATAAAGGTAAATGACTGAGAACTACAGTTTGCAGTAGGTTTCTAACGCACAGAGTATTTAAAGAACTTCTTTTAATACATTTAATCATTAAAATTGCATATAAACAAATAAAAACTAGTAGGCAGGTTCCTATTTACACTTGAAATAGTTGAGATAGCTGCAGTTGCAAACAGTCAAGAGGTAAAGTAAAGTATTATTCATAGTGTGCAATAGGTACATGTTTGTACAGTGATGTTTTAGGAATGATGTGATTGAATGTATTTCTACTGTGGTGGCGTGTGCAATGTAACACCCCGAGGTAACACCAACAATGTTATGATTGCTAAAAGTAGGGCAAATAAGAAATATAAAAATAAGTTCAACTGGTCTTTAAAAATAGCAATCGTCGTATCCTCAACAAGATGCATATTTGCGTCTCTTGAGATGCTCAGCTAAAATTTCCACCGCACCAGCCCTCACGGATGCAAGAGTTTGCTAGTCACCTGCTAAACTATCCACAGAGTAACATTTTGAGGGAATTCATGTTAAATTCGTATATTTGTGTGCACTGAGAGTCGTGACTGGTTGTGAAGACGCTAATGGTGGGGAATGTCAGTATTAAAGTAATAAAACGTTAGACTTTCGAATACGTGATGGCTTTCAAACACATGTCATTACTTAACTTGCATGTAACGTGCTAGTGTACCTGTGTTTATGCACAAACTTGTATTAAATAGAATAGAAAAGTATAACATTTATAACAACAATAGAAACAGCAAAAAAGAAACAAGATACACTTCACTGCATAGTATAAAACAAAGTCGCTTTTTCTGTCCCTATGTCCCTATGTCCTTATGTCCCTTTGAATGCTTTAAATATCTTTAAAACTACGGAACGGATTTTGATGCGGTTTTTTTAATAGATAGAATGATTCAAGAGGAAGGTTTATAGGTATAATAAAACCGGGTCGCTAGTATAATACATATGAAAGTCGACCGATGTAGCGCGGCGGCCGAAGGTCCAACTCCGACGCATGAGATGCGGGGTCAATTCACATCTTGGCATTAATGTTGGTGATTTCTGCAAATAATTATTCCGGGGTTTTGTTAACTATAAGCGTTCTGTCCAATTTCAATAAACAACGCGTAACTTTACTCGAATGTAGATACTACTATTATAAGATATAGTTAGATATTATAATTTACTTTCTTAGTGGTTTTTCCATCCTATATGAACTGATATAAAAATGTGATTAAAATTAGCCTATTTGTGTACCTTATGCAAAATTTCTGCCCGATTCATTCAGTAGCTTTGACTTGAAGAAATTCAAACATTCTAGCTTCAATCAAACGCATTTTTAAAATTACTGTGATGGTTGTAATGAACAATCTATCATTTACACCCAATGACCCAATAAAACTCAAATAAATAATGCCCTAAGCCCAAACAGTATAACCCACAATTATCACTTTTTCAAAGACCATAAATAATATCGTTATTATAGAACTTTCACTGGATGATAAATGACGCGCCGCTCGCCATAATTCAAAATGTCCTCGTTTAGTAGAAGCAATATTTACGATTCGCCATTTCGCACGTAAACTTTACTATTTCGAAACTTTCGATTTATGTCTGTTCGAGTAGAATATGAGACAAACGGTTTGTAATCTTTGCAATACGAAAATAATAATGTCGAAATCCAAAACCGTGTCTGTGGTTGAAACCACTGAATAGTATATGAATTTTAAGTTGTTTTATTTTTTATTTATGCAACAGGTTATTAAAATAAAATTTAAATATTCAAGAACGTTTATTTATTCATTAAAGTAGACATAACATACATCGTACAAATTTAAATCAAAAATAAACCTCCAAAAATTAACTTAAGAATAGGTATACCTAAAGTACGAATAAATACATAATGCTGGACAATCCACGAGTGGATTGTCGTTGTTGTTGGTTTACCACATGTATCATCAAGTTCCACGCTGAGCAGATCTTGTGTGGAATTTTTAAGTGAGTACCTACTCCATTTGTAATGATAGCAAGATCAACAATTATTAATCAATTCAATACAATTTTCCTACGAAGGACTTGCTTAGTAATTAGATAACTAGATTACCAACTAGATAGTCTTCAAAATCATTTTCTCTTTGATACCATTTCCGGACCAGCGGGCCGAGGAACTTCTAGATATTACTCGTTTTAGATATTAGAACCTCAGATATAAACCTAAACTCTATAATTTTGAAGGACTTTTTACCCAGACACCACGTGACACCTTTCTCACATAAACTGCAATAACAAAATCCCTCAACAAAAACCCTGTACTTTGAACATCCATAATTTAGCAGCATCGCGTGAGTCCTCAGTAGGAGCCTCATTACCGTCTTTGGAGACCACCTGGCTGCTGTTAGAAGAAATATGGACTATCATTGTTGTCTGCGGAGGCAAAAACCTCATGGTGGGTGGTGGACAGTTTTTGTTGCCAAAAGTTGTGGCGCGATTTGAGTAGACAATGATCTAAGACTAATTCTTTGTTTTAAATGTGATGATTAGTTTGAGTAGCTGAATGTTGATGTTAGGTCGATTCCCACGATGAAATTTTTTTGTTCAAATTGAAATCTTTCCTTCGGGTCTTCGGTTCTATGTGTTTTCTATGTAGGATCGCGTTTGCACGCCTTGTGTTCTTGGAAAGGTTTCAACTAGTTTTAAGGCTATTCATATCCTATAGGAAATGATTATTTTATGTGATTAAAAGTACACTTTATTTTATTCCGGGGTTAGAACTACGTCTATTCAACATTTAAGTCCGATCGGTTCAGTAATAGTATCAAACATCCACCCATACACATTAAAACTTTCGCGTTAATAATAAACCTAAGTTAGGATGTATACCACTCTGAATCTCTTTATGGGATGAAACGTTAGTATTTTTCTATTTCGAACTTGTTTGCCAGCTTTCATTCATAATGAATTCATGGCATTGCACTCTTCGGATTCTGTATAAGTACAGTATACAGTTCTGTATATAGGACTATTCACACAGCACCATCTAGCCCCAAAGTAAGCTACTCAAAGCTTGTGTTACGGGTACTAGATAATAGATTTATTTAATACATTATATATATAGATAGATATTTTTTATTATACTACATAGAAAACATCCAGACCAACGGAACAAATTTCTGCAGATCGTGCACAAATTTGTTGAATCGAACCTGCAACCTCCTGCGTCGCAGGCGGACCTTCGCCCACCGCGCCACATCGGTCGTCATATTATCTAATTCGATCTTAGGGCTCAAACACAAAACTGCGAGCTCGCATCGCATCGCAAATATCTGCGAGCTCGCACGATAACGTCCGATCTCATTTGCATCGCGCATTCCTGTCATATTACGTCATACTTGGTGACCCCCCTTTTAGTCCGCTCTGAGACAACTTTAGCGAAAGATGCGCGGCGCCTGAGCCGCCTTCTTTGTGTTGTAAAAAAAAACTGCTTCAGTTCTCAACTCTACTTCTAACTAGTAATTTCGAGTAAAATAGTTCCCTTCAGAGTTCATAATCGTAATAAATGGATGAATCCAGAATCTTCTTTTCCTTTTATATCTATTTAACAATAACAGCAGTGCAATTGGACCGATTTATGCAAAAATGATCCAACCCACAACCTAGTCAATTTCAAGTTTTTTTAACCTATGTAATCAGTTAAGGTATATTTTAACATATCAAAGACTCACACCTCTATGTTCACAAATGTGGAAAATCCATATGATCCAACCCACAACTGTCATGTCGAAGACCATTTTTTAAAATGTATAAGTGTTTCATGCCACTTGAATCATTTTTGTGTTGCTTTGGTTACCCTAACATATAACCGTTCTATTTTGCTACAATGATTCAAACTATAATATTAAGCTGGTCCATAAGTTCAAAGAGCTCAGAAAGCTATAGAAAGAGCTATGCTCGGAGTTTCTCTGAAGGATAGGATTCGTAAAGAATACATCCGAAAGAGAACCAAAGTTATCGACATAGCTCAAATAATTAGCAAGCTAAAGTGGTGCCTATATCTCGCGAAGAACCGATAACCGTTGGGGTAAACGTGTTCTTGAGTGGAGACCGAGACTTGGCAAACGTAGTATAGGACGCCCTCCGGCCAGGTGGGATGACGATCTGCGAAAGACTGCTGGCAGATGCTGGATGCGTCAAGCTGAAGACAGGGAGCTATGGCGCTCATTAAGGGAGGCCTATGTCCAGCAGTGGACTAATATAGGTTGATTATGATGATGATGATATAAAACAAGTTAAGCTTTGACAAGTTAATATTTGAAATTGCTATTCCATCTAAGTACGTAAACGAAATAAACCATAAAGTTCAAAACACACAGAAGCCGGAGGCGTGACGGAGGCGAAGGCGTGCCGGTTTTTCCTATGGCACCGCGTTCGCCACGGCCTGCGGTGTGTGTGTGTAGGCTTTCATAGGATTCCATAGAATACAACTCGCACGCCTTCGCCTCCGCCACGCCTCCGGCTTCTGTATGTTTCGTACTTTAACGAAAAATAAATAAATAAAATAAAATAAGTACAGGGCCAGCAGATCTAATATTAGATACCAGATGATTGCATTGATTAATTTAAGAAACCGAAGGAAGCTGCAATAATAGACGATACAGATGGTTTAAGTGATGAACCTTATTCTGATTTGGACGAGGAGTAGGGCCAATTTTGTTTGTTTTGTCTTTTAAAACACAAAAATGATTACTAATTTTTATCACACTTTGAATCATTTTTGCATTTTAATTTTTGCACCCTACATAGCTCTTTCCATACAAAATTGTATTACAAAGCTAGAGAAATACCGCCACAAACTTAAATATCGATTATCTCGAAATGAGGTTTGTGTGGGTTGGATCATTTTTGCTTAAATCGGTTCAATTATGTTTTTGGGATCCATCTTACGCTTCCTAAAACACGTCCAATACGGCTGACTAAACTTGAAGGTATGGTTACCCTACAAAACGGTTCGCCGCACAAATTCGCATCGCAGAAATTCGCAAATCAAGTTCGTGTGACATCGCATCACATCGCATCGCATCGCACCAAATCGCACCAAATCGCAGTTTTGTGTGGGAGCCCTTAGCCCGTTTAATATTTTTTTTTTATTAAAGCCTGAGTTGAAAGCTAGCTCTATCTTTGACATTATTCCTTTCAGAATCTTCATAAAAACAGCAGGTCAGAAGCCAGGTCACATTAGGCAGTAATGAAAGAGCCCATCAGCCGTTAATCGCTCAAGAGCCGCTCGTCCTATGACGGGATGATGGATTCGCCACTTCTACTAATGACTCCTAATGCTAACAGCTTGGGTTCCGTACACTCAAAGTTAACGAGAAAACCTGCGAGATAAACTGATCATTTAATTGTTTGTCGACAAAAACTTGAAGGTAATGTATATGTATGAATATATGTATGAATAAGATAATGTATATGTAATAATATAATGTAATAATAAAATAAAATAAATAAAAATATTTTATCACGTAAACTGAATCCATAGTTTGTTAGTAAAATACAGGGCTTATTGCTAGGGTTAGTCGGAAGTAAAATTGAAAATTAAAACTAAATTAGATTAAATTACGTAACTCTCTCCATTGAACATTTCCATAAGGGAGAGGTTATTCTACCAGCTACGGTTTTAAGAATGGTGTCACGTACTCTGCGCATTAGGGATGCAGACATGCATAATGTAGAGCGATGTGGCGCATTGGGCGAAAGTTTGCCTGTGACACAGGAGGTTGCGGGTTCGATTCCCGCCTCGGGACAAATCTTTGTACGAACTGCAAACGTTTGTTACAGAGTTTTGGTTGTTTTTATTGTTCTCCATTTGACAAATAAATTTCAACGTCGCCCACGTTGAAATTTAGCCGCGAAGCGCATTTAGTATTGAATTAAAAGCCGATGGATTTATTATAGTATAGTTAGTACAGATAAAAACTAAAAACTTAAGATTCCAAGGCTTAAATAATAATCCTTTAATTAGTGCATCGATCATTGCTATCAGCTTATCTAGACGGATCCGACTGTAAATCATTATTGATGATAATGATACTTATCTACTCACATGGTTTCCATCTGCTGCCAACTAGCTCCCGCCCGCGGATTCGCTCGTTCAGTAGGTAGGCACTAGATAAACATCATCATCATATTGAACAAGTTATATCTCGATTGAGAAAATCGGCAATGGGCAAAAGCCATGTGGTATCTGTCACGTCATGCTAAGGTTGTCTGGTAGAGATCGTGTATAGCGACAAAGCCGCTCTCAATACGACCTCCACATTTTAAGTATTTCTGTCTGTATACAATAATAATATTACAATACAATAGTAATATTACAAAATTTTCTTTTCTATTGTCTATTTTTTTTTAATCAAATACTAAATACTTTCAAAATTTCATCCTCGTAATTCCCGTTCACGTGGGAATTCCGGAAAAAATATAGCCTATGTGTTATTCCAGACTATAATCTATCTCTGTGCCAAATCTCATCCAGATCCGTTCAGTAATTTTAGCGTGAAAGAGTAACAAACATCCATCCATCTATCAATCTATCCATCCATCTTTACATCCATACTTACAAACTTTCGTGTTTATATTATAATATAGTAGGAAGAACAGAATTTTCTATTCATTTTTATTAAACTTAGTAATAATAAAAAGGAGAAAAAGAGTTAGATAAATGGCTGAAAACTGTAAAATTTCACAACTTAATATTAGTTATGTAGTACTTAATTTCTGGAAATAGTCCATGATGTAAATAAAAGATTAGCATAATCTATCAATAACTTTATTAATTATCTTCATAACAACATAGATAGAAAACATTACTTTTACAGATATAAATCTAAAGATAACATATAATTGTGGTGCGGTACTAAACATACATACCTACCTACAGTCAGACAAACCTACAAACAAACACACAATCATACATCGCTGTATTCATCATGAACCGTGACTTGTTGATGACTGTATGAAGCTTCCATTGAGTGTTTTCCCGTTGGAACCCACATTACTTGGTCACTTTGACCTCTACATTCTACCTACAAAATATGACAGACTACTTCACTACATAGTATAAAACAAAGTCACTTTTTCTGTCCCTATTTCCCTATGTCCCTTTGACTGCTTAAATCTTTAAAACTACGCAACGGATTTTGAAGCGGTTTTTTTAATAGATAAAGTGATTTAAGAGGAAGGTTTATACGTATAATAAAACCATGCGAAGCCGGGGCGGGTCGCTAGTAAGAAATAACGAATAATAATAATTCTTTATTTCAGACAATATACAATTTTAGAAGGGTGAACTAAATTAAAAATAAAAGTAAAATAAATTTTTAGTAATATAAATATTGAATACTCGGTTTGAGTATTCAATATTCAGGTGGCAATATTCAACTATCGTAAACAAAAAAATACCTCTTGCTCTTCATCAACACACATACACCAAATACTGAACATTCCCAAAACAAATGAAAACTGTAAACAACCTATATTTAATATTCATTGTAATAAGCTAAAACTCGAGACCCAAGCGCAACAGCCTTCAAATCTGACAAGAGTATGAATAAATCATGCCGCCTGCCAGTAATAAAGTAGCCATGTTTATCCGTACATTCATTTATCACCGTTTTGTGCGACCAGACAAACTTGACCTTTCACTCTATACATCCAGTCGGTGAGGTATGGCAACAGTTAATGATAAACCTTAGATGAAGTAGAGCATTAGAGTGACTAGTCTATGAGACTAGTAAGAAAGACCATAGTTATGCATTAGCCTTACGACTTGGAAAAATAACTTGTCAATAGTTTTACAAATACAGATAGTTACTTTCCAAAAACAGTTTCCAAGAATTAGAATCCGCTCGAGTGTCTTAATCCGGACATTCATTGTTAAAATTTCCAACAGCAACTTTGTGTAGAATACAACGTTGAAATGTTACCTGAAATGAAATGAACCACATACATCTGTTTATCATTTAATAACTTTGTTTGTCAATTGGCAATTGAATACTATTTGAGACAAACGCTGGGATAATGCATGTTATTCAACTATAAAGGATATGGCTATCTTATCTTCTTGACAGCTTTATACACTTTCAAAAATAAGTTTCGAATCGTCTTGAATACTGAAAAAAATATATGTTCACGAAACCGAGCTTAGACTTTGTACTTAGTATTCCATTTCATGAGTTTGAGATGCTCTCATCGACGACCCAGCGTTCAGTCTCACACAAACCCTTATCAAGGATCTTCACACACATCTAACATAAGTTCTACCAGCCAGGGATCTTCACACCCGTCCAACATAAGTTCCAATAACAGGGATCTTTATTCGTGGCCCGGCGGCGCGTGATTGTGGAATCCATCAATCAAGCCAGGCAGGCTACTCGTTGCGTAATGTGTTTGAAGATTGCGCTTTTTGTGGCGCTTTTCATTTCACATGATTAATAGCATGATTGATGTTCCGTTTAATGAATCTGTGAACTTCCTGTTGCTTTCAGGTGCTGATATATTTTTGGTGTTTCTGTCTTTAATTCGTGTGCGATGATTGATTTGTTTGCTTAACCTCAATCCACCGTTCATCTTGACCCCTTAATGATTTTCTGGAACCTTCTTTAGATGTTATTCTAATTCAATTTATGTTTCTTTTCGTACTTGACACATAATAATACTATTATGTGACATGTAATGAAAATATTTATACTCATTATTGAAGCAAGAGATCGCTAGAATATTGTCATTTTTCTATAGTTTTATTTGAAAAATTTGACTTCGATATATAAAATATTCTCCAAATAATCACAATTATCGATTGTTATGTAATACCTACTAGACAACCTCTGTAGCCTAAGCGATTCAAGACTTGACTTTTCATGACTTGGCCCTCACAAGTATGTGCTAAAACCATTGAGATATTGAATAGATAGGTACACAAATCTTTACTGTTACATTCGTTGCTTTACCGCCGAGAGCTGTAAGATATGGCACCAAGCATACATTTTGATTTTCGCCTATCACATATCATAAAGTTATTGTATCATATCATGTCTCAGCCTGGTTAGATATGGTAGAACAAACTGCAGTAATTACTCAGGCAGCGTGATAGCGATTGACTTTGATAAAACGGCCCAACCTACTTGTTTAACGCGATTTATTACCTGCGAGCTAGAGGGCTTGTACGTCTGACGAAGAGCAGGAAATGATGGAGGTGGTATTACAGTTACAGCTTATAGATACTATATTATACATTACAATCACTACATAGTATAAAACAAAGTCGCTTATTCGGTCCCTATGTCCCTATATCCTTATGTTCCTTTGACTGCTTAAATCTTTAAAACTACGCAACGAATATTGATGCGGTTTTTTTAATAGAAAGAGTGATTCAAGAGGAAGGTTTATACATATAATGAAACCGTGCGAAGCCGGGCGGGTCGCTAGTAGCTATATTTGTTTATGACACAGGTCTAGAAGATTACAAAATCCTTCTTCGCCTTGAACTCATTTGCCGCATCCATTCCTCGTTCCTCCGCCGCAGTGCGATGATCTATCAACTTGTCTTCGTAAGATTAATGCGTGCAGATGATTGACGATTCGTCGCTCCGTAGCTCTAATTCGCCAGTGTTGCCACGTTGTGAGTTTGCACAGGTTTGCCCTTAGTTGGTTTTTCTAGTTGCTTGAGTTTCTAAATGTGATTTTATTTATCTTTTTCACCAGTGTGGCCACTGTAAGTTGTCCGTGGTTTTTAATTGTGTGAGCTTTTATACGTGATTTGGGATTATAGATATCAGTTGGAGAAAAACATAGGGAAGCGGGTTCCCATTTACACTGTATATGAACTCTTACGCAGTGTCTTGCGTGAGCGGGCTGGACGCGAACGCGAAGCGGCGCGGCGCGGCGCGAAAACAACAAACAGTATAGACCTATAGAAGTGTCCTACGTTAACAAACGGTGCGGCGCGACGCGGTGCTAAACAAAGCGAACGCGATCAGTTGGCTTGCTTTGTTCGCGCCGCGCCGCGCCGCTTCGCGTTCGCGTCCAGCCCGCTCACGCAAGACACTGCGTAGTTCATATACAGTGTAAATGGGAACCCGCTTCCCTATGTTTTTCTCCAACTGATATCTATAATCCCAAATCACGTATAAAAGCTCACACAATTAAAAACCACGGACAACTTACAGTGGCCACACTGGTGAAAAAGACAAATAAAATCATATTTAGGGTTAAGCAAATATGCAACGGTTAAAAATTTATCAACCAGTAAAAAAAGGGCATTTCAGACTTGGGCTAGGTTTTCAGCAGTGCATTTAAATAAATCCATACAAATTTATTCAAACACGAAATTGTCATTATTAGACAAAAGAAAAATTCAATAACGTTCAAAATAAAAAGAAATAAAATAGAAACCAGAAATTCCACAGTCCTTTTGGTCTTTGTGCCAGCGGTGGTGGTGACACTGGTATCAGCCTAATCAATTCATCATCAGGCCCATAGTGCTGTGGGCGAAGGTTCCATCACGGGAGCCAGGAGGTTGTTGAAACTGCGGTTCATACATTCAAACCACCTGGCCTCATTTTTTTCGATTATGACTTGCATGATGCTAAGCTTTGATAATGATTCATTATCCTAAAAAGAATCTTAATCCATTATAACTAAGATTGATTGTGATGGCACATTATCACCGATAAATTATACGTGACTGTTGTATCTATGCTATGGTTTATCAAACCTATCTGTTTTTATTTAAGAGTCATTAGTTATTTATGTCTGTTTAGATTATTGTTTCAAATCCTCTGCCAGATTATTATAATACCTAGTGTTCATATGTTGTTGTGACTTAATTTGTCTTTCTATGAGATGTGATCACACTGATCAAAGATACAAAAAATACAATACAAATACAAAAACCTTTATTGGGAACAGAACTTATGTCTACGGTACAATTGAGGGCTGACTACCTAGATGATCAAAGTAAATGTCGTTTTGTGTAATTAGTTCAGAGACAACTCTACTAATGTATTAGATCAAATATGGCATTGCGCATGGCATTGTCATGCTTATTAAATAAGTAAATACAGAATGTCGAACAAGTCTTGATACTCATCGGTATGATAATATTGTTATTTGACATGTTCTTCGTAGAGGTAACAACAAATAAAATTTGATTCCTAACCTAACCTAACCTCACCTAATAATATAGAAGAAACAGAAAATAAGATACTTTGAAAATTCGTTTCTAACGACTACTGATTCAATAACGTAGTACCTACTATTTGACTACAGTTTCAGTTTCAGAGATTTATTCATCAGTTCAGAACTTATTTAAAATCAGCTGACAATAGGTACACATAACATTTTTCATTGATCACTACATCGACATAGCTCGACACTCATCAAAATATTTGAACAGACAGCAGCAAAAGATCTTTCATTTGTTGTACTCTCCTTTGAAGTGTCCGCTGAGCAATAGGAGAATCCACTTTTAATACAAATAATGTTAGCCGCGACACGGCAACCCTGGTTATAGGACAAAAAAGCGAAAAGAAAATCAATAATCACTTTGTTTCTTATTAGTTATACGTACCTATCTATAGTTTAAATTTGGCTTATCTAAGTGCTTATTTTGTAAGCCTAAAGAAACAAAATATATTGAATTACTGATCGGATGCTCTTGAGCCAGCCAGAACCTGGATGCAAAAAGCTGAAGACATCGAAGACATCGCTGGCGCTCATTAGAAACAACTTATATTTAAACGTGGGCTAGTATTTATGATGGTGATTAATGTTGCCTGAGAATTGTGACTAGTGACAATTCTATGTGACTATTCTGACTAGTTAGCATGCCTGGATTGTGCAAGAGTAGTGTGTGGCATGCCGCGTGTGAGTGACGCCGTGTCGAGCGACGCAGCCGTGATGGATTGTGACGGACGGCTGTACTGAGAGACTAATAAGTTCCCAAAATAAAAACAAATTCGCTTTCAATCGTCAAAAGTGTTGAACACGCTCATGTATGACGATTCGTCTTTGACATGTTCAAAGTGACTATAAGGTATAAATACTTATAATTTTCTTAAACTGGTTTGATTTAAGAGTGTGAAATTCTTTTAATTCTGCATCTTTACTATCACTACATAGTATAAAACAAAGTGGCTTTTTCTGTCCCTATTTCTCTACGTCCCTTTGACTGCTTAAATCTTTAAAAATACGCAATGGATTTTGATGCGAGAAGAAGGTGTATACGTATAATATAACCGAAGCCGGGGCTGGTCGCTAGTTAATTTATATAACAAAGTTTAGAAGTTACATTTTTTAAGTCTGTTCCATCACCTTTTGTTAATACTCACGGCACGTCTTTTCTATTTCAGATTTGGTCGTGTAAGTACCAAATCTGAAATAGTAGTCTCTGAGGCCGCCAAAAAGCCTGTAGATTTCTTATTCGAGAGGAAAAGCAATATAATTTGGGTCACTGACTAGCGTTTGCTTTTGACGTCCCTCATCCAAAGACGTCGAGTTTGGAGAGGTCTTCAGTTTTTTGTTCTCTTGTTTACCCATTATACCTAGAACAACCTAAGATAAACGAATACAAATATATCCCAGCTATTTGGAGTGACAGCTTTATTAGGGCTTGCTCTAACTAACGTCAAAAGTACTAATAAACAATAGCAAGTAACCACAATACGATCGTGTACCCACAGACAGCAATATTAATAGTACCGGGCCGCAGAGTGATCAATAGTCAGTATGTAGGAACACGACATTCGTTTAGTTTAGACCGTCGTCGTCGTCGCGTCGGATTGCTACGAAAGGTTGGAAGTAGCAAGCTCACTCCAAAGTCTCATGCTCTTTCTTCTTCTCTTCCCATGACATCAGATTACTAGTAAAATGGCTCTCTTTCAACTTTATAATATCCATTTCCACTGCAAGTGCATAGACACATTGCATTCATGGGTATACCTTTGATTTGATATTTCCAGGTTTCAGCAGTTTTTTTCGCTGTTTTCACTGAAATGAAATGAAATACATGAATTAATATTCACACTTTATATTTTGATACAGATATTTCATTTACAAACCTGCATTTTTAGGGATGTTGAAATAAAACAAATTGCCAATATTATAAATTTAACTAATTTCTACAAAATGCTTTCCCTATTCTTCAGGCATAATCTTCTGGCAGTATGATATATTTTGAACTTTCAAAGTAGTGACTACACTGATATGAAGCCTTGAGACTTCTACGAATGACTGTTCAAATATATGTTTTTCCACAGCAACTCTTCCTTTATCGTCAATATGAGTATTTCACAGTTGAAAACAGGCCTCTCATATAAGTATCAAAATGCCCTGTCTTCAGCTTGCCGCAACCAGTATCGTCTAAATTTTCATAGGCCTTCATCCTGCATTCCCGGAGGGCGTCCTAGACTTCACTCAACAACATAATTATTGTACCCCAACTTTTGTCGGTATCTCGAGAAATATGTCCGACAAAATGCCACTTCACTTTGTTAATACTTGCCGTGTCGATAAAAGTTATCTCTGTCGGATTTATTAATTACGAATCCTATACCGCAGAGAAACTCCGAGCCTCTTTCCATAGCTTAACACTGACACATTTCCTTATTTTCCATGAGATTGAGCTATCTGCGCGCTTGCTAATAACCGCGTTGAGAGGTTGGCAGCTTATTATGCGGCGCTATTTGTCGGAATTCACTTGGATTTATATCGCGGCGGGAATGAGCCGACACTCTGCAATCTTTGAATTGGCTTGTTTGAACACGCCATGTTCGGAAGGAAATCAAACGTGTCCGTGATGGTAGCGTACCCATAATCGAATTCACGATTAGTGTTATACCTAATAAATAGAGTATAAACAATGCTTAATTAATGCAAAACTAGAATAAATAGTGCCTCTCTGGTTTCGAAAATAATGACCATTCTTAGTGGGTACGCTAGCATAACGATCAAGCTGGCGTACACATGACCGTACTTGAAAAGGACTCATGTTCCAGAAATGAAATTTACACAAAAAAATACGCTACAAATAGAGCCCCAGCTATGCAAAATTTCATAATCATTGCTTTTATAGGAAAGGAGATAATAAACAAGACATTCAAAAACATTCCGAGCTAGCGTTATGGCAGCGCACCCATTAAAAAACCTAATAGATCTTATATAAAACAAACTTTACTGATTATAAATGATATATGTATAAATAGTGTGTGAAATACTGCCTCTGCCAGCAGTCATTCTTTGTAAAAATTCTTAGTGAAACAGTGTAAAAAGTCCATGTGAACTTCTAGCAACAAATGCATTGTGGTACAGTCGCACACACAACAATTTACGATCGATGGAAGGCAAACAGAATAGTTCCTGTAGATGACACCAGAGGCACTGCTTTGTAGTGGTAAATAATTTGTCAAAACTTTAGCACGAAATTGAAAATCAAGTATTTATTTTCATTCAATTCATGTGCATTCAATTAACACAAATACGTCCTACTACGACAAGCTTGCAGCACCTGTAGGATGGACCCTTCAAGCACGTAGGCAGCATCATTCAGAAACAATACCTATTCATGAAAGCTCACATAAAGTAACAAAACTACTTATATTTACTAATATACATTGTACGGTGTATAATTCCCATTTTAAATTATTTATTGTGTGTGTGACTGTACCACAATGCATTTGTTCCTAGAAGTTCATATGGACTTTTTACATTGTTTCACTAAGAATTTTTATAAAGAATGACTACTGGCAGAGGCAGTATTTTACGCACTATTTAAACTTATATCATTTATAATCAGTTAAGTTCGTTTTATAGAAGATCTATTAGGTTTTTTAATGGGTACGCTGCCATAACGCTAGCTCGTTATGTTTTTGAATGTCTTGTTTATTATCTCCTTTCCTATAAAAGCAATCATTATAAAATTTTGCATAGCTGGGGCTTTATTTGTATCGTATTTTTGTGTGTAAATTTCATTTCTGGAACATGAGTCCTTTTCGAGTACGGTCATGTGTACGCCAGCTTGATCGTTATGCTAGCGTACCAGTGCCGTAACTAGGGCGGTGCCAGCGGTGCCCAGGCACAGGGCGCAGACCCTGGAGGGGCGCAGAAATGACCAGACTAGTATCTAGTTTTATCTCATGCATGGTAGCTAGTAGGTATACATTTTGTTTTATTGCGAACATGGTGTAGACGGGCCCTACTGTATTGTGTATGTATATCGCATTTTTCAAGCGATCTTGAAATAACAACAAAATGTAAAGGTGGATTATCGGTTTCATACATTTAGTATGGTAACGTTCACACTAGTGCGTAACGTGTTGTGATGGTTTATGTATGGAACCGATACATTTCTGACGCGTCAGTCGTCATGTCACGACACATCAGACAAATGTATATCCACCATAAGTCTTGCTGGCAATATGACATACACAAACAAAAGTACCTACTTATACAGTTATTTCTGTATTTTTTTGGGGAGCAACCTTTCTACCTTTGCGTTTTGTCTCAGGTAGCTCAAAAAATATGTTAACACGTGTTTTGACGCTTTTTTGACATTTTTGTATCCTAAAAGATTATTTTTATAAAATTGGAGTTAATTCTATAGGTTTTGGTCCTACCGATTAGAAGAGGAAGAGGATTGTTATTAAGGGTAGTGGTAAATAAAATAGTCAAACATGCCGTCAAAGTTAATTCTATATTTTCTGTACAACATTATTATTCTGTGAATATACATTATTATTTTATGCATTAACATAAAAACTTAATATTTTTAGAAAATAATGAGTACAAAATAATAAGCCATACAAAAGCAATTCTGAAAAAAACCTTGTTTACAAATTTTCCACAAATAATAATTAAAATACATCAATCGTCATTCTCGTCGCTGTCATCCTCTGATTCATTGTCACTACAATCTGAATCAGGTACCGAAGAGACATCAACGAAAGCAATTTCATTGTTTTTGTCAGGAAGAAGCCAGTTCATCAAGTTCTTTTAATGAAGATTTAAATGGTTTTTTCATCTTGGGACGTATGCTACTTAGCAAAGGCTAGTTACAGCACTGATCATGGTTTTAGCTTTAGAAAGCTTAGACCAGTTTTAACCAAAGAACAGTCGGACAATTATCACTTATCAGCTTCATCGATTTAGCTCTTGATCAATATTATTTACTTTAGTAATAATTTGAGTCCGACTGAACTCTGAAGAACACTGACCCTAGTCTCTATTTGATCTATCTAGTTATCTATTTCTTTTTCTCTATTTGGCTCAGCGCATCAGCATTATTACCTAATACCTTTACAGCGTGGTAACGCAGCCAGTGTTTTGGGGACGTGATGACTAGTTATGGATAAGTTAAGCTACCTATAGACTTTTTGCAACAGTCTGCAGTAAGCTCAATTGTTTCAATTGTAAATATACCCACCTACAAGAAATCAGAAATCAATATCTTTATTTCTTTAGGCTTACAAAATAAGCACTTAGACAAGTCAAATTTAATACTATAGGTACCTAGTTATCAAAATAATATAAGTAATAAAGTGAAAATTGATTTTCAGTTCGCCTCACTTTTTTGTCCACTAGTGGAAGAGGCGGAATAAAAACCACTAGCATGTGTAAGTACAACTATATTATTATATATTTACATCGTAATAATTATATTTATTTCTGTCTACTTTAAAAATTAGTGATGTATCATCAGCAAATAAGACTATATCACAAAGATCTTTTGCTAGAAAGGGTAGATCATTGACATATACTAAAAATAAAAAGGGACCTAATATTGAACCTTGGGGTACGCCTAATTCAATATTTGAGCCCTAGATCTTTCTTTACCAACATCTACTTTTTGAACTCTATCAGAGAAATATGATTTCATAAGATCCAGAGCCTTTTTCTTAATTCCATAATGTTTTAATTTCTCAATTAATGTACTATGATCCACACTGTCAAAAGCCTTAGAAAGGTCACAGAATACACCGATAGCGTTTTTGGTTTTATCCCAGGCCTCCAATATATGCCTTAATAGAACTGTACCAGCATCGGTTGTTGATCTACCCTTGGTGAAGCCGAATTGGTTTTCATGGAATAACCTATTAAGGTTGAAGTGAGAAGTCAACTGGATGAGAATAATTTTTTCAAAAATTTTACTCCGATCCTATAAATTTAAAGATTTAACGATTTAACACGTAGGGATGGAACATAGGGACAGAGAAAGTGTCTTTGTTTTATGAAGAGTCCCTATTTCCCTTGGTCACGCCATCACGCGGTAACGGATGGACTGATTTCGCTTAATCTTTTTAACGAGGTTGTGTGTTGTGTTGTATAACGAGGTTGTGTGTTGTGTTGTATAACGAGGTTGTGTGTTGTGTTGTATAACGAGGTTGTGTATAACGAGGTTGTGTTTAACGGGGTTGTGTGTTGTGTTGTATAACGAGGTTGTGTGTTGTGTTGTATAACGAGTTTGTGTGTTGTGTTGTATAACGAGGTTGTGTGTTGTGTTGTATAATGAGGTTGTGTTTAACGAGGTTGTGTTTAACGAGGTTGTGTATAACAAGGTTGTGTATAAGGAGGTTGTGTATAACGAGAATGTGTATAACGAGGTTCTGTATAACGAGGTTGTGTATTACGAGGTTGTGTATAACGTGGTTGTGTGTTGTGTTGTATAACCAGGTTGTGTATAACGAGATTGTGTGTTGTGTTGTATAACGAGGTTGTGTATAACGAGGTTGTGTATAACGAGGTTGTGTATAACGAGGTTGTGTGTAACGAGGTTGTGTATAACGAGGTTGTGTATAACGAGGTTGTGTATAACGAGGTTGTGTGTTGTGTTGTATAACGAGGTTGTCTATAACGAGGTTGTGTGTTGTGTTGTATAACGAGGTTGTGTATAACGAGGTTGTGTATAAAGAGGTTGTGTATAACGAGGTTGTGTATCACGAGGTTGTGTATAACGAGGTTGTGTATAACGAGATTGTGTGTTGTGTTGTATAACGAGTTTGTGTATAACGAGGTTGTATGTTGTGTTATATAACGAGGTTGTGTATAACGAGGTTGTGTATATCGAGGTTGTGTATAACGAGGTTGTGTATAACGAGGTTGTGTATAACGAGATTGTGTGTTGTGTTGTATAACGAGTTTGTGTATAACGAGATTGTGTGTTGTGCTGTATAACGAGGTTGTGTATAACGAGGTTGTGTATAACGAGGTTGTGTATAACGAGATTGTGTGTTGTGTTGTAAAACGAGTTTGTGTATGACGAGATTGTGTGTTGTGCTGTATAACGAGGTTGTGTATAACGAGGTTGTGTATAACGAGGTTGTGTATAACGAGGTTATGTGTTGTGTTCTATAACGAGGTTGTGTATAACAAGGTTGTGTATAATGAGGTTGTGTATAACGAGGTTGTGTTTAACGAGAATGTGTGTTGTGTTGTATAACGAGGTTCTGTATAACGAGGTTGTGTATAACGAGGTTGTGTATAAGAGGTTGTGTATAACGAGGTTGTGTATAACGAGGTTGTGTATAACGAGGTTGTGTATAACGAGGTTGTGTATAACGAGGTTGTGTATAACGAGGTTGTGTGTTGTGTTGTATAACGAGGTTGTCTATAACGAGGTTGTGTGTTGTGTTGTATAACGAGGTTGTGTATAACGAGGTTGTGTATCACGAGGTTGTGTATAACGAGGTTGTGTATCACGAGGTTGTGTATAACGAGGTTGTGTGTTGTGTTATATAACGAGGTTGTGTATAACGAGGTTGTGTATATCGAGGTTGTGTATAACGAGGTTGTGTATATCGAGGTTGTGTATAACGAGGTTGTGTATAACGAGGTTGTGTATAACGAGATTGTGTGTTGTGTTGTATAACGAGTTTGTGTATAACGAGATTGTGTGTTGTGCTGTATAACGAGGTTGTGTATAACGAGATTGTGTGTTGTGCTGTATAACGAGGTTGTGTATAACGAGGTTGTGTATAACGAGGTTGTGTGTTGTGTTATATAACGAGGTTGTGTATAACAAGGTTGTGTATAATGAGGTTGTGTATAACGAGGTTGTGTTTAACGAGAATGTGTGTTGTGTTGTATAACGAGGTTGTGTATAACGAGGTTGTGTATAACGAGGTTGTGTATAAGAGGTTGTGTATAACGAGATTGTGTGTTGTGTTGTATAACGAGGTTGTGTATAACAAGGTTGTGTATAATGAGGTTGTGTATAACGAGGTTGTGTATGAGAGGTTGTGTATAACGAGGTTGTGTATAACGAGGTTGTGTATAACGAGGTTGTGTGTTGTGTTGTATAACGAGGTTGTGTGTTGTGTTGTATAACGAGGTTGTGTATAACGAGGTTGTGTGTTGTGTTCTATAACGAGGTTGTGTATACCGAGGTTGTGTGTAACGAGGTTGTGTATAACGAGGTTGTGTTTAAACAACGAGGTTGTGTATAAGGAGGTTGTGTATAACGAGAATGTGTATAACGAGGTTCTGTATAACGAGGTTGTGTATTACGAGGTTGTGTATAACGTGGTTGTGTGTTGTGTTGTATAACCAGGTTGTGTATAACGAGATTGTGTGTTGTGTTGTATAACGAGGTTGTGTATAACGAGGTTGTGTATAACGAGGTTGTGTATAACAAGGTTGTGTATAAGAGGTTGTGTATAACGAGGTTGTATATAACGAGGTTGTGTATAACGAGGTTGTGTGTTGTGTTGTATAACGAGGTTGTGTGTTGTGTTGTATAACGAGGTTGTGTTTAACGAGGTTGTGTGTTGTGTTCTATAACGAGGTTGTGTATAACAAGGTTGTGTATAATGAGGTTGTGTATAACGAGGTTGTGTTTAACGAGAATGTGTGTTGTGTTGTATAACGAGGTTGTGTATAACGAGGTTGTGTATAAGGAGGTTGTGTATAACGAGAATGTGTATAACGAGGTTCTATATAACGAGGTTGTGTATTACGAGGTTGTGTATAACGTGGTTGTGTGTTGTGTTGTATAACCAGGTTGTGTATAACGAGATTGTGTGTTGTGTTGTATAACGAGGTTGTGTATAACGAGGTTGTGTATAACGAGGTTGTGTGTAACGAGGTTGTGTATAACGAGGTTGTGTATAATGAGGTTGTGTGTTGTGTTGTATAACGAGGTTGTCTATAACAAGGTTGTGTGTTGTGTTGTATAACGAGGTTGTGTATAACGAGGTTGTGTATAAAGAGGTTGTGTATAACGAGGTTGTGTATAACGAGGTTGTGTATAACGAGGTTGTGTATAACGAGGTTGTGTATAAGAGGTTGTGTATAACGAGGTTGTGTGTTGTGTTATATAACGAGGTTGTGTATAACGAGGTTGTGTATATCGAGGTTGTGTATAACGAGGTTGTGTATATCGAGGTTGTGTATAACGAGGTTGTGTATAACGAGGTTGTGTATAACGAGATTGTGTGTTGTGTTGTATAACGAGTTTGTGTATAACGAGATTGTGTGTTGTGCTGTATAACGAGGTTGTGTATAAAGAGGTTGTGTATAACGAGATTGTGTGTTGTGTTGTAAAACGAGTTTGTGTATAACGAGATTGTGTGTTGTGCTGTATAACGAGGTTGTGTATAACGAGGTTGTGTATAACGAGGTTGTGTGTTGTGTTCTATAACGAGGTTGTGTATAACAAGGTTGTGTATAATGAGGTTGTGTATAACGAGGTTGTGTTTAACGAGAATGTGTGTTGTGTTGTATAACGAGGTTGTGTATAACGAGGTTGTGTATAACGAGGTTGTGTATAAGAGGTTGTGTATAACGAGATTGTGTGTTGTGTTGTATAACGAGGTTGTGTATAACAAGGTTGTGTATAATAAGGTTGTGTATAACGAGGTTGTGTTTAACGAGAATGTGTGTTGTGTTGTATAACGAGGTTGTGTATAACGAGGTTGTGTATAACGAGGTTGTGTATAACGAGGTTGTGTGTTGTGTTGTATAACGAGGTTGTGTGTTGTGTTGTATAACGAGGTTGTGTATAACGAGGTTGTGTGTTGTGTTCTATAACGAGGTTGTGTATAACGAGGTTGTGTGTAACGAGGTTGTGTATAACGAGGTTGTGTTTAAACAACGAGGTTGTGTATAAGGAGGTTGTGTATAACGAGAATGTGTATAACGAGGTTCTGTATAACGAGGTTGTGTATTACGAGGTTGTGTATAACGTGGTTGTGTGTTGTGTTGTATAACCAGGTTGTGTATAACGAGATTGTGTGTTGTGTTGTATAACGAGGTTGTGTATAACGAGGTTGTGTGTAACGAGGTTGTGTATAACGAGAATGTGTGTTGTGTTGTATAACGAGGTTGTGTATAACGAGGTTGTGTATAAGGAGGTTGTGTATAACGAGAATGTGTATAACGAGGTTCTATATAACGAGGTTGTGTATAACGAGGTTGTGTATAACGAGGTTGTGTGTTGTGTTGTATAACGAGGTTGTGTATAACGAGGTTGTGTGTTGTGTTCTATAACGAGGTTGTGTATAACAAGGTTGTGTATAATGAGGTTGTGTATAACGAGGTTGTGTTTAACGAGAATGTGTGTTGTGTTGTATAACGAGGTTGTGTATAACGAGGTTGTGTATAAGGAGGTTGTGTATAACGAGAATGTGTATAACGAGGTTCTGTATAACGAGGTTGTGTATTACGAGGTTGTGTATAACGTGGTTGTGTGTTGTGTTGTATAACCAGGTTGTGTATAACGAGATTGTGTGTTGTGTTGTATAACGAGGTTGTGTATAACAAGGTTGTGTATAATGAGGTTGTGTATAACGAGGTTGTGTATGAGAGGTTGTGTATAACGAGGTTGTGTATAACGAGGTTGTGTATAACGAGGTTGTGTATAACGAGGTTGTGTATAACGAGGTTGTGTGTTGTGTTATATAACGAGGTTGTGTATAACGAGGTTGTGTGTTGTGTTCTATAACGAGGTTGTGTATAACGAGGTTGTGTATAACGAGGTTGTGTATAACAAGGTTGTGTATGAGAGGTTGTGTATAACGAGGTTGTGTGTTGTGTTGTATAACGAGGTTGTGTGTTGTGTTGTATAACGAGGTTGTGTGTTGTGTTGTATAACGAGGTTGTGTATAACGAGGTTGTGTGTTGTGTTCTATAACGAGGTTGTGTATAACAAGGTTGTGTATAATGAGGTTGTGTATAACGAGGTTGTGTTTAACGAGAATGTGTGTTGTGTTGTATAACGAGGTTGTGTATAACGAGGTTGTGTATAAGGAGGTTGTGTATAACGAGAATGTGTATAACGAGGTTCTGTATAACGAGGTTGTGTATTACGAGGTTGTGTATAACGTGGTTGTGTGTTGTGTTGTATAACCAGGTTGTGTATAACGAGATTGTGTGTTGTGTTGTATAACGAGGTTGTGTATAACGAGGTTGTGTATAACGAGGTTGTGTATAACGAGGTTGTGTGTAACGAGGTTGTGTATAACGAGGTTGTGTATAACGAGGTTGTGTATAACGAGGTTGTGTGTTGTGTTGTATAACGAGGTTGTGTGTTGTGTTGTATAACGAGGTTGTGTATAACGAGGTTGTGTGTTGTGTTCTATAACGAGGTTATGTATAACAAGGTTGTGTATAATGAGGTTGTGTATAACGAGGTTGTGTTTAACGAGAATGTGTGTTGTGTTGTATAACGAGGTTGTGTATAAGGAGGTTGTGTATAACGAGAATGTGTATAACGAGGTTCTGTATAACGAGGTTGTGTATTACGAGGTTGTGTATAACGTGGTTGTGTGTTGTGTTGTATAACCAGGTTGTGTATAACGAGATTGTGTGTTGTGTTGTATAACGAGGTTGTGTATAACGAGGTTGTGTATAACGAGGTTGTGTATAACGAGGTTGTGTGTAACGAGGTTGTGTATAACGAGGTTGTGTATAACGAGGTTGTGTATAACAAGGTTGTGTATAACGAGGTTGTGTGTTGTGTTGTATAACGAGGTTGTCTATAACGAGGTTGTGTGTTGTGTTGTATAACGAGGTTGTGTATAACGAGGTTGTGTATAGAGGTTGTGTATCACGAGGTTGTGTATAACGAGGTTGTGTATCACGAGGTTGTGTATAACGAGGTTGTGTATCACGAGGTTGTGTATAACGAGGTTGTGTGTTGTGTTATATAACGAGGTTGTGTATAACGAGGTTGTGTATATCGAGGTTGTGTATAACGAGGTTGTGTATAACGAGGTTGTGTATAACGAGGTTGTGTTTAACGAGAATGTGTGTTGTGTTGTATAACGAGGTTGTGTATAACGAGGTTGTGTATAACGAGGTTGTGTATAATAAGATTGTGTATAACGAGGTTGTGTATAAGAGGTTGTGTATAACGAGGTTGTGTATAACGAGGTTGTGTATAACGAGGTTGTGTATAACGAGGTTGTGTGTTGTGTTGTATAACGAGGTTGTGTGTTGTGTTGTATAACGAGGTTGTGTATAACGAGGTTGTGTGTTGTGTTCTATAACGAGGTTGTGTATAACAAGGTTGTGTATAATGAGGTTGTGTATTACGAGGTTGTGTTTAACGAGAATGTGTGTTGTGTTGTATAACGAGGTTGTGTATAACGAGGTTGTGTATAATAAGATTGTGTATAACGAGGTTGTGTATAACGAGGTTGTGTATAACGAGGTTGTGTATAACGAGGTTGTGTATAATAAGATTGTGTATAACGAGGTTGTGTATAACGAGGTTGTGTATAACGAGGCTGTGTTTAACGAGGTTGTGTATAACGAGGTTGTGTGTTGAATATAAGTAGTAGTAGTAAATAATTTGTCAAAACTTTAGCACGAAATTGAGAATCAAGTATTTCTTTTCATTGAATTCATGTGCATTCAATTAACAGAAATACTTCCTACTACGACAAGCTTGCAGCACCTATCTATAGGATGGAGCCTTCAAGCACGTAGGCAGCATCATTCAGAAACAATACCTACTCATAAAGTAACAAAACTACTTATATTTAGGATTCTTTATACATTGTATGGTGTATAATTTCCATTTTAAATTATTCGTTGTGTGTGACTGTACCACAATGCATTTGTTCCTAGAAATTCACATAGACTTTTTACATTTACATTTCACTAAGAGTTTTTATATAGAATGACTACTGGCAGAGGCAGTATTTCACGCACTATTTATACATATCACTACATTGTATAAAATAAAGTCGCTTTTTCTGTCCCTATGTCATAGTGTTCCTTTGAACGCTTAAATCTTAAAACTACGCGACGGATTTTGATGCGGTTTTTTTTAATAGATAGAGTGATTCAAGAGGAAGGTTTATACGTATAATAAAACCGTGCGAGGCCGGGGCGGGTCGCTAGTATTATATAAAATTAGTAAAGTTCGTTTTCTATAAGATCTATTAGGTTTTTTAATGGGTACGCTGCCATAACGCTAGCTCGGAATGTTTTTGAATGTCTTGATTATTATCTCCGTTCCTATAAAGGCCATCATTATGAAATTTTGCATAGCTGGGGCTCTATTTGTAGCCTATTTTTGTGTGTAAATTTTGTTTCGGTAACATGAGTCGTTTTTGAGTACGGTCATGTGTACGCCAGTTTGATCGTTATGCTAGCGTACCCACTAAGAATGGTCATTATTTTCAAAACTAGAGAGGCGCATAAACTTTGTTACATAAATATGCATACTACTATATAAATATATATTATGTTTTCAATGAGTTTTCTTTGGACATTAAAAATAATTTTGGATATTTGCTAGCTAACTAACTTGTTTGTTTCATTATTCTTTTGAGAACTTATTGCATAGCCTGCTTTGAACCACAAAGGTACTACTACAGGAAACTAACATTTAAATAATTTTATACAATCTTACAAAGTAAAACCAACATTTCAATTATTATCAAAAAAACAAAAGAATAAATTAAGACCGCAATCACAAAACAAACTTTCCTATCCCGCAGCCCTATCCAGTCCAATCCAGCAGACATGGAAAGTTGTCGCGAGTCCGCCCTGTCAATGTCAGCGTCAAAGTCAACGTCAACCGTGACACGTGTCACTGTCGTGTCGCTGTCTGTCCGCGACCGACACAAGTAATTAGCTAATTGCAAAAACCCGTACAAACAATATCCTACTCTATTCCCTTTGCATAAAACCGAATAAACACCATTTCTGATAGTATCACTGGCCTCGATTAATAAAAGCTGGTGCGATCGTCTTTTGGTTTTTGTAGAAGTGACGTATGTAAGTACGTTGACATAAAAACCTATCGGTATATTATCATCACAACATTCCTTATGATAAGTACTGACTGCTGAGTACCATTAAGTACATAATATATAAATAAACCTTCAATATTTTTAAGCCCCCTCATTATGTTCAGTCCTATCTATCGCACACAGCAACTAAAACTTTAATCAATGCATTATCTTATGCGATTTTTTAACCCACTGGTGGGTTAAAAAACAACCCTGATCCTGGGATCAGGGTCGTGTTTTGCAGCTGTGCCAGCGATTGTCTAAACTTTGTGCTTGCACAGTGTAAACATTTTTATTGAGGTAGGTATTCGAAATACAAAACACGAACGAGCCAACTCTGTTTGGGCTACATGTATATCCAGCTCATTATAACTTCGTCCGGAATACATAATCCCTATGACAGTGATGCAGGGATCAATTTCCATTGTCTTGTTGACAGTTCGAAGTATTTGATAATGGTAACGGATGTCATTATGCAAACGCTTGTAAATCGTTTAATGAGATAATCTGACGGCTAGTGATTGACATGCGATAGGTTCGTGACCGGAGGGATTAAATGGTTCGCCGCTTAGAATTTGTGGTGGCATTTTCGAGTGGGGTTTAGGATATATTTATGAGTGACATTAATTTTGTGGCTGATAAATAGATCGGTTTATGTTAAGTTTACAACATAAATTGATTATGTGACAAGGTAAGGTGTGGTCATGAATCAATAGAACGACCCAATGTCTTCAAACATAGAGAAATTAATCACAAAATTTATAGATAGAGAACACAAAGATCTCTCATGGCTCAAATGATCCTGTCTGTTCTGTTGGTGGTAGCAGAGATTGCTCTTAAGCGATAAGATCCCCACTATTAATAAAATGTACCTTTAGCTACTACTCATAGACTAGACAAGCTCTGAATACCTTGAATTAGATGATGTTGTGTGGATTGCTCAGCATAATTTATTGATAAATGAATTACTAAATTTTTGTTATCTATCTCTTATTGTACAACAAACTTTTAAAAGATAAATAACAGCAATTGCTAGAATAATTATTGATCAATAGAATTGATTTTCCTATTCTTGTTTGATTGACACAAATGAAAGCAAGCTTCTCATAACAAAAGGACAGAGATTAATCATGAATGCAAATACTTCATTAAACTGTCCATGTATCCGATGGATCAACGTGAATGACCGACGACAGCGCAATAGCTGTCAATGAATGTCAATTAATTGCTCATCGTTATAAATAACCAACTGATTACATACTGCAGAACACCATCCAACGAAACCATTAATCTTGTGCAATGGGAAAAAGGTTGAGTTTAGCTTGTCAGAACCTTTCTGTGATTGTAGAAGTGGCTGTACTTGAATGGAGTGATTTACTTTAATTACAGTGTACTTTTATAGGCATTATAATTATTTACACGCTTGACTCGTGTATAATGGATGACGGAACCCATTTTGAAATGTTTTAAATAGTTATAAACTAACTACGTTTAAGGTTGTAAAAGGATGTTAGTCCACATATGGTCAAATAAATATATTGCTCGATAGAATAAATGTTATCGATCATTGTGAATTATAATTAGAAATAACTATAAAGTTAGAAACAATAATAGCTACAACCTTATATCTCTTAACATATTTTCAACACAAATGACTTCACTAAATCAACACAAAATCGGAATATTGAATTCACTTCTGGGTAAGGCGTAACCAGTTCACATAAAACTACGAGTAAATTGCTAGGTTTAGCATATTTGCTCCAAACTTTAAACATTGGAAACTCTATTATAGGTTTGAAGTTCCTTTCATAGATCGAATAAAGTCTTTTTTGTAACTGATCCCTACAACCTATCGGAAGCGTCCGTAGGAATCCACAAAGATTTCTACTCATCATCAGTAACTTGACTTCGCTAGCGCGATTTGTAGCGCATTCCCGGGGAAATTGGTGGCTCCGTTGAAGTCGATTTTAGGAATATAACTTTTTTCTGGTTGCGAGAGTTTACACCCTATAATATAACTAAATATGATACAAAACTAAACTTTTATATTCGTTCAAAATATTTTTTCCTCTTATTTCTGGTCGCCTCAAATTTTTCATCCATTTTCCATAGTTTTAGTCGTTCTTCCAGTCCAGCTGTAAAATACATATTATTTTGCTGGTGATGAAGATTGCCAAAAACAAACCTAGAGAAATAAAGATGACCTAGGTTTCGTTTTGGCTATTTTATCACTAGCCTATAAATAATCTTATATTAAAAAAATAAGATTGAAAATAACAGCGTGCTCAGCCAGGTCATCATGGTGTCGCTTGGCAGAGTGCTAGCCGCTGTAGTTGTCAGTCACATTATGTATCTACGCGACTTCTACATTGAAATTCAGGAATGTCCTTAGCATAGCCCAGAGCCATACAAGCTCGTGTTACACAACTCTCGACAAGTAACAAGCGACACGACTAGTGACAGCCTGACAGTCCGCTCGACGACAGCGCGCCATTACTTCCGTCTTCGCCTTCCGTCTGCCAGGGCTAGGGATGGGACACCTTTTATCGATAAATTAGGACTTGTAGTCTACCTTATTCAAGATTTGAAAATCCAATACTACAAATCAATAAACTGAGGCCTTTGCCCAGCGGTGTGACAAACAAGTAACAATAAATAAACAACACACTCACCTACTTTAGATTTAGATTATTTTGGGAATTGTGAAGATAGTTTGGTACTTTTTTTAGTGTGCCTGCTTTGATGGAACATTCTTTTTTTACAAAGTTCATTACTGAACTCAGAACAGAAGTGTGTAAGACATTATTTACACAAATCGAACCTTTTTTGTAAATCTAATAATAGTAATAGAATATAAACATAAATTAACAACTAATACATATATACTACTATACGTACACCTTGACGTGTAGAATCATAAATTCGTCACGTCAAGTACCTTTTTTAAAACTAAATAACTCAGAGAAATTTAGTGTTATTGACCTAAAGAGGGTGAAATTCCTACATCATTTACATATATTGTTATATTATTTGCTCTGATCTTTGAGCCTAGCATGATATTAGCAGTGTCCATACAACATTAGCAGTGTTCAAATAACTGGTTATGATTCTACTAGCATCTCTTTAAGTAATGCATATATTATTAAAAAAAATGCATGCATAAAGAAATGAAGTTCTTCTCTTAACTCTTAAAATCTGTTTAAATTTCGTTCACCGTCATCGAAACTCATTTCATCGACAACTTTCCCCTAACTCCCGATGCCGTAGAGACGTGTCAATTAGGGCGGTATCTCGGCGCACTCGAACGTATTATGTCGTTATAATGACGCGGACTGCATTCGGAACAGTCACAGCTCGACGTCCTTATCTGAAGGCAATGTTTAGAACCTAGCCGTGTGAGAAATATGTACACGTACGGGGTTAACTGTAAACTTTATGGTGGGTGAATATTATCGTCCTTCCTATTATCTACTTTCGTGAATATTAACTCCAATAGAGCAAATGCTATCCATCTACTGTTACTCTACTTTTTACCTTTATAAACATACCTACATAAATTCAGCTTTCGGCTTCTCTCTCGCTCCTATAGAACTACAAATCTGTGTAGTTTCAAGTAGATTGGGCCTAACCAGTAGTGGCCCAATCTACTAGTAGTTAGTTACTAAAAAACCTCAAAAACTTCCACTCGATTTTACAACATTTTATGTTTTTTTTAAATACAAACTTTTTTCAATACCTACATGGAAATATTACTTTGAATCTCAATAACCAGTTTTACCCCATTTTAGTTTTTTGAAAAATCCTGAAGCACGTGTTAATACGTGGTTTTATGTTTTGTTATTCTCCGTAAAGGAGTTCCCAAAAATACCAAAATATAACTTCAATCCAAGGGGGGTTAACCCTTTAGAGGTGGAATTTCCAAAAATCCAATCTTAACGTGTTAGTCTTTTCAGCTTCAGGGTTTGGGCTGACCTTTATCTCCATTAAAATGTTTTTTTCTTTATGCATTAAGATACATTATGTAAAAGAAAATATAAAAAATTGTTTATTCGACTCTCAATTCTTTTTTGTTTCCTATCAACCGTTTCTTAAGTGACATAACCTTTAGCTAACAACAATCCATCTGAAAATAAACCAGCTGCTTCGAACAAGTTCACGCGTCGAATGACATTTCTTTTGTTGTCACATTCGGTTTTGACAGCTCAGTGACAGCGTACATCAAGACTCGTGACACGGGCATTAGTGTCAAGTTCACTTGTTGATCCTCTGTTGTTCTTCAGTTTTTTTGACGTGTGAAAAAAGTCACATAAATAATTTATAAACGTGTCATTCTGTCTTTTTTGTTCTGTTTCAGTAACTGCTTTAAAACTAGAATGTTTATTATACGAGAACATATACTCGCTAAATTTGGAAGGTAAATAATAGGCAGCTGCTTATGTCACATAATTTAAGCACACAATAGGTACCTACTTATTACAGTAATTACCTAATGACATTTTCGTGATAATTTTTTCGGTTCAAAATTCGAAATTAATAGAGTAAATACATTTTTGAACTTAACTTATATGTAAATCTAATCTCGGAAAACAGTACAACAGATGGCCTTATTGTTGAAAACATTTTCTTCCAAACAACCTAATTACGAATGTTTATTATCAGAAATACCCATATCATATGCTAAACTTCAAGTATGTTAATTTACATTTTCGGAGTTAGAGCAGATCAACATCTTTTAAGAACGATGTCACCTCGTCAGCCTGAAACGAAATCCTACTTTTTCCTTTATTGAAACCTACTACCTACCTACATCTTACGAAAGCGTAATGCCTGCTACCTAACCGAAATGTATTACCAACACCCCCAAAAACGTAATTCATAACTCCTCCATCACTTCAAGACTTGCCACTTCACCTTCCGATTCACTCGCCCTATGACTGATGACCCGCCGTGATTAACGACCGCCATTCATCATGCTGCCACCGCTGACAGCTGACAGCTGACGTCAGCGGACGATTTCGCCAATTAAATTTATCGACACTACGGTATGTTGTGATGCACGTCACTGGCCGACCTGCCAGTTTGGAAAGAAGTGAGTGAAGTGTGAATGCATCGATTACAACGTCCGATTAGGCTGGTCATTCACTGAGTTAACACTTTACATGTCAAAGATTCACAACCTGTCAAAACCTGTACATTGGTTGACAGGTTGGCTGGTAGAAAATGCTGATAATATTACCTCTTGCTAACTACTTACTTTACAAATAATGTACCTAGTTAAGTAAATTGTTATTCATTGCGATGCTTATATTAAAGTTTCTACAGAACCTCACTCAAAATATTAGTCATGTAGAGTTCGGCAGTGAAGTCTTATGAACGTTATTACAGGTTATTTTGATGTACTAAACCAGCACTGAGAGGACACACAAGTGTTCGTCCGGCACAATGCTTATGGAAGCCATTTTTACCCTAAACTCTGCCTCGCCCGGAAATCATCTTTACGAAGGTTTAATTTGTCATAATTCTTTATACTGTGCTGTGGATTCATAGCAAACCTAATAAATTTTAATTACGACTGATGTGTCGTGGTGGGTGAAGGTCTGCCTGCGACGAAGGAGGTTACAGATTCGATTACCTTGGGACAAAATATGTTTGTACAATTTTCAAATTTTTATTCCGGGGCTTATGTTTTCTATGTTAAAAAAAAATGTAACAAAAGCAAAAGGAAGATCAAGTGGTTATAGCGCTGAGTGGTCTCTAGGCTTGAATTATAATTCAGACAAATAATTACTGATAGTTATGAGGAGCAGTCCCCGGACAGCTACCTTATTGTCTTACTTGAAATCGATTATCAGTTAAATTCAAATGTTAACCAGTGATACAGTCGAAGTCCAGGCTATGTTTCAAATGTCAAAAATGAATCGAGCTCAGTTGAGTTATTCGATGTAGATCCGATAGTGGAGTACCTAGTGAATGAATGTTTTCCCGTTATAATCTTTATGACGGACCAAGAATAAAGGAATGAAGAAGGAAAGAATAAATAGCAAGATGCAAGTTCTGTTGTATCACTCAGATAATATTTTCCATCATTTCCAAATTGTTTAAACAAAGAAAAATAACTTTTTTGTTCACATTACATCATTATTGAACCTCATTTTGAAAACCATACGCTAACAAGATCTACTCATAATAATAACATTATCCCCAGAGCCTTCCGACTTATAAATCCCGAATCCCGAGCGACGTATCCCGTGATTAACGAGCTCCGCGTACATCCATCACGGGATGACGGACAGACAGACGGACCCTGTTTTATTGCAGGAAGTAGGTGAGAGGGCGAGCTTCTTTGATGGAATAAGAAATAGATAGGAGGTTGGTAACGAAGGAGAAATATTAATAACCTGGGGCAGTTGGAACCTCTTTAAAACAGTCGTATAATTAAACACCATGGCAGCTTATAAAGGAAGAGGTATTTGAGGGTATGACAAATAGGAAAAATGCGTAGTATCGAGATAATTTTTCAAAGATGTAAAAGAAAATGTTAAGCCAAGAGAATAAGTTCACTTAAGCACATGACACTGAGTTTGGTCAATTTGTAAGGTGTTTTTGATAGTTGAATTAACACAAATATTTTTACGAATAAAAGTAAAATTGTATGATGTCTCTTTTCTAGTATTATATTAATTAATATGTAATTATATAAAGAAAGTTACGTATTGTATATTATAATAAAGTATCTTCGTCAATCAATTGTCTGTCCATTCCTAACTGCGCATTACTAACCCAATTATTACATCATTTTCTCTACCTTAACGTGGTCTTGGGTATAATTTATAATATAAAATAAGATTATATTTATTGTTCTATTTTAATATAGTATTTATTCATTCATTAGTTAAATTTCAAATACTAACCCCTAGCAGATTACGGCGTTATTGCCGCAGAGCAGTAGTAGTGTTGAAAATATTATGCGGCTTTCCAAAGGGGCGCTTGGTACCATTATAATATAGAACTCTAGAAATAATAAATACTGCTGGCCATAAAATCTATCGCAAATAGACGTTATCAACTAACATAATATTTTTAAATTTATTGCAAAAGGCAATTTGTTGAGTCAACATAGGAGTGACAGAAGTGTATTTACAATGTTAGAGTAGTAAAATGTAAGTTGACAGGTTTTATTTAAAAATAATCATGTTCATACCTACGTCTACATTTAGGAATACTTATTAAAAATAATTGAGCTATTTTTAGCAGAATTCATTTTCAGATGAAGTTTTTTATTTCATAAAATGATGTTTTTAATAACCCTATTTTAAGGCATCGACGTGCCTGAAACAGTATGCAAATTACTACTCAAACAAATGGCCCCTTTTCCTTTTTAAATACTAACATAAGAAAATTTTAAAATCCTTAAAAGATTAGACTATTCACCAAAATGTTACTCTGTTTCACAACTGACAGTCGCGTATTTACAAACGCTCCTTTATTTGCCCGCGACTGACAGGTGCGACGATTGCCTTATTTACGTTAAGCGACTTTGAATTACGATTTTGATGATAAAAATCATGATTTAGTGATGCCAAATGTTTTTCATCAGAAAAATATTATAGCTAAACATCCTCTAAGTACCAACGAACTTAATGGATTCACGAGTCATGACTCAGACTATTTTGTATGGATAAAACGATATTTTATTTTTCTTTCTATATTAAAATATCACCTAAATCCCAGCACATCAACTTTCAAAGTTATTTTCGCCGTCGGTAATCATACTGTACACGTATTAAATTAGTAATATCTAAGCGTGTCTCTATTCGAGGATTTTCTGAGATAATTAATAAAAATAAATAAAAGGTTTTTACTAGAAAAAGCATAAAACAAGCATGTAAAAATTAACTAAAACTTTAATATACGGCAATCATAAAAATATTAAGCCAACCAAGAGTAAATTTGATGGACTTTTAGACAGATAACGCAGGCTTAGTGAAATTGGTCTGACTGTGAGACATTTTGTTACGGAACCCTAAAACACAAGCCAAAAACGAAGCCCAACGATAATCGAATAGCAAGTGTGTTGGCACCGCGCTCCCGATATCAAAATAATTCAAATATTTGGACTGCCTACATCGATCACTTACTGATGATGGATTGTGCTGTGCCACATACAACTTCACGTCAACAACGTCATATCTCAAAGACCAATCACCTCAAATATAAGCCATAAAATTAGTTGGATAAAGGTGGTTTTATTATAAAGAATAAGTAAAATAAAGTAGATTGAAGTTCAGCTGTAGTAGGTAGGTCAGTGTTTGTACAATTGTAAGGGGCCTAATGTTTGTTCGATTGACATTAACGTTTATGTTTCACTTAGCGGTTATAATTTTATTTATCGTTCGGTTTTATGGAAATGTGACCATTTTAGTTATTAATAAAAAATAAAACAAAGTGTAATACCTATCTTAACTAACTTCAGCTTGTGGCTTGCACAGGCTAAAAACTAAGCCTCTGGATACCATTTATCTCTTTTCCTCTCAGTAAATCCAACATGAAATCTTATAAAACTCTTATTTCTTTTTATTTGTTAATTTTAAATTAATGAATAAATTAAAGACCATGCAACAAATTTGACTATTACATACTGATAGACAATATTTAGGTTCAACATAGTAAAAAAATTCTTATGGACTTTAATTATTTTTTTTATATTAATCTTAAGCTATCAGGACAGGAATGTCTAAACTTAAAAATTTTAAAAAAGGTATTCTCACCCCGTGTTTCCTATAACACAGTATCGTAGTATTTCTATGATTTTTTAGGCTTAAAAGTACTAAGTGGGTTACTGTTCTGGGTTAAAATCCTGCCTAACAACGAGTTATGATCGAATATTAACAAAAATTTTTATAATGTGTTCATTTACATTGACATAAAACACAGCATTTATTTCATGCAATAAATGTTTAATTTGATTGACTTTGATTCAAATGCCCGTAAGCAAGCAATTTATGAGTAGTTTATTAGTTAAAATGAGCTTCAAATTAGTAGTACTTACATAGTTTAGAGTTTTATCTGTATGAGGTACGTGTTACATGCAGTAGTAAATAAATGTTTTATCTATCCATTAACTTAACAGAAAGATATACTTTCGCATTTTATAATATATTATTATGCATTATAAAATTATCTATAAGAACACGAGTTTAATAAAAAATAGAATTCTAAATTCAGTTAAGATTCAACTAAAAGGTAAATACAACAAAACCTACCTACACGTTTTTACTAACTTAAAAACACAAAACATTTTATACAAGAATAATATATTCTATTGACATAAAGGCTACTTAAAGCCATAAGTGTCAGAACTTCTAAAATACAGTCGAGTGACAGAGAAGGCCTACGCAAACGGAAGCCACTGAGCTCTTAAATTCTGAATAGTTGGTTGAACACTCAATCTACTTCTCATAATAAAACCAGCTTCTTGAAATATGGTCCAGATAAAACATGAGGTGGGCAAGTGAGAGTTGAGGTGGAGAAAACGTCTGTTTTTAACATTACATTTTTATTAAGTTTAACAATTAGTAAGAGTACGTGCTTGATTAATAGGATGATAAAAGTTTCCTTTGGAAAATTAATGACTGCGGTTCTAGTTAAGTAGGTCAAGTTAGAGTACTAGTAGAGGTAGTACCTACTTAGACTAAAAAAAGAAGGAAATAATAATAATAATAACTACTTATTTATTTGTGGAGTTTTCCTGTATATTCTGCTAGTTCGATATAGTAAGAATTGCTTAAATTTCTTGTGTTTAAAAGATCGCGTAATTCAATCACTTAATTATTAACACTTTTTTATGGCAATCGTCTAGGTTATAATATGTAGTTACTGCTAAAAACGATAGAATTATAAACATCTCTACTCTCTTATTGAACTATAGGTAGTTGAAAAGTTCTTAATATTCCAGACGGAACCCTGAAACAAATAAAATGACGTTGATATACGACAGTAGATAATAACTTGACAGCCGCCACGTCTCATAATCTCAAGAATTGTGGCAGTCAGTGTACGGCTGCTAATTGGATGTAGGTTTTATAAGTTAGGAGTTATAAAAGCTGTATAAAAGTAATTAGATTGTTAGGAACTAGTGGAGGATGATAATGGTTTTACTACTCTGTCAAGAAAGTACCGGGAAAAGATCAATAATACACAAAATGTTTGTTATTCATCCAAATTTATTTTATCACCTTCAAAGTATGCTCCTTCAGAAACGATACACTTACGCCAACTAATTATCCAATCATCAAAACATTTTTTAAACGCTGTTTCCGGAATTGAGTTCAGTTCTCGCCGCGAATCCTCCTTTATGTCTTATACCGATTGAAAACGGGTGCCACGAAGTGGTAATTTGAGTTTAGGAAAAAGAAAGAAGTCGGCCGGAGCCATATCTGGTGAATATGGTGGTTGCTCGATGGTATTTGTTGAGTGTTTGGTCAAAAATTCGGTCACAATGATGGCCTTGTGCGAAGGCGCATTATCGTGGTGCAAAATCCAAGAATTTTCTTTCCTCAAATCTGGCCTTTTTCGTCGAATTTGCTCTCTTAAACGCCGCATAACGCTGAAATAATATTCTTTATTTACCGTTTGACCTTCCGGCAAGAATTCCGAGTGCACAACACCGCGATGCGAACACTTTTGCGATGTTAACTTCAATTGCAGACGTTGATGGCCTACCAGAGCGAGGCAAATCTTCCATCACATCTCGACCGCTTTTGAACGCTTTTGTACCACTCATAAGCACGTGTTTTTGATAAAGTCGATTGACCGAAAGCCTTCTGTAACATTTTCAGTGACTCCGAACACGAAATTCCATTGGCGATGCAAAACTTAAGACAAACTCTTAGTTCGATGTTTTTGTCCATTGTGAAATTCGCAATACACACTGGATATGATGTAACTAAAAACAGCACTGTATTTAATATAAATAACAGGTGCAACTCAAACTCCGCGCCAAAATGGCAAACAGTTGTGCCAACCTAACAACAACAAAAAAAACAAAAATTTGAATTTGGAACCATATACAAATCATCCATTCCCGATACTTTTTTGACTGAATGTATTTATGAATTTGTAAGAGAGAACTTGAGAAAAGTGATTACCTACATTTGTAAAAGACGAATTACATTGCAAAACGGTGGAGCCGTATTTACAATGATCGAGAATTTATTTTCTTGAACAGCAGATAATTTATGAAGCAGAGACAGTTGTTTCGAACGTTATCCAACAGAATGAAAAACACGACTTAAAACAGTTTATATAGGTAGCTTTTCGGTTCCTTTATACTTAAATGGATAAAATTACATACGAGAGAAGTTGTTTTCGAATAAACAACTTTTATTCAAAATTAAAACTTTGTCTTTAATATTACGAATACTTACAAGAGATTGAACCCACGACCTTTTAATCTAAAACGGAACTACTTTCCACTAAGCCAATCCTAAAGTGCTGTTATAAAGAACAGGTCATTCAAAAGCTATAATAGCACTTTATCTCCAGTCGTCGGTACAACAAACATTATAGCTCAGTTATAGCGCACTTATAGCACGTTATAACATCTCTTAGCGTCATTGCATTTATTTGTCACTCGTTTATGTCGGAGCTGAGTGACTTAAGGCTCTGTTATGGGCAATAAGATAAGCATATTTTATTTTTATTGCTGTTACCGACTTGGAGATTCTAAATGAGTTTGTCTCCCCTTAAGTATCTACCTAGACGGCGGCGGCGGCGGTAAATGTCTAAATACTTCAGTTTGTGCTATCTCTTTTGGAAATGCCTATTTATAAGTTGTATCTATACAACGTATTATTTCTCAACGTATTATTAAGAATTTTCTCTTGTTTTTTTCTATATTCTGTGAATAATAATCATTTAGGATTATAAATTACTAATAACTGAAGACGAGAGAAAGTAAGTACAATTTCCTGTAATGAGTTTAGAGCTGAAACGTTTTTCTGATGCCGGTTGGATGCACATGAATTACCTTTACGACTGTCGTAAATTCCCTGTCAAACAAACATTTTCTAAGCTCAGAAATAAAGCAATATTGATATTCGCTGCACTTTTCAAATGCAATAAAAGCTACCGACGTAAGAGGCCACCCACAGACCTCATCGGCAATCGCCCAATCCATTACCTTGTGCACTTACACCTCACGAGCTATAAGGACGTATCTCAAAGATCCAAAGAGAAAACCACCCACTTGCCTCCAGCACAGCGTCTTGTTTCCAATAAAAAGGAATTCGGAGATAAGTCGTTATTGTTTGTTGTCGTAAGTAGTGTTAACAATTCAGTTTTGAAAGGACAGGAAGCCTTCCCTGTCACAAAAGGATAGTCATGTGGACAAGTTCTATTGTGGAAACACCAGTGTGGGGCATTTGAAGTTGTTGGTTTGAATTTATTATGCTTTTCAATTGTGTCATTACACTTCGGAAGTGTTTGATTGATACTACAAAGAAGTTGTGTTATTGGGTGGTCGAAGTTTGACCATTTATAAATAAGACTGTTCATGGAGCTTGATGTATTGTGTTTCGGGGAGGTCGCCTATCAATTATAATTTATCTTTTAAGTTTAGGCCAAAAATTAAACCTAGTATAACTTTTCATGAAAGTTTGTAGCTGATGTCATTTAAAAAGTAACCTGAAAAAAACCCTGTATAAAATTAATTAAACTGAGTTACCCCTATTGTTTGAAATAGTATACAGTTATTTAAGTTCAGATTAGGTTCTGTAATTTAAGTGTACTTTTTATATTTTCTTTATTTTCTTTCCTTGGGATATAAGCAAGACTGTACTAAACCCAGCCTTAGACATAGATTCACATCAATCAAGATCACCTACCATTAGAAACCTAACACCAACAAACATCCCCTTTCAAACCACAATAGCCTTTGCAAATCTTAAACCGTGAAATGTATGTTTGTAGTAACAGAGTGTTCACGGTTCTTACGTTATTTATTTCCTTTCTAAATCATCTCTTTTGTGAATTTTGTACGCTTGTCTGTCTTGTCATGTCATTCTGTCGCCACGAAGTAAAAGTTTCGGATAATTTTGGTAAAATACGTGTAAAACTTGTGAACGATTTTATTTTAGAGAAATGGATTTTTGTAGCACCCGCCTTTGCCGGATTGTTTCAGAAACAAATTCACATCATTTATTTTTAATTTTTTACTTTACAAGAACTGATTTAGTTTCAACTAGTATCTGCCCATGGTTTTACACGCACTGTTTTTATGGAAACGCTTCTAGGCTATTCCTATGGGAAATGATTTATGGGATGAAAAATGGCTTATGTTTTATTTATGGCAATATCAAATTTCAGCCCAATCCGTAGTTACAAGTATGGCGTGAAGAGAGAACGATTTTCCGTCCATCCTTCCAAACTTTCGCTCTTATAATATTGGTGAGATGACATTTTAAAATGATGATCCCGCTTAAGACAGTTTGAATAAGCGGTGAAATTTTCTATAAAATACTGTGACAATTCATTTTCGTCTTGAATAATATTTTATCATGATCTTATATTGTATAAGAGACTACAAAGAGTTCTGCGTAGACAAAATCATAGCTAAGAAGATATAAAAAGCCGGATAAAATGAACCCACCCCTAAGAAAGCGACATGACACCCCAGCGAGCACGTCGGGTTGATGAATCGTACGCATTGTCGCCGCCACAGCTGTCGCTTGTCGAGATGACACTCGGCCCGTTTTTCTGACACGTCCTTTGTACGCGCCCAGTGTGGGGCCGAGAAAATGAGCCGATAGCGATCGCTCAATACATTGCCACCACCACCAACTTATCCATTCGGTTAGAATTGGCACTACAAGTCATCAGTTCACTAAATCACAGGGTGATTTTGTTCGTACGTCTGTTAGTTCCAATTTGGCTTACCAGCTTTAATAACTTGGTACTAGTCCTCATAAATAAATAAGCCATGTCGTGGTGTTTGGTTTGTTGGATGGTGTACGCGATTCTTTTGTCACGCGTTTGGGGTAGAGCTCATTGAAAGTTGAAAGTAGCGCCTATTAGAACGATTAGCTTGATTTATTGATAAGGATTTATTGCGATTTTTAGGGTACTTTTTATTTATTGTGGTTTTTTGAGACTAGCAATTTATTTGATTTAATTTGTAGTTTATGGTAGTCAAGTTTTTGTGTACTTTATGTCACTTTGTCACGGAATACGGCTGACAAATAAGTATATTAAATTCAGGTCGAGTAACAAACACTTTTTTAATTTCTCTCAGTAAAAACTTTCTGTAATGGAACTAAACTTTCATTTATGTCTCGTGACTGTAATATAAAACATACTAAACTAATATAAGCACGAATGGGCCTTATCTCACTTTATAGCCCGTAATAATAAACCAGTATTACGCAGAACAATCTTCGGAAATAAAGATTACAAGCAAAATCTTCTAACTTTGGCATTAAAGCAAAAACTGCTATCTACCCCTGCCGAGTCGTAAAGCGGGCCATAATTTTGAATTATGCTCCGGTTACGAGCCCGTACGTAATGAAACACACTGTATATCACAATTTCAGCTCCTCTCCTAAATGGCGAGTGTAAATTAGCTCGTGTATTGTGTGCCTTAGATGTGAGCGATAGAGATATATCATGGGTTTTACAGTGGATAATAATAATAGAAAGCACATTTATAATGAACACAATGCATCTGAGCTCGTTATTATGTTTTATTTATTTTTTTCCATGTTGTCAATAAAAAATTGTTAGTACCTTTAAATGACACATTGCTTGATTTTAATTTGCATATCCTTACCGGACTGCATTAGAAGGAGGCTTATTTTTTTAATAACACTAACGTTCCGTGTGAGAAATCTTGAAGTTTGTGCGTATTTGAACGTGAAAACCATACCTAATGTTTCCATAACTTTATTTTTCTCCTAGGTTAGAATAAATCTATCATTATCATCAAAACAATACAAAAAAATACATAAGTAATACTTACATTTGATATTTTAGATCATAAATCACACTTTTGACTTAACATTACAAAAGCAAAACAAAATAAATTATTCGCTTCATTACCCGAACATAAAACATTTCTATGTCCAATTTCGCGAAAGCATTGTTCAACTCACGCCAAAAAACCCGAAGAATAATAACCCTTTCACCGTTCATTTGTGAGTGACCCACAAAAAGCCGAAAACATCTGCTCGTAAAAACACATCGGTACTCCACGCCATAACCAAATTGAAATATACAGTGGGCTATATTCATTACTGTTGGGTCTCACGAGGCCATAACTCAAACTTATGAGGCGCCTTTAGGAGTTTTAAGAGATGGTACTTTATACCCCTGGCGGTTGACGGGTTGAGAGTGAAACGAGTTTGTTCTCGTGGGGTTAGGATTTACCCTTTTGTGGTAATTAGTAAGTTTTTGAGTGTTGAGGTGTTGAGTAGATGTGTTGAGGGTGTAATTAATTTGTTCCTTTTTGTTTTAATTAACGCAAAAATGTATTTGCTAAAAAGTCCTAAGTATATAGGTAGGTACATAAACCTTCTAATGACACGGACTTAGAGACGTAACAAATTGATTCGACACATTGTTATTCTACCGAAATCATGTAAAAACTTGTGCTTTCTATTAAAACTATTCAGCTATTGATTAATGACCTACACGCAGCGTTACCTTGAAACATAATAATAAACTAATAATTTTTCTGTCCTTTTACTTCTCCAATTGTACTTTTGAGGACAATTTATGAACACACGTCCGTGAATGGATACCGCGTGGAAACTCGACCAAATTAAGATGATTCAACCTACAAAGAAGTATCGACTCTAAATTGAAGTAGATAAGACTCACAGGGATGGTAAAGTACACTTGTTAGCACAAAAACATGACAAACGACCGAGTGAATCGTCTATTATACTCCTAATGTGCCAATATATTATACGTCTTAAAAGGCGAAGTGTCAAGTGATAAATTGAAGTCATTGTCATCTTTTGTGTCGATGGCACACCGGCAATGACAGCTGCGAATCTTGGATGGAGCTGATTGAGGTTAGATGGCGGATAAATGGTTATTTTAATGATGTACGATAATCTGACGTATGGAGGTATCAATGGCAGATTGTGGATGGGCATAGAGGGGGCTTTCTCCAAATATTTAGTACAGTTTTCTCTTCGAGCGAAGATGTGCGCTGAGCCTGTTTATTGGGCTGCAGTACACACATACATACATTAAGAATCCATACTTTTTAATCTTTATAACTACAGAGTTATTATTCTTGAGCATTGTTAAACCGATAATTCTTTGATAATTTGGTTTTATGTTCCGATGTAAGTTTTTTATTGTGTCATTGAATTGTTGCTGTTATTAGTATATTAATTATTATCTGTCTATTTAGTGCAGGAGGCAGGCAGGAGCGAGCAGCGAGGTTAGTGGGACTGATAGATGCATTTATGTCGTAGGCAGTAAAAGTGTTAGCAACATTTTATATTTTCTCGAATAAGGACAGATGTCCTTGCTCGGATTTTCACCAATACGCGGTTTCTATTAAATTATCTATTAAACATTATTTTCAGAATGTTGAAACTGCTCAGTATTTATTTGTCGTTGACTGTACCTACATATTATAGAACTCAATTTATTTCTGCTCTGTAAAAGGTATTTTGAAGTTATTTGATAAAATATCCATGTTTTTCTCTGTCGGTTCTAAAAGTTGTCAGGGCTAAGTGTAATTTTCTTCAGTTTGTCCCATAAAAGAGAAGTAAAACGTTCTATGATATTATTAATAATAACTATAATAATAGTACGGTGTCCACCAATTACTCGCGGTTAATAATCACCAACTGTCGCCAGAACATGGAGCTGAGAAGAAAATAGACTTCGTTATAGACTTGCCTAGTTGCACACCGTTGCCAGTGTGGTGAAACCGTGGACAAGCTTGGTCACCATGCATTGGCATGTGTCTCTAGCGCAAGACATGTGTCCCGCCATAATTCAATGAACGATATCATCCGTCGGGCTTTTACCAGCGTCAGTGTAGCAGCTACACTTGAACCACGTGGCCTTATGCCTGATGATGGTAAAAGACCTGACGGTATGACTCTGATACCCTGGAAGATGGGTCGGCCTTTAGTTTGGGATGCCACGTGTGTAGATACTCTAGCGCCTTCACATCTGGCAGGGACATCAGCAAGGGCTGGTTCCGCAGCTTCATCAGCGGAGTCCCTCAAACGGCGAAAATATGCTAATCTTGACCGAGGTTACCTATTTGAGCCATTTGGGGTGAAAACCCTTGATCCTTGGGGTCCTGGGGCTCACACAATTTTTAAAGATCTTACGAAACTTCTCATAGAGTCCACAGGAGATCAGAATGCTGGCTTCTATTTTGGACAACGAATTAGCATTGCCATTCAACGTGGCAATGCTGCCAGCATTTTGGGTATTCTGCCTTCTGGTGACGGCTTAGAGTTTTAAGAGTTTGTTATAATTGTATATACTAGTGAGTTATGGAATTATTAATGTACTTACGTAAATTATTAGATGAGAATACATCATAGAACTTAAAAATATTAATTAATACTAATAAAACGTCTCTCCGTCGCAGTTATAGACTTGTAGATTTATTTTTGTACTTCCTTACTAACATCACTTTCCAGAAACAAGATTATTATTTATAAAGTGGCTGCTTCTTGTAGCCCCTCTGCGTGAAAATTGATGAAAAGTAGCATAGATTTACTTCTAGGTTCAGATCTACGTCAAATAAAAATTAAATGCCGATCCGTCCAGTATATAGGGCGTGACAAATATCCATCCATTTTATTTCATTACTAGCTGGTACCCGCGACTTCGTCTGCGCATGATTAGTATTTGGAGTACTCGCGATTTTACTTGCGTAATTCCCTTTCCCGTGGGATTTTCGAGATAAAATAAAGCCTATTTCTTATAATCAATAATCAAAATCTTTATTTCTTTAGGCTTACAAAATAAGCACTTAGACAAGTCAAATTTAATTTAATTCGCCTCAATTTTTTGTCTTATTCCAGCTTATAATATATCTCTGTGCCATTTCATCCAGATCCGTTCAGCAGTTTTTGCGTGAAAGAGTAACAAACATCCATCCATCTATCCATTCATACGTACAAACTTTCGCGTTTATCAGTTCAATTCAGTTTGGTTGCCCTGGGCAATACGGGTTTTCAAAAATTTCTCACAACATCTGAACGACGAGAAATTTTTGGAAACCCGTATAGCCCAGGGGAACCAAACTGAATTCCGGGATAAAATGTATCCCATGTCCAATCGTCCCGAGTTCCATTCGAATTCATTCAATTCCGTCGTGATGCGTGGTTAAAGAATTTTTGTTCCACCCTCTCTCCCAGGGGAACCTTACTGAATTTCGGGATAAAAAGTATCCCATGTCCTTCCTTGTACTATGAACTCAAATCGTCCTGAGTTTCATTCCAATTCATTCAGCAGTTTCGGCGTGATGCGCGGTAAAGGAATTTTACTTTCATACCCTCTCCCATGAGAACCTTACTGAATTCCGGGATAAAAAGTATCCTATGTCCTTCCTCGTAGTATGACCTATAATCATGCCGAGTTTCATTTCAATCCATCAAGTAGTTTCGGCGTGATGCGCGTTTACGATACAGACAGACAGACAGACAGACAGACAGACAGACAGACAGACATGAATAAAAAAAATGACAGTTTTGGCTTGAGTATCGATAAAAGAATGCCCTCCAAAAAAATTTTTCAAAATATCTTCAATGTACAGAATTGGACCTGTTACAGTTTTATTATAAGTATAGATAGATAAGGTCTTTCAAACATGGCATTCCAAGGCTTCATTTATGTATTTGAGGCTTTGATACCACGTTTCATGTGTATTTACGAGCCTTTTGATCTTATCCTGAATGAATTTAATTTGGTTTGATTTTATAGCATTCACGGTCGTAGCTTGTAAGGTCTTGTAGGTTAAAATATGTCATCAGAGACCTTACTTACAGCTACAGCTTACAGTGTTACAAATTCGGACACTGTTACAAATTCCCATCAGGACCCATGTGACTTAAAGAAAAGCTTAACATTGAATGATCATAAAATCTTTGACACTAGTATAAAGTAGAAGTACACGCACATAAGTTATTTTGAACAAAAATAGTGAACGATTTATTCTACTGAAAAGATCTATTTTTTTAAAGTGGGCTTTAACACTGCGTATTTTCTAGCTTGATCTTAACCTGTACGAACATACTTGTTGTATTCGAATTAAACAAGTACCATATCAAAACATTCCTTCATCTTCATCCAAGCATGCAATTATGAAGACAAGGCACTGAATAGCTGACACGTAGCTGTAGTGCTGACAACGTTATAAGCTGCTTATGAGGGAACAATCTAGCCTGTTTTAGAATATTCTAGAAGGCGATGGTTGACAACAAAGGGGCTTGCTTTGCGTATGTCTTTGTGTGTACTATACTATTTATTTATTTATTTAAAACTTTATTGCACTAAAGTACAAAGGGTGGGCTTAATGCCGAGGCATTTTCTACCTGCCAACCAAAAACACATGTTGAGACACAGGGTTGGCGTGCTAATATTAGTTTTACAAATTATAAATAATATACAATAGTTATCAATAATAACTAATCAAGTTAATAACCTACAGTAATAAATATATCTATATATAAATATATATATATATTTCTATAAAAATATCTTTTATGAAACCAAAGAAAGTAAATAGGTATAGTTTTATAATGTATATAAATCAATATCAATATAACCTCTTGAGAAAGTGCCTACGCACCATCTGCTTAAAAGCGTCGCGTGTCTTTGCCTTTCTTATGTCCAGAGGCAAATCATTCCACAACCGTACTGCCTCTACAGAGAAAGAATTTCCGAAAAAGGAGGTGTTATGCACTGGTATTGATAGGAGAAGATTATCAGAGATACATACCTACTAGATGCATACTACTCGTACCAAGTATGCCTTTATTACTCCTCGTGCAATGGACGAAACTTTTGACTTTTGAGACTGAAAACTTTGGTTCTTTTGAAGGTTTTTACAAATTCAACTTACTTATAACAATAACAACCAACCCAAACAATGAAAAGCCCATTTTTGTGAATTTAACAAGCGTTTCACATAAATAACTATTCCACACGCAAAATAAAAACAATGCTTCCTAAACAAAGAGCAAATAACCTGAATAAGCAAAAATAAGACGCTACACCGCTACGCTGTAGGGGCCTACGACGTAGGCGCTACGTAGCAGATGAAATATGGTCCATGTATAATTCAAAGAAATTGCCATATATTTCATCCGAGGGAAATAACTCTGAGATATGGGCGACGCGGTACGAAGGGCGAGGAGACTTTTACTTGAACTATTAAAAATGAACTTTATTGAACTGCTAAATTCCTGTGTATCTTTTATTGATTAAGTTAGTACAAACTACTTTACTTAAGTACTCTTTTTGTGTAATTTACTTCTTTATTTAATGTAAATGTGTTATTAAAAATAAACATAATTAACATAAATTTATGATTTATTTTGCATGCTCTTCATCCTCACTTCGTCTATAATTACATCGAAACTTGACATGAATTTTGTCGGTTTCAATAAATAAATTAAAATATCTTGAGGAATCTAAAGTGTGTTCGTTGTGTTACCATATTTCACTTGATGTATGTTACCCTTACTACGTAGGTATGACCGACGATAGGTTACGACAACGATTGACAACACGGTTTTTAATAGTATGCACATACCTACATACAAAGTCTCTATAATACTATAATATTACTCATATGCATACCTCTGGTATATTTTAAAGCAAAAGTTACTTTTTTCCATTCCTCCTCGCTCGAACCAGGTCATAAGAAAGCCAAGGCAGCGCGGAGCTTCACCTTATCTACGCCAAAGTGATTCCGCTCGGCGGCGCGCTATTTATGGCCCTCTGATTTATCACACGGGAGGTACCTTGTCGCGCCAACTGCAAGGGTTTATAAACACAGGTTTTTCCTGTGCAATTGGGATTTGATTTTAGATGATGCTCACACAGGACCTATATAGTTGCCTTAATACATTATGCATTTAAGCGTAGTTAATATAAAGTATAAACACGTTACAATTCTTCTCTGCCTGCCTGTGTGTACGTCTGTTAGTTAAGGTATTCTCCGAAACGGCTGTAGCAATTTTGACAGGATTTTCAATGGGAGATAGCTGATGTTAAATTGGACGAAACGTAAATTCCGTTTATTTTAGAAATAAATAAAAAATTTCACGCAATACTGATAAAATTGGGATTTTTTTTAAGCGCAGCTAGTACAAAATTATTTCAAAAATTATGCCAAGGCAATATTGCAAATACAAGATACAGCTTCCAGATTGTAAATAACATTTATCAGCAGCACTAAATAAACCCGCACCTCCAACAAAAAATACATTTCCTTACGACGCGTAATATTTTAAACCATCCCCTTGCTTTATACAAAATGGCTGTCGGCACTCGGTACTATTTTTCGTGCGAAGTGGCTGGTGTCAAGGAGAAAACTTACAGCGAGCTTAAACACAATTTTTATAATTCTGGAAAATATCGGAGGAAACTTGATGAGGGAAACAAAAGAGTTATTGAGCAACAAAAGAGTGTAGACTCTAAAAGAGTTACTGGCGTATCAAAAAGAAATGATGTCTATTCACAGCTAGGGGCTCACAGCTGGAAGCGAATTATGATGATTCAGGGAGAAATATATCAAACCAGGCGCGTGACTAAATATCTGATAACCTGGTAGCCTGAAGCACTGGGGAATGGTGAACATAGCCCCGTATAATATACACAAAGGAAGGTAATACAAGCGGGGCATTAGATAGATAGATAGCATTTATTGATTCAAGAAAAATACATATTTTGGTTAGTAGTATCTTATATCCTATGTTACGTTTATCTAGATACTACTACTATTATAAATGTCAGAGGGTATTTCAGAACACTAGTAATTGGAACTGCTTTGGAACTTGGTATCTATAAACTTTTGGGTATCACATTACGTAGCCCGACATACATATACGAAGATCCAAAGGAAACAGGTCCACTGGTCCAATGCTCCTGTTTCCTTTGGACCACATCCCCTCGTGATAAATCCCCTAGAAGTTCCTTACACTCCGCGAAGCAGACAAAATAATTTATGTACCTAGTTTAGTGGGTACTTCCCTGGATGCATGGCCGCGTCGGGGTGAACGACATCTTTGCTGCGTGATGGACGGTGTTGGACGAGGTGAAGATGCTTTTTCAACGGGTGGACTTACAAGTTGTTTCGGGTGATTTGTGACCTGTGAGCAAGGAATAGTTAACAAGTACGGCGCATTTCGCCACCACTCCTTGCTGAAGATATATCTTTCAGGGCTTTCTATTTCTGTCTAAGAGCCGTTTTTTTTGTATATATCACCATCCTCATCTACCTGTAATAATCGACTACTGGACATAAGTCTCTCCTAAAGAGAGCCATAGTGCCCTGCCATCAGCATCACTACATACATACATAGTAATAAAACAAAGTCGCTTTCTCTGTCCCTATATCCCTTTGTACGCTTAAATCTTTTAAACTACGCAACGGATTTTGATGCGTTTTTTTTAAAGTGATTTAAGAGGAAGATTTATACGTATAATAAAACCGTGCGAAGCCGGGGCGGGTCGCTATTTTCAGATAATTATGTAATCTGTGACTGAAACTAAACTTCACGCTAAGCGCCATCTCATGTCTAGATCCTGAATTACTTACTCTTTCAACAAATCAGCACCACTCCAAGTCACAGCTAATTAGTGCATCCGATACGATCCTCACCGCAGTGTGGACGGCACTAGGTAGGTGCCGCAGTCGACGCTAACAAATAGCTCTAATGGCTCGGATAGTGCTTAAGCGCTGTAGATCTTATCGGATTGTGCTATTGAGACGGGTTTTAGTTTACTGGTGTTTTAGAGTAGGCAATGGAAATAATGTTAAGCTGTTCGTTTAATTGGATGTTGGAATCAAAGTTCCTACCTAGCTTTTTTGTTAAACACACCCCACGGTGCTAGGCTGCGTGTTTAATTACAGAAAAGGAATCTTAAGTGATAGATTTTGATACGACCTATAGAGCTCAAGTTTCAACTCTACATATCCTAAGACTTAAATTTTCTGACTGGATAGAAGTACAATGACTTCAAAAGAAGCTTGAATCGATGGTTCAATTTCACCTTCACAGTGATGAGCCTACGAGTTTGATATTGCTCTTCCAACTTTGACAGAATCTCTCTTCAAACAATTCTCTGCTAAAAGTTTCACCATTTCAGTTTTTCTTGGCATAGCTCGCTACTTAAATTTCCAAGAAGACATGCCAGGGTACTTTCAGAATTAAACGGAAGCAAATAAATTCTGACGATTCTTCGATGCATTCAAGATACATACGATTTCATATTTCGAATTCTTTTATTCGGATCCCTTTAGCCTTACCGGTTCTTTCAACTTGATAAGGTATTTTCTCAACTTGATATTGTATTGTAAAAGCTTATTCTGATTAGTTCCACAACAAATCGCGCAATCGCATCCAACACCGTCACGCCTTTTATTGCATCTCCACAATTTATAGTAAGTAATAACAATGCTAAGTAAACGAACGAACAGAACGATAAAGGCATTGTATTTATAGTGAAGACCACTCGTAAAGTATGTCGGACACGCCTACTGGGCACTGTGATCTTTAAGGCTTCTCTGTCTGTTGATACATTATTTATTCATAGCAACTTTTTCTTTTTTTTTCACTTGCCTTTTTTTATCAGAGGTAAAAACTTGAAAAATAGATTTAGTTTTATTTAACACAAGCGACCCGCCCGACTTCGCACGGTTTTATTATACGTATAAATAAACCTTCCTCTTGAATCACTCTATCTATTAAAAAATAACCGCATCAAAATCCGTTGCGTAGTTTTAAAGCATACAAAGGGACATAGGGGTATAGGGAAAGAGATAGCGACTTTGTTTTATACTATGTAGTGATGATGAGCACATGACTCTACCTACCAACAGGAAATACTGTCAGCTTAAATCAGGTGAGTGAACGTTTATTATTGTTCCATTTTTAAATGATGATTTGCTACTTAGAAGTTACTAAAAGTAAGTCCTTCTTTTTTATATTTGAAAATAGAACGCTGTATCGAACATTCATTTTGACCTACAGAATAAAATACAAAGAATTAAGTACAGTACATAAAATAGTAAAGACGCTTTTCTACGTCTGATGAACAGAATCAAAGTCACAGCCCATCACTAGCGCACCGACAATATTATAAACTATCCGTTGCATATCTTTATTGTCGGATAAGCGACTATAAATGCATCCTGCGCCCGCGTCGGACACGTACTTATTAACTGATTAAAGATATACAGCGATTTATGGCGAGGCGGTGTGTTGAGTGCTTTATGTCAATAGTTTCCCCTTTGTGGGATTTATGAGTTGATTTTGTTATTTGTTGTGATAATTTACAAATTAACTGGTTTTAGCTGGGCGCAATGGTGTAGATGGTTGTTTTAAATTTTTTGTTAAGGTTCCATCTATTTATCAATCATCATCAAAACTCGTAACTTACAGTTTCGGTGACAAATTCTCAAATTAACATCGCTATTTTATGTAAGTTGTATTTCTGTATCTATAAAATATTTTAAATACGTTTATGCTTGCAAATTTTACTAAGAAAATAGTCTCACCAAGTCATAGAACGTGTTTGGCACAAATTAACATCTAAATGCAAATATATGCTAGAACCAACTTTTGCGCAAATACTAGTGAATTTATTAAAAACCAAAAATAAAAGGTTAAGCAAAAATTGGGCTCGTCCGGGATTTGAACCCGGGACCTCTCGCACCCTAAGCGAAAATCATACCCCTAGACCAACGAGCCGACTGACTAGATTGTCGAAATTAGCAAACACACGATATAGAATAAAGTCAGTGTAACAAATAAGATTTGAGAGATCATTTTGAAAGACTTGCTTTAGCGCCATTGGCCTAGTATACTGCGAGGTATTTTTAGTTGATTCACAGAATAAAATAAAAAATAATTTTATCAATGATTTATTGTCATGGCAACCACTTAGACTCACTAATCTATTTATTTTGAGATGTTAATACTGTAGCGATAATGGAAGTTAACTTGTGTCATAAATAATGCAAGTAAATAAGATAAGCTTGTAATCCGTCCTTTTTATCGAGGTAACAGTCAACAATACCAATAATTATTCTATAGATGTAAGCAGACAGATGATAAAGTTAATGATAGAGCACAAAAATCCGTAGGGGAAATCCTCGTATCTTTGGATTCATTGAAAATTTTACGAAATTATAAATTATTTTTTACACTTACTGTAACCATGAATATTTTTATGCGGAGTGAGACTAAATGCCACGCGTTAGTTTGAATAGAAATATGTTTTTTTTTTAATTTCAAAGCTCAACTCATACGACGTTCTCAGTAGCGCGGCGGGAGGGCATAGATCCGTGTGCTACACAGGAGGTTCCGAGTTCGATTCCCACCTTGGAACAGTTTCTTACGATATGCAAATATATGCTCCGTGGTTTTGGGTGCTTTCTATCAACATATATTATAAAATACGTAGTAGCATTAGTAACTAACTATAAGACAACAACCTAGAGCGTTGTCTGTCAGTAAATCTTTGTGAATACAGATTTGACGGCCTTTACCTTGGTAGAAACGGGCTGTCAAAGTCAAATCTGGCTAGGACCTAGTTCCCATAACTCCTTATAAATGGGTCACTATCACAAGGACGGATAGATTTTTTTATACTTAGAAAACACCCAGACCAACAACGGTGCAAACTGCAGATCATACACAAATTTGTTCCGAGGCGGGAATCGAACCCGAAACCTCCTGTGTCGCAGGCGGATCTTCGCCCACCGCGCCAGTGAGATCGTCTATGAGCTAGAACGAAGTGGAACAACCCCCAACAATATCTAATCGCCAAGCTATCGGGTAACCATTACCCGACCGCAACATCAAACCGGCGGTTATAAATCCTGGCCGCCATCCATCTTCTAATGAAGAAAAGTGCGGCTCGGATGCTTTATTGCCGATCTGTGTAATTAAAACGTTGCCGGGAGGAAATGTCGGGTAATAACACTAAATCTCGGAGGCTATTGAGTCGGTCGTGGAATTAGTGAGTAGTAATGGGAGTTGGGATGTGAAGGGTTAGAACGGGCCACTGTTGGCCATTCTTGAATATAACGTGTCCGCTGTAGAGGTTAACATGTGTCGCAGTTACATGGCTCTAGATTTGATCAGGGGTATTAGAGTAAACCTCCAGGCGTTGTGAGTGCGCGCTCTACACAATTTGATAATCAAACTTGACCTAGATCTTAGTGTTCACGAAACAACTTAAAATTACAAAAAATTCTAAATTATTTTTTTGGTACCTTTATAGTGAAAAAACGCTTATAAAATACAATAAAAATTAATAAAGGTGAACACATTGTTTCGCACAAAAATTTATCGAGATCTCAGAAAATGACCTATGTTTTGATTCTTAATTCTTTAATGAAGAAATAAATAATATACACGAGAAAATCTTAAAACTAGACAAGTTATGGCACAGGCGAGCTAAACTCTAAAAAGTTCTCTGCCAGCAAACCTTACCGTTGATTCGTAGGTTGTTATTTGATACCTCTGAGCCATTTGTTCTTGTCTATTTTTCATGATAAAAACAAAAATGTTAATTATTGTAATAACAGTTGGTGGTGTCGAAGTTCAAATTGTTGTTTTGATTCGATCACTTTATAAATCATCGTTTTCGCTTTAAGTAGGCCGTCTTCGCTAACCTTTGAGATATTTTGAAGAATTTGTATTTGCATGATAATAAGAAGGTATCAATTTAAGAATAAAAACCTTATTTCTATAAAAAATAAAACAATATCCTATCCTATCCCCAAGATAACTAAACTGCACAAAGCTGACCTCTTCACTAAACTCTTTCAGCGAATCTATCAATATTCTGAAACCCTAAAAAAAGTCTATTCACACATTCAAAATCTGAGGCATACAATATTCAAAGCCCCCGCAAAGTCAATAACGACCCGCGAACCAATAATGTGACTTGTCATTGGCACATCGTCCATCACTTGTATTATGTCCCTCTGTAGCCATAAATCACTAGCGGCTCATAACTCAAGGGCGACAGTAGGCAGCCCTGTAGTACTCTAATCGAAGTTTGATGGATTGTAGACCTTATTTTGTAGGGATTTAGTTTTATCAAATGAACTACTGACTGTAAAACATGTTTAAACATAGATACATACTATTTCGCGTATTTTGTAATTTATGTTGATTTGTACAAATCAACATAAATTACATTAGTATGTATAAAGGAAAGTTTTCAAAATTCTCTTCCATGAAAAATTCAAACACAATAATAAAACTACTATTTTTATTTATTAATTTATTACATTGGTATGCAAAACAGAAAACAATGGAAATTATAAAATTTTAATAAAACTATTTTCTAGTTCTTGTAGGTACTACATAGAAAGTGTTTCTAAACATGCATACACGAAAATATAAACTAGAGTAGGTACAATTATTGACTTATAAAAAATAAACGAATTTATTTCACATAAAAAATAAATTAAATAATTAATTAAGTAAAATAATTAATATAATAAATTCACTAATGCAGAAATAGCTGTTTGAAAAGAAAATCCTATAAACATTGGAAATAGACATTACTGTATAGTACCTGCCCACCTAAAATTAACATGTTAAATTACTGGAGACACTCAGATATTTAAACCAAAGTTTCACAGTGTTTACTAACAAATAATTGAAAGAAAAGGCGACACATTCTGATGAGGGACTTATAACTAGGTGTTATTAGTATCACTGTACAGCGAAATAATTGAGTTTAGTAACCAAAAAAAGGAATTGAAGATGACTGGTGTGCATTTTGAACGTCTATGTAAAATTCAGGTCGATCCGTTTAGTAGTTTTTGCATGAAAGAATAACAAACATCTATCCATACAAACTTTTGTGTACGCTACCTTTTCTGTACCGCTGTCTTTTTAAGTCCCATTTTTTATCTGAACGACACATACATCAAAACTAGTTTTATCTTGTAAATGGATTTCGCAGTGACTGAAATTGACAAAACACAAAGTAAATGGAGCTTTAGATAGTAAGGGCGGTTTCACAAATCCACGAGACCTTTGATCAGTATCGGGGCGAAGAGGAAGCGATCGACACTTTCCAACCTCATTCAGCGTTTGACGATACAAGCGCCCCGTCTTCAACCGATACTCAACATTATTTCTCCAATTTCACATCATAGTTTTGTTTGTCATTAAAAACGTTTACTTTATCATCAACACTATTTCTAACCTCCTCATCAATCACTTCAAATTCCATTAATCAATCATCAGCCAAATCTTTATCACCGTTCACGTTATCACAATTTATACTTTTAAGTCGTAAATTATATTGAGCGTCAGTAAAGTCTATTTTTGCTTGATCGCCATTTGAACTTACGTTGCCGGAGTCGGACCGGGGTCTTCCGCTGGCCATTTGTCACGGCAGCCATTTGTACTTGTCGAATCACGGCCATTAGACGAGAGTGTGTGACCGCGAGGGGTTAAGCCGTGTTCAGACTTGATTGCTTCGGTATTGGAAAATGCTAGTTGGATTGGTACTAAACTGGGAATTGAACAAGTTCACACAATTAGTTAGTACCCAAAACTTGTTAAACTCGATGGTACGGAGCATCATTCCCATTTGAATTTTACTAGTGGAAGCTTTCACAAAAATCCACTCTATACCTACTAGTACCATCGCTTAGGTTTTATGTAAAACATTTGTTGACATAAAACATCGCAAAGTATTACACATTTGTGTTCAAAAGTTTAAAATACGACACTGAACTCAAAGTTTGAATAGTTCCTGTGTGCAGTGTAACCGGACGCTCTACGCTTGTCAATAGGAGTCGTATGAGCTGTCCTATCGATTTATCTTACTTTGCGGCTATTGTTACAGACAGCCGGGGTTCCACGTGATTTATAAGTAGCCCGGTTAATTACGACGCTCGCTAACATTTATCCATTTATCAAGTCACCTGAGGAATTATAGCGTCGGTTGTGACCCTAATTTCCGGATGGAGTATAGCATTTGTGGGTTTTGTGGTATCTATTTGATTGTGATATCTACAAGTTTGAGAAATAAAAGGAATGAATAGGGATATGAAATCATGATGATCGAGATTTGTACATTACCTCCTTCAAAATTAAGTCATTGATCTAATGTCTAACTATGCGAAGGAAATGTCTCTCAAAAACATTGAAGAGCCATTAGAGTTTTGGTTATACAGGTCAAGATAATACGCCTTCCTTCAAATCAATAAATTCAGAACTAATCAGTTCTAAATTTATGGATTTTGGGAGGCATGCCCTTTTCATAGTAATATATACTTCTGACACTGGACGGGCAGAATGACCAAAAAGATCATTGACAAGAACAAAACCCTCGGACTTCACACGGCGAGTCCGATTTATATTCGCATAAACTCGGTTTTATCTCATTCTTTGAAGTGCGCTCCGAGAAAACAAACAAAGCAATAAAGAAGGCCTTTATCGGAGCCATGAGTCGACACGCGAGCTAATTTACAACACAGCCGCTGGTTTTATCTTCATTAACCCATCGATTCACAATTAAGACGGCGAATAAATCTCCGGTAATGCGCTCCCCGTCCGCGCCGGTAGATTCAACTTCAAACAGATGTTATGTATAAATAAAGCCGAACAGAGGCAACCACTCGATATATTCCTGTCCGCGGCAAACTTTACAGATCTATCGCAGCTCAGAAGTCGGAGACAACTGACTCCGTCTCGCAAGCTAAAGTAAACCTTAAAACCATTTCAATAATCACTCATCTTCTTCTCGCTGAATTCTCATTCCTGAAACACAATAAACATACAACGTACTCAACTCGATATATATAATCGATAAGGTTGATAATAGAATCGATGCCTCAACTCGATACGCCGTTCCGAGCCGTGCCAAGTCACAAACCTCATCTTATATCCAGCGTAACGAGTCGATGCTCACATTCGATTATCTCGGCGCGGTATCCGAGGCATTATACTTGATGTATCGACACCGGCCAGCCTGGATTGTCGGCAGTAGTTTGATTTACTGCTACCATTCCTTCCTGACACGCTCGATAGATAACTCTGCTGAGTGATCGTGCAAATAGGATTCTGTCGGGGTAATCTCCTTGACGTGATCCTTACTTTCTCTTCGTTGAGTTTGATTTCAGCGTTTTTATCATAGAGATCTGTGCACTGGTCGGTATGGGAAATTATCTGATTCATAATTTATAGGGAAGTAGGTAGAGGAGTTATTTGACGGCCTCTGTGACGCAGCAGGCAAAGTCCGCCGACGTAGGAGGTTGTGGGTTTAATTCCTAATTCGGGGCAAACGTTTATAAATTTATAAAGGTTTGAAATATAAAATAAAAAACATCTAAAAATAAACTGTATAATCTATACATTATTATGTATCAAAAACAACAGACAGCTAAATCTATCTATACAATATAATAAAACCTTTAACATAAGCTCTAGGTTATCTTGTAGTTTGGTGATGCTGTGTGAAATTCTGATCATTTTTTTAATGCTCAACAGCTCGCACAGTGGACGGCGAAAGCAGGAACAGATATTTTTCAAACAATCTTGATTACTATATTAGTCCTGTCCTGACTCAGAAATGATGGCGGCTTACTTTAATTATAGTGATTTTACTCTTGAGAGCTTCTTGTGGGTAAGTAATAGTCACAATAATAGAATCGTTCGATCCCCATTTCCCCGCATTCCTCCCTCAACTCTCAAATTTCCTGACTTGCGTGAGGAATGGTGCCAATCAAACAGCGTCGAGCGTAATGAATTGTCCCAAGTAATTGGGACAGTATTTTATATCGGCGTCATTTGTCTGGTGATCGGCACATTTGTTGCGTTCCGTTGATTTGTGCGGTGCTTTACCATCGTGTTCGCGTATTTATCTCGTGTCCGATTAAACGTAATGGCTGGAATATTTCAAATCTGTTTGGGTAGTGGACAGTTCGATTAGGATTTTGCTGACGTATTTATTGTCTGATGCAGTTTTGGTTACGCGTTTATTTACATTGAATTTGCATGTTTCATTAAAGTTCTGTTCACTATTTCCAGAGCCAATAACAATATACTATTTGATTATAAAGATATTAAAACAAATGACAACAATTTTTAATTAGCGCTAGAAATAGCAAACCTATAACTTTAGGTTCACAATTATCTTCAATACCAGCCATACATAGCTAAAACAAATCATCGGTTCGTATCATTGAACTGATCTGACAATGCGCGTATCTGGAGATCTGTCTGCGAGACATAAAGACTTGCGTCCAGGGTCTGTTCTGGACGCTGATGGAAGGCATCTCCGATCGCACAATGCTCGCATCAGCTTGTATCGCATTCCTCATCTCTGCTTCTGGTTATGTCTCGGCTCGAGTTAGGCTGATACGAGCGGACTCATTATTTTCTTTTTAAAGTAGTTAAGTTTAATGGTAATTTTTTAACATAACTTTTGTAACTTCGTCCTTTACTAAAGATACTTTTTTCAAGAAAAAAACGTCTTTTTCCACTTTTTTAAAATTAGTTTCAGGACTACGAAAATGAATAAATATTGTAGGTCCTTATGATTCTCGTTGTATACTTTTGTTGGGAATTTTCAAGATCTTGTTCACCTTGGGTGTTTAAGTACCAAGGTTGGTTTCAAAAAAGTTTTAATGTGATATGCTTTCTTGATATATTTTATTATTCTTTAATTAACATTTTATTGAAGTAATTTCGTTACAAAACATAAACTAACAGTTTTAATGTTGATGGTCATAAACTTGTTTCTTTTGTTCTTTTAAATTAGTACCATCAGCTTCAATTTAACTTTTTACTATCTTTGTAGATAATTTTATAGCTGCCTCCTAACTTACGCTTGTTAACTTTTTAATTAACTCATTATTTTATAATAACAATTCAGAATTGAAGTGGCTAATGTCCAAGGCCGTGAGAGCTTGAAGGGTTTCTTCTACAAAAGATAATCGAGTAATTAGCAGTACGTTCAACGCAACGGTTGATTTTGACACCTGAGTTAATTTTAATTTCATTGTAATTGAATCAATATTTTCGCTTTTGCTTGATTAAACTATACAATCTCATAGAAGTAATACATGTAAGAGTCATTAAGACATCGTTTATCCCAAAACAAGGTAGCCTTAGGATTTTACATCTACTTAGTATATGTCTTCACTACATAGTAAAAAACAAAGTCGCTTTTCCTGTCCCTATGTCCCTATGTCCTTATGTCCCTTTGAATGCTTATATCTTTAAAACTACGCAACGGATTTTGATACGGTTTTTTTTAATAGATAGAGTGATTTAAGAGGAAGGTTTATATACTTATAATATAACCGTGCAAAGCCGGGGCGGCGGGTCGCTAGTATATTATAAATTTATAATTTAAGTAAATATAATAATGTTATGCCAGTACTTCTTTTTCTTACTAAATACGAATCTGTGTAAGTTTCAAGCAAAATAAGCCACTGGTTAAGGAGTTTAAAAAATACTTCGCACCCCCTTCCACTCCCTTATGGATGATATTTCCTAAAATTTTATCGGGTGTTTGTGTAGTAAAAAGTACCTACTCCCACCATTTCAGCTTCCTAGCTTCAGTGATTTGGTCTAGGCGTTATGTCCGAAAACTCGCTTGTTTATTTTATTTTATTACCTAATGTATTTATGTGCAAAGTCGCCAAAACCTGAATGAAAATTAAAAAAAACTCATGATAATCATAACCTTAGCAAGCTTGTTCCTTTTGCTACGGTAAGCTCACTTATGTAACTCGATGATTTGGTTGAATGTTTCCAGCTCATCACGGTGTAACCGCAGTCTATCGCATCTCAGATAGCGCTGGCTCTGACTTTGACGGACGCCGCTCCACTCAATCTGATTGACTTTTGCACCCGTTTCAATATACGTCTGCCGCTGGATGGTTTTCACTCGCCCATTTGAATTCTCTCTGAACGTCGTTTGAATTTTCAAAGAGCATTGTTATCAAGCTTCAAAAATAGTCTTTTAGTTTTTTTTTATTTTGAGTTAGTAAAATACCTTTTCTAAATGATAAAACCGTTTAAAATTACTACTATTTATCTTAAGTTTTTATATTACTTAATCCGTCTAAATTACTTTATACTTAATTTAATATTGACATTAACATTTGATTTATAATAATTATAACCTCAACATAAATGACATTAAATTTACAAAATGATAAACTCTTCTATTTGAATAATACCGATGTCCGACAATTTTCAAAATTGATAGCCCCGCATTAGATAGCAACAAAATTGATGGCACAGCAAACAGAATAAATGATTGCCTGTCTATATTTACATTTAGCGTATATGAGTTCGATTTATCATTTGAGCAGACCGATAAGACTATAAATCATCCTCATTCAACAATGCTGTACTTAAAGCCCGCTTGTGTCTACGCTATAACTTTAAACCCGCTCTCCGCATAAAACAGTAAAACCCCTCAAATATAAAGGCCATAATTACGTAAACAGACACATTGACAACTCTGAAAGGTAATCATAAGCTCGAATTTATCACGGAGTGAATCATTCATGCGTTAAGACAGCTGACAGCGCGGCACATACATTATAATGATCGACAGCCTGACGTTACTTGTCACAGAGGGATAATGTTGTTGCCACACTCTCCAGTGAGCTTCCAAGCAAAAATAATCTTTTAAGCCAAGCACAGAGAATACAGTATCTCACAATCATAAAGCTGACCCTAATGACGTTCTTGTTTCAGCAGAACACAAATCTAACGAAAAGAACAAAGTTGTGTATTGACTCGCTCGTTTCAAACCCAACCTTAATACTGTAGCCTTAGCTTGAAAATCCAGCAGTAAGGCCCATACTGTGACGTTGTTCATGTTGGAAATGGTGACTAAGCTCCAAATACAAAAGCTGAACTGAAAATAAACCTTGTATAACCCACTGAAGATACAAACTCGATTCATGATGTAGCTGGTAGTTTGGATGTTTTGGAAGCGGGTAAAGCTAGTAGCGCGGTAGCAAAGAGACGTGTCGCGGCATGTCATCGGGACGCAATGAAGATTTATGAACAGGCCGGTACTAGAGGTACGATCGACTCACATAATATAACGACGTTTTCTACTTTGTTGATAATTGTATTGCGCACTTCAGATTTGTATCGAATTAATGTCTCCGTGAAAACTTGTTTATGAACATCAATTTAGATTTAATTGCTGATATTATCTGGCAACATTATTCAATATGAATGTAGCGTTAATCTCAGACGGTAACTGTCGACAACTTGACAAAATGCATACGTCGAGACCAGAATTATATGTTCTTATATTAGAAAACCGAAGAGTATAATCAGCCCCTGTGTCTCGCTTTTGTGGACTATGAGAAAGCCTTTGACTCTGTCGAAACCTGGGCTGTTCTGGAATCCTTACAGCGATGCCAAGTAGACTATCGTTATATCGAGGTGCTGAGATGTCTCTACGATGCCGCTACTATGAGTGTCCAAGTACAGGACCAGCAGTCTAAACCCATCCAATTGCGCAGAGGAGTGAGACAGGGGGATGTCATATCCCCGAAACTGTTCACGAGCGCATTGGAAGATATGTTTAAGACGCTGGACTGGAAAGGTAAGGGCATAAACATAAACGGCAATTACATCTCACACCTACGATTCGCTGATGACATAGTCTTAATGGCGGAGTCGCTAGAGGAGCTGACCCACATGCTGGACGGCCTAGCCTCAGCCTCACGACGCATCGGTCTTGGCATGAATTTGGATAAAACCAAAGTCATGACCAATAACCACATTAATCCAGGACCGGTCGTCGTAGAAGGCCACCTTCTCGAAATTGTTTCCGAGTACACTTACCTTGGGCAGATTGTGCAGTTAGGTAAAAACAATTTTGAAAAGGAGGCCAAGAGGAGGATTCAGCTGGGCTGGGCAGCGTTTGGAAAACTACGTCGAGTCTTCTCGTCATCCATACCGCAATGTTTGAAAACGAAAGTTTTCAATCAGTGCGTCCTACCCGTAATGACCTACGGAGCTGAGACGTGGACACTCACGGTAGGGCTGGTCCACCAGTTCAAAGTCGCTCAGCGAGCTATGGAAAGAGCTATGCTCGGAGTTTCTCTGAAGGATAGGATTCGTAATGAATACATCCGACAGAGAACCAAAGTCATCGACATAGCTCAAAGAATTAGCAAGTTGAAGTGGCAGTGGGCCGGCCATATCGCGCGAGGAACCGACAACCGTTGGGGTAAACGTGTTCTTGAGTGGAGACCGCGACTCGGCAAACGTAGTGTAGGACGCCCTCCGGCCAGGTGGGATGACGATCTGCGAAGGACTGCTGGCAGATGCTGGATGCGGCAAGCTGAAGACAGGGCGCTATGGCGCTCATTAGGGGAGGCCTATGTCCAGCAGTGGACTAATATAGGCTGATGATGATGATGATGATGATATTAGAAAACACAGAATAATCTTTTAGACGTGCTAACAGCCAGTTATATCAGAATTGTTAAACATAAGGCAAGTTTTGTAAATCAGTCTAGAACTTTTGAATATAGACTATTTGTGTGATATTGAAAAAATATTTTATGTAAGTAATTCTTTGGTAGGTATATGATTAATACACCACATTTATATTTCTGCAATATTTGCAATATTTTCCGTTAAATATTATGTTCAAATTTAAATTCCAATATTGGAGCTAAAAACGCTGTTTCTATAATGGCGGACGCCATAAATGATCTACGTTACGTCACAGCCAAGTAAACTAGTGTACCAAAGTATATATATCAATATACAATGTTAGCTTGTGTGTGATGTCACGCGAAACGTTGCCAACCACAGAGCGTTCTTGAGGCTGAATAAATTAAAAAAATATTTAGAATTTATTTTGTAAATTTTGTAAAATTTATGAAAATCTACAAATATTTTCAAATAAAACAGAGATAAATATGTTTTTATAAGTTACTTTATTACCTAATAGGATGACCGCATTTCGTAGCATATTTTAAGTAGTATCAAATAGCCTCCATTTACTTTTTATACATCTCCATTTGTAAACATCCGAGCTTTCCCCTGTTTGTGTATTCTGTTTTCTGAATCCGTAGTAAGGATCTCATTAGGAATTTACAAGTTCACTTCACGCTCAAAAAGCTTTGCATCCCTATAGTTTCAGCACCCCTGTGTGGGCGTTATTTTATTTAGTCGTGCGATAGGAGTTCATACATTTTTATTTCAATTCACAGTCGGGGAACTGAATATGTGATAAAGAGTGTTTTTGAGAGTGAAATATTTCAATTTCTGAGAACTTTACTTGTACCTACTACGCCAGTTTATATTTACGACTGTTTATACAGAGTATGAAAGTTGCTAGTTTATTGCACACAAGTTTGCGTACTCTTTCTCTTTTAAAACTTTAGCATAAGTGTCTCTCAAAATAATGAATATACACCGACAATTTATGTAGCTGATACACAAATACTAGTAGGTAAATTTTTACCATCATCTCGAGTCATCATTTTATTTAAAAACGCAACCTTTTTCAATGATATCACGTACTTATTAATAAAAACTCATGAATAGCAATGAGAACATATTTTAATGATTTAACTATCACCAGCATCTTCATACAAACGACCCGCCTTCCGAAACACAAGTCCATTAATAAAACCACACAGATAATAATCACAAGTTTTGAAATGAAAAAATATATTATACTAATTCAAAACTACCGTCTCATTATAAACGTCATCGTTCAAAAGGAAAATTGATTTACGGCGCTGCATTACGCCATTATTTTATGACGCGAGAACGCCCCGAAATAAAATACTAACAAACATTCAACTGGCATCCACGACTATTACATTCTCTACAAAGTTACATTTGTCATCTCCCAAAATTGCTCTGTCCTCTATACCGTCATCTATAAGGTCTATATTATAAGTAAAGTCAGTTTTCTCTTTGGCTCTCTGTTGGTGGTTGTAGCCGTCATAAAGCGAATAAAATACGGGGCACAAAGAATAAGCGCTGGTGTAAGCGGTGTTATGTCTGTCAACATAAAATATTGTATCCTGCCGGGAGCCGAGTTCAAATTGTGCTGCTTCTATTGCGCCATTCATCTTTGTAATGCAGCGTGTGAAATGGCAGATGAAGAAATTGCAGCGCTCTGTCTCTGTCGGGCGGAGTTTCGGTTATTGATGTCTTGTTTCAGAGCCCTCTGAAACTTTAGAGATGACAAAAGATGGTCGTTTGTTTTTATTCAAGGGTTTGATTGTAGCTTCCCGCAACGTTATGAAACTGGGAATTAACTAGAGTTATTTGAAAGAGACTCAGTAAAAAATTAGTAGTAAAGATTATAAGGTTCTCGTGGCCGACAACGAAGATGGCACTTGCGGCGGCAGCGCTCCTGCCAAGGCTAGGCAGTGAATGTGTTATAAGACTGAAGGTTCAAGACTATACCTGAATAAAAAAATATCTGATCCGTGTGCCAGTCAAAACATTTCTATTATGAAGGGTAGATAGAATACTGAAAAGCTTTATTTCTTACAGGTAATCTTTGTAAGTGGCGGAGACAGCTCTACATCAAATGCGGATTTGGCAGATTTGATCTGCTAGGGGCCAGCCAGCGGCGGCAATCAGCCTGAATTTAAATAAGAGCATCATTCAATTCATTAAGATTCAACTAAATAAATATAAGGGTTACTACTAAGTATATTCACAAACACATACATCTTATTGTCATTATAAACCGTAAAAGTATCCAAACAAAACTGAAGCAATTAAACGAAGTTACAAGTTTTGTAAATTTGCCTGAATAATTATTTGTATTTATAATTCAGGCATTTGATATTGAAGAATTATATAATCGACATGATAGTTATTAGAGAAAAATAAAAATTGAGAATAGTAACAAAGTCACCATTCCTTCACAAAACTTTATACAATACGTCTCAGACTAAGCCATATAATTAACATGCAACAATGTATTATTAAGTTAATCCAAATCCCGCAATGCTACATTATTGTAATAACCAACAAAGAATTTAAAAACTGACTGTTTATGGCACATTGTCGCTTAATTGCGTCTGAATTGTAGATAATGATCCTATGAGCCGTTATAGCGCTAATTATTTTATTATTCCTAATAACACTATGATTGCTGGATTGAATGTTAGTTTGTGTTGTGGTTTTTATACGAATTTATGATATCAAAAGTTATATTACCTATATGTTTTAAATATTATACATTTGAAATTTGCGCAGTTATTTGTTTTTTTATTAAATAACCCTACTATGTTTGAAAATTGTATGTTTAATTCATCATCAACATATTATATTAGTCCACTGATGGACTTGTTATGTTTTAATTAGAACAAATTCATAAATGGGTGTTTTCCAAGCTGCAGGCACCTGAAGAATAAAAAATTATGAACGCCTTCAAGTGGATCATGCATGATACTTAAAGGTGAATAAATAAAATACCAAACACATTGCAAAATTTCAAATTTAATTAATAGGTGTTTCGCACACTCATTCTGTTGAGATTCAAAATAACAAAGGTATATACGAATAGAACATTGAACAAATTAGAGGCACGGTGTTATTAGAGATAAGTTTTCAATTAAATCCGTTGAGCAATGTAATTGTGATTGAAGGCGCGATACTGTCAGATTTGATTCGTGTTACGGATGTCGGTTTTTTACCGCGCGGTGGAAGCTAGAACCGCAAAAAGTCTGATTATAATATTTATAAGATCTTGTAATTCATTTAGAGGTTGTAGTAGCTTCTGTATCTAATTTAATTTATTTATTAACCTACTTTAACTCTATAAGTAGCATGTCTATAAAATATTAGATAACCTGGGACCTGAGTATAAGTACCTATCTATGTACTATGGCTGGGGAAATTCATTTAAATTTAAAGACAACAGGATAAATAAATCTAAAATATGCATAAAATGGAGCTTTATCTTTTTTATAGCATTATGTCATCATCAAATGCGAACGGAAATAAAATTTAGAGCATGACAAAATAACCTAATGTCACGTGATTATGTTTACGCCAGACTGTTTTTATATTTAAGAAATACTAACTCCTCTTTTTGCAAAAAAACACTTTATCAAGGCCCTCTTGAATTTGGTCTATTATGCTTTTGATCGGTTTAAGATAAATTAAAACTACTGCTCAAATCAATATAATCAATATGCACACAGCATTATCTAGCTTCAAAATTAGTAGTACTAATTGTAAACTAATAAATTGTATGCCTTACATACACATTTTATGAAATATATGTATTTAAACATACATATATGACAAAACATCTGTATGTAAGACATAAAAATTTATCAAAATTTAATTTATTAAATTCCAAATTAGTTGAATGTGTATTTTTAACTGTCAAATCGTATATATTTATTGTAAGTCATAAAATATTAAATCAGTTGTTATTACAAAAGTTATCGAAAAACAAATCAGTCGTATTTTAAGTTATGAAAAGTCAAAATCTATAGTAGGTAATGTATGTTATGAAAATGTCAAAGCCATCGGCAGTTAATACGCTTCAACAGCTTCGTGTACAGTGGGGACGGGACTATGTAATTATGCTGATGTTGGACCTCGAGACATGTGTCACTACTTATTAAACTATCGTTATCTTAGTCTTGGTTCCTGCCATTAGCTGTAGCGATTGTTTACAAAAATACTACTTTAATTCCTTATTTAGTTAGTACTAGCGACACGCCCCGGCTTTGCACGGTTTTATTATACATATAAACCTTCCTCTTGAATCACTCTATCTATTAAAAAAAGCCGCATCAAAATCCGTTGCGTAGTTTTAAAGATTTAAGCATTCAAAGGGATATAGGGACATAGGGACAGAAAAAGCGACTTTGTTTTATTCTATGTAGTGAGTAGTGATGATACTACGTTAATTACTTTTTAGTTCGTATTTTAAAAATCATTTCAGCTGCTGAAAGCCATCGAATTACAATAAGTGATTTTTATGAATTTGTTTCCATTTCCTGATTGTAGTTTTCGTTGTTAATAAAGATTTTTTACTTTATTATGTTAATGATGAAATGGACTTATGCTGTTAACACACGAATAAATGATTTTTTAAGTTTATCAACTACATACCTATGTGGAACTATGAGCATAAAAATCCACATAAAACCAGAAATACAATTAAACTTTCGTCAACTAGACTAACTATAGTTAGTTATTGCTATCCTTCATAGTTTTAACCATAAAAATATGAATGAAATAAAAATGCGTATTTAAAAGTTATTGTATCAGCCCGTACTCGATCAATTTAAACTTAATTTGATTTTTTCATTAATAAAATTACTTATTAGGAGTTCTGTCTGCTTTTGACTTTGACCTGAACTAAGTTACCTTAATTTATTTGAACGTAATTTATTCCTACATCTACAATACCATTTGTCACATGTCACAGTAATTACTTCGCAAGTAAATGAAACAATGATAGCAACTTCAAATTGTCATACAAAATTCAACAAACAAAAAGCTTGACAATGCGGAAAAGACAATCAATTCATTGGTAGGTGATTATTTTAATTGGAAAAAACGAAAAGTTATTACAATCCTATACAAAAGACATACAATATTTGTTGCTTGGTCTTAAATTGACATTGAAATGAAAAATATAATAAAAAAATATGTAATTAAAAAAACTGACTGCAGACTGTTGCCATGTGATATCAACTTATACATTTCAATATCTTGTGTTTTGATTTGATAATGTTGCCTCATACAATTTTCCCCAGAAGAACATGTTAGATCATAGTTTTTGCTTTGTAATCTTATGCAGCTGTCCATCTGTTTGTTGTTACTTGCAATTTGATGCCAATTGTGAGGGGATAGAATATGTTTTATGAATGAGCTTCTCATGTGGTCATAGATTATCATTAATTTTATTTTGTATTATGTATCTATAGTGACCATAACGTTGTTTATAATTTAAACTTTTTGAGACTTTGCAATATTATTTCTGGCTTTTATTTGATTACATCACGTATCTATGCATTAACTTTAAGATATACTTACTTATTTGCAAAATACTTAAGTACTACAAGTATTTCACTAAAATTTAGGTACCTACCTACACTATAGAAAATGTCCACCCAAAAATATTTTTTGTAATTAAAAACCAAAAGTTTTATACACTGTTAAGTTCCAAAAAAGTAATTAACATTAGACCTTTAAGGCCAACAAATCCAAACACCAAAGCCTTTAGCTGCTCCCAACAAGTAAGTATACTAGGAATTCACAAGTTGGATTTAAGTGACAGCTGTTGCTAGAAATGTTTATCCTCTTACACGTAGTTAAATAGTTTCCATGAAAAGAACCACGCACCATTAAACACAACGCAGGACAAATAAACTACTACCCAACATATAACAATAGAATAACCAAATACCATACATTTCACAGCTAAAATCACAATGGTATAACGAATAAAGTGCGCCTTTTTATCACCGCTCCCGATCTATAATTCATTCAGCATTGTCAAGGAGCTGAGACATAAAAAATCACTCCATTTGAGGGACACAATAAAATTTTAAAACGCCCTAATGTGCCAATATAGTCGCGTATCTGTTGACACCCTCTGCATCTAAAATAGGTATGTTTTATTTATAAGGTAGGGAGAAGTAAGTATAATACAGGTATTTTTATTTGCAATGAAAATTTGTACCGAGAAAAATGAGTATTGATTGATTCAACAATGTTGCAATGTAATTTTATACAGTTGCATATAATTTACAGCAATTTGCATTTGAATGTCCGAGAATATGTACCTATAGCTTGTAGAAATGGTGGCAAAAGAAAACCATTTTACAATCATAATATTAAATTTCTGATTTTTAAGCAGATTATAAAAAACATGTTGTGTGCAGTATGCATAATGAACCATCATTCAAGATTAAAGGCAACCTACCTAGCAAAAAACCGATCACAATTAGCATAATATAAGCATGCATGAGTTGGGGTTATTGGTTATTAAATGGCACAGAATCCATTCTAAATCACTAAACAGCATAAAAGATCGCTTCCCGCTGTCTGTCTGTCCGTCTGTTTGTCCCTATCTATGCTTAGATCTTTTTATACGCAACGGATTTTGATGCAGTTCTTTTTAATGGATAAAAGTAATTCCAGAGGAAGGTTTATTACGTATAATACGGGTGTATTATACCTACATAAATAAACCATGAGAATGCATTTTTTTTAAACTTAACTGGAAGAACAATGTTACAAAAGAGCAATGTTAGGTACATTTTTAATAGAAGAGCTTATTAAGCTTTTGCTTAAAAAGAGTTGTTAAGTTGTTAATTTTTTTATCAACGCAAGAGAAATGCGAGGTAATAGTCTCGGGGGGTTAGCTTAGCCTGACCAAAAAAATACACATATTTAAAAGTTACCAATGAAAGAAAATTTATAATAAAATTGGTAATAAAAGATTTTAAAAGTAAAACCAGCTTACTGCGGGATGTGTTACAACGTGCAATGAATTATGTATGTAGTTTCAACTCCAAATTAATCGGTAGGGGTTGATTTTAACCCTAACCCGTGAACATGAACCGATTTGATAACCCTCGGGTTTGATATTATTGTCAAAACAGGTTTATGATAAAGGTATAAGCATGTATTTACATTTGATTGTTTCTCAAAGGAATATTCAAACCTCATAGTTTGAGTCCTCTGAGAAATTTAAATACACGATCCACAGGTACGGGCTAGATACTTATTTGTTAGAACCAAATGAGGGTCTTGGGCAATGAACGTGTTAAGTAGTTGGTACTATAATTTGTTATGTAGCACAATCTTTATGTTGGTCAATCCAGGAACTGACTACAGTTCTATCTGAAAGTTCACGTAGGTTGTTTTATTTTAAATATCTTACAATATAAAAACGTCTTGTTAATGTCTTTATGTTGTCACTACTTTGGTTGTTGAAGGGTGAGATTAACCCAATCAATAAATTAAACTTAATGTAAATATAAATCATTCACATTAACGTTTCATAATTTAAATGTCATTCTTCCTTTCCATTCGCAAGTTACTTTAATTGAACACAATGACAAATTGAGTTGACATTTCCAAAACCTACATCATTATCTTAACGAATATAACCAGATTTATATATTCATTGCCCTTTAAACTCTTAATTATAGCGATCAATCAAGAAAATGTAAAAAAGTCAATCCATCTGGCTTGTCGACATTTAAAAGATAAAACGGAACGCCTCTAGGTCTCCTCTTGGCATTTTGGTTACGACGAAATAATTATTTTCATTAATCATTTAAATGGGTTAATTACATTAACAATCGCAGTTGATTTTTACATTGAAGTCATGAATGATATTTTTTTTTTATCATCATAAAGATAAATAGTTTAGAAAGCTTAAGAACTCTAGTTGGAAGGTAATATCTTATTCCAACTCATAATAATTTTTATTGCTTTCAGTAACATAATCTGGTTTTCCCTTTTTTTGTACCTGATCATTATACCTACTAAAGAAAAATCAAAAAAATTAAATAGTACAAATTTTTAAACCTATTTTATTTGATTGATATCAACAAATCTAAGCCTTGAAAAGTTCCAAGAAAAGCTTTTTTATATCTATCCAACAGATGAAGAACGAAATGTGAATATTTTAAACTACTTACTAACTTTTATATAGGTAAGTACTTACCTAAGTTTAGTTTAGTACCTACATATTTAAATTATTCAATCTAATTCGTGCTCTCATATCTTTTATATTAATAAAATTTAAGTTAAACTTAAATTATTCAATCATAGTCATACATCATAAAAATATCTGACATCATTATTCAGATTTTAATTTATTCGTGTTGGATAACCTAACTAGATGGTTTCATTTTGATCTATAAATTATTAAAATTTATTTAGTCTTTAAAGATTGGGTGTAAATTTTGCATTTTATTATTATTTTATTTAGTTTGAATGGTTTCATCGTCACAATAACGTAACACTTTAAGCTAAAAATATGAATTTAAGCTACCATTAAAAGCTTTAGTCAGCTTTAAATGATATTTTACGACGTTGATTAATATTAATGAAAAAAAGTTATATCCTACCCACTTGATTGAATAAATTATACAAATTACTACCGTTCACCGATTACGAGCAAGGATAAATGAATCGATAAACTTAAACCCAAATATGAGAAAGTTACCATTTATTTTAAATGCTTCTCTCACAAGTTTTAAAAAATATTAAAGGACCAATTTTGACACCGTTAATGAACTTGCCAATTTCAATATTTATCTCGATGTTACACACAAAGCCGTCGCCTCGCCGCCGCGCCTCTGTTCAAAATTACTTCGCCACCTGTCTCTCAGAATTTTCGGGCGACCAATTATGCTTCTGACAGTTGAATTTTCGACATGACATGGGCCTAATCAAAATAGCATTTATAATAAAAAAGTTGACATTAACAAAGCTGACAGCTCACGGTTTTGTTATTAATGACTCTTGTCGGCCCTCGTTCGTGTACGTTCTTTTGGATGTAATAAATTATTTTGTTAGTCGCCTGTACATACGAGTGGGTGGGTTTACGCTAGCGTGATCGTTGTTTTGTTCAGCGCGATGCTCGCGGTGATTGACGGCTCTAATGTGTGCGAGGAGGTATATTAATCAATCACTCCGCCGGATTTATTACCTTCCCAAGAGAGATAGAAAGCACCACTTTATACTGACGTTGATCGCCTTCAAATTTATGTTATCTGACATGCAGCCCTAATTCACTTACGATCAAACTCCCAGGAGGATTAAAAGAAACAAAAGTTTGATTGGTATTTAGATATAATTGAAATAATTCATTTTAATATTAAACATAGAGATATTTACACAAATCATTTGGCTGTGCAGACCACCGATGTTACATCGCGGCTCCGAGCGACTCTGTTCACTTATAAATTACCTATTTAGATTGCACTAATCACTAAATTTGTCTGGGCGGGTCGCGCCTTACAACTTTTAGTCTATCAATATCACAGAAGAAAATTGGACAATACAACATTTATATACAGTTCAGTCCTTGCACTTCACTATGGGTTTTGATTTACTGATGAGCCGCGCCGAGCCTCTGGCCATACATCGCGTACGGGGAGTAGAAGGGGCCTAGAGCGGGGTTGAAGGCGCCATACGGAGAGGCCCCCAAGCCTGCGGGGAGGCCTGCCTTAGAGTACGGGTGATAGCGGCTCGCCGAGAGCGGACTGAGCGGCGCCGTCGGGTAGGCGCCGCGGAGCCCGGCCGTCGTGAACAGAGGGTTCAGCGGATTCAGGAGCGAGGCTTGCGTCGAAGTGGCGGTGGTAGGCGCGGAACCATCCGCGGTGTGACTCCTCAAATGCTGCAGCAACTCCTCAGAGTTTCCGAACCTCTTTCCGCAGTAGGATTCACCCACAATCCAGTTGCACACATAGGGACGGCTGAGCGGCGGGTACGGGAGCCCGCCCGCGGCGGCGCCTTGCTGCGACAGAGCCATAGCCATGGCCAAGTTGTACTTTTGGTGATCGCATTGATTGCACCCAGCGGGGCAGGATCCGTTGCTCATTAGCAGATGGTGGTTGTTGGCGGAGAATTGGCAGCCCGTGCAGTAAGGGTCTTTGCAAACTGGCACAAGAGTTTCTCCACCGGCGGGAGTCTTCACTCTCGCGTATCCAAGGTAAGGGTTTGAGGAGGCTCCCGGGAAGCCGGCGGCAGCTGCCAGCATCGCTGCATGGTGAGCGCTGAACGGTGCTCCGGCGTAAGGCGGTCTGAACGCCGGGTTGGCGTGATGCTCCATGCCCGGGTAGAGGCCGGCGAGCGGGTTGAAGCCGGGCATGCCGGGCAAATTCTTGAATGCCCCGAGATGATCCTTGCCGTGTCCTAAAACTTCCAATCCAGAGCGAATTATTGGGCTAGTTCCGGACGAACTGGAAGATTTGTTTTCCGACGGACTGCTCTTTCCGTTCTCGGCCGTCGGCGGTGTAGACTTGCGGCCGGGAGTGCTTTTCCCAGATTTCTTCTCATCAGCGCTGTCTGAGCTGGCTTTGGAGGACGGTCTGGGTTCCTCGGGCTTCTTCGTAACTACGTTCACTTCGTAGGGTTTGAAAGCTAAGTGTTTGATTTCCGGAGTTGAACGCGGTTTTTCCGATTTTCCAGAACTACCAGGAGACGAACGACTGATAGCATCACTGTTAGCACTGATCACTTTCTTTTTATCCATCGCGGGAAGCAGAGGTTTTGTCGGCGTGGTGTCTGCCCCAATCTGGCTGCACGTTTGCGCTAAAAGCGCAAGGGGGCTTTTCTTCGAATCCAACTGTAACAAAAGAGATAAACATTATGATCTAAAAACGGTTTAAAAAAATACTTTTTGTCAATTATGAAAGTAGTTATAAAAAATATTATTTTTCTTTTATTTTTTTCAATGAAAAAAATACTTACAGAGGATGGAAGAGGCGCCAAGTAATCAGGCTGTAGATATTGGTTAGGGTTTGACATCATTCCACCGTCTTCAAGAACCACCATTTGGTATCAACTTCACAATCACTTGTAAACTTCACTGAGCAGTCACGATTCGCTTCTGGCAACAACAAGTATGCCACCGGAGCACGGAATGTGAGCGAACGCGAGCGTCTGTGGCGGCGGTCGAGACGACTGTGAGAGACGAGACCCCACCAGCTCTCGACGAGCCGAACGCCCCTCACCCCGCTGAGAGGGGGAAAGGGACAGGAATATCAGAAGGCTCCGTTAGAGGGAGAGCGCTATGTCTCACCGCTGCATCGCTCGCCCATAAAAAACAAAGCGGAAACGACACATAGCTGCATTGCGGTAGGGGAAAAAGGAAAGGTGGTATGGCCGGCAGCCGGGTGCGGATTGAGACGTGCTATGGTGTCGCTCGCTCGCCACCCATGACGGCGCTTTGAGCCGCCGCGCTCTACCTGACCGCGAGCGCGCTGCTTTTTGTTTCACGCCACTTTTATTACGCCCTCGACGAAGCTCTTTGGCGTCATCGCACTTTGCGCTGACACATTCGGAACTACTCCTTCAACGCTTTTACGAGTTTCCTTTGTTCTAAGCATTTTCAAAGGGGAAAATTGATCCGCGATACTACCACGAACTCGTTTGAAGTTCGACCAACAAATAAACAGGATATTTGATTGTATTGACAGGCTTGACTCCATAACGTGAACGTTAATCCGACACTAAAACCTGTCAAACACGGGATCGGACCCTCCGTCGCGATCAAATTAAATATGTCAATTTGGGAACCCATATCACCGGCTGCGAGCGACGGCGCGGCGGGCCCTTTAGAAATATTGCTTATTGTGTCCAAACAAAGATACTAAGTATAACGTATGGGCGGAGGACAGGCTCGTAAATAACCCGGCGGGTTGTAATATATTTGACAGTGCGCGGACATGCGAAACAAAAAACATGTTTATTGCGAGATCGGGCCTCGCCCGCGCCGTCCCTAGCCAGATAAATTAGGTGCCTGTTTTAGTTTTAACTTTATAAACTTCTATTTTCAGATTTGACTATTTCGCATGTTGTTTTTTGTTGTTTCGATAAAATAGACCCTACTCATTCATAGGCGAAGTTATTTGAAACAACTTGGTCCGATTAATTTAATAGACCGATTTAAAAATTGATTTATAGACAGCTGAACTGGCTTCGAAATACATACTTTATTATTAGAACGAATCGTCTACAGAACTCAGAGTATCCAAATAAGTCTTATAAATTTTATTGAACTACAAATAGCATTTTATTCAAAAATAAAATCACGCTATTCTTATCGTTTCTTTCGTTCGACTGTTCCATGATTTTCTTACAGTATTATTAGCCGCGCCCCGTGGCTTCACCCGTGTTTTATTACAGGCCTAGAATTAACGCTTCACAAGGTGTTTTATACAGGCCTAGAATTAAAGGACTGGAATAAAACACCACTTTTTTGTATTATTTTATTCAAAATTTCAGCCTGATCCGTTTTTCGGTTCCGAGGTAACAAACATCCATCCATCTATCCTTCCATCCCTCTATCCATCCATCCAACCATCCATCTATCCAAACTTTCGCATTTACAATTTCAGTGTAATATTCAAAAGTTCCGGCGTACATTCATATAAAAATTTTAAACAGTTTGATGTATTGTTGATATTATCATGTGGTGTCAGGAAGGCTGTAAAAAGAAACATGTCATTAGTTATTTGCAACTGTAGCAAATACGACCGTGTTCCTTTTGTTAAAAGACTGTCAACGTGACAGATGGTCTATATGAACCTTCCTTGACAATGCTTTGACAATACTCCACGAATCTCATTGAATTTACACCTTGAGTCGTTGCATACAAGGCATGATGCCGTTTAGTTAGACTGACAAAGAGAATTTTAAGTTATTTTTCAAGCCGGAAATTTCGAATTACTTTTGAAGAATTAAGTACTTATGAATTTTTTCTTTAAAAAAACTACGTAAATACAATGTATCTAGGTACCGTGTGTATCACATGTATCACATAACGTGCAGTTTAGCATTTTAAAGAAATTCTATTACAATTATCGAGTAGGTACCCATTGAATTGCTGTCCCTAAATATTTTGCAAATACAAATTATTTTATCATGAGGTGAAAGTTGTTTGAAATGAGCTGAGTCCAATGCAGCGAAACCGTTTACAATTTCACACCACACTTATTCCCCATAGCATTTCATTTACTTCAACCACAATATCCTAAATCCAATCAGCTCACATGACATGATCCTCACAATGGACGGTTCATTATAAACCGACTAAAGGGAACCATGAGCCGTGATAGAAGCCGGTCTCATTCAAAGTAGGTTTATCCCATCCCAATTATACGTCAATAACGATCCATTCGGGTGTAAACAACCACAATTTTAACGGCAAAGAAGAAAACAAGCAAAAAGTTTAAAGTGAAATGGGATGCACGATGTTCCACAGTGCAGATGAAGCCAGAAGGGAAACTATAGCTAGTTAGTCGGATAAAAAAATATTCTGAGGAACATTCAGTTAATCAGGAACAACTTAAACTTGTTTATGTCTGTTTTAATTTTAAGAAACAAAAATAAATTAGCCTAGTAAGGCTCATAATAGAACACAGCCTAGAAACGATAGTCGTTCATTGTTGATTATCTGACTTGATACAGAGTGGAAACCTAAACAGAAGAGCAATCGGTAACTTTATCTTCTGTTTATCATTCACTGCAACCAACTCCAAACCTCCAAGATAGACCGTCATTGTATTCAACGGAAGCGGCGAGATCAAAGGCTCACGTAAAGGCGCCGACATCACCAAATCAGTGTTTACAGTGAGGCGTAAAAACTTTGACTGGGCCCACACCGTGAAGAAACTGGTTGGTATTCTGTACGTGCTTTGAAGTTCGATGAGTCATTGGTGCTGTTAACGAGGATTGGCTATAGTTACTAGAAACTTGAACATAGTAGATGAGAAATAGTAAACCTGTTGATCAGTCAGTACCCAGTTTACTCAGAACTCTATCTTCAATACGCATCCATAGGAAACGAGATTACTGACCGATATAATCTTCACTATTTAATAAACACTGCTGCTTTTAGTATTTAGCCTCTGATCAATGGTTTAAAATAATGAGCTAGGGCGAAGGTGAGCCAATATTCTATATTATAGAAAATGAGGATCAGCAAATTGAAAAATTAAAAGAAAATTACAATAAAAGAAAAAGAAGTCGCAGTTTTAAAACTTTTTTAACTATAAAAACCAAAATGCGTTTCTATGCTTCTTTTACATTGTTATCTTACTGAACCCAGTGGGATGGAAATTATAAGTGATGACATGACAGTGATTGTCGATTGATTTTGAGAGGCGGCAGTAGGTGTTCTGGTTTTTATTGACTTTTATAAGAATATTGTAAGGAGTATTATTTATTATAGGATGGGAGGTATAACATTCAGGGTTTTGGAATAGTTATGAAAACAAAACATTGAATTATAAAATTTGGTGGCTGTAGTAAAAAACCAGTATACCTAATAATGCCTTACTAAAAAGATAAGCAGTTTAGATAATCTACTCTACCCAAAAAATACGATATCGTATTCTTATATTACCAACGATATCTATTTCAACCTGGAAAGTCCCGAGCTCACTATCTACTCAAAGGTTTATTGCGTTATTCACGTTTTTATTATCCACAGCTGTAAATTTAGTGCACTGTAAAAGTAAGTGACAAAAAGTTCCACCAGGACCTCCGAAGTAGATAGCGCCAGACTTATTTCCAACGTAAAGATCATTGAGATCTGTGACCATAAAGTCATTCTCAACCTACCCCTAATTGAAAGCGTTATGGTCGCCTGTAAACCTTTTCTAAATAATTTTATGTATCAGATCTCGGAGTATTCAAATATGGAGTTCCATCATCCAAAGTTCCATCTGGGAAAGCGTGCTCCATCTTGGGGTATATCTTCACTTACGTAAGTAAGATAGTGGCCAAAGGCTCGACCATTTCCAATTTAAAAAAAAAACAGAAGTTAACTAATCAGTACCTACCTAAACAAAAATCTTTATTTTTTAAGACTCAAAAATTTAGCTCTTAGACAAGTAAAATGGTAAACTATTATAAATAATTATTTACATTATAATTATTGTCTTCACTTTTTTCAATTCCATTTTCTCTTCACATATGTTGTTTTTTCTCATATTTTTTAAAACTTGGACATAGTTGAATTTCGGAATTTTTGAAAGCTTGATATATTTTCACTTCTATCTCGTTTACACGTAGGTACAAAAAACAATGAGACAAATAAAACTTTCCGTGAAAATAGCCTCCTTCAAATGACTCAAAATGATTTTAAAACTAAATCGAGTTCGTATGTAACAAAGATTCTACTTTAATTTTTATAATTGTATATACTAGTGAGTTATGGAATTATTTTTATCAATTAAATTGGAATACGCCGTTTAAAACGCCACAGTCAAACTTCGTAAATAAGATCCTCTCTATCCACTTCAGACGCTGAAAGCCATCAAATGTACCCTAAGAGACAAAAACTTTTTTAATTATCGTAAAATAATAGATACAAAACTGCTACTAAGAATTCAAATAAGGAAAAGAAACAAAATCAGTTTTGCTTTTATTTTTATTGCAAAACGACTTCTTTGCCTAGTTTATTGCGTTGCTGATTATATTTATGGTTCACGTATAGATTATTAATTGAGTTCATGATAAGTACCAATTAAATTGATCGTGTGATAAAACATAAAAACTGTGTCACATTCTTATCTCAAACACCTTTTTGCTTGCAGCTTTAAATCGATTTTAATAAGGTCAAATACGCAATAATAATAAAATACATAAATGGATTAATTATTACTGGCTATAAATCGGCTACTTCCCATTACATCCAAAAAAGTTTCCCAACCACATCCACGCTCATTTTTAATAATAAAACTTTATTCCCACTCACATCCACAAAAATTTAAGTACAGTCAACATACGCACGGCTTCTGTCTTCTGGTTTTTATTTTTCTGATTCTACCAAAATATCTAATGTTAGCTGTGTACTACTTATAATGATAATGCTACCTTAATATTATGAAAATATCAATAAATTCGACGCATATTATAAATAAAAAATCAGCAAATAGGTAAGTAGATAATATTCATAGTTTACTAGTCAAGCTTACTAGCAAAACAGAAATATTTGTTTATCCAAGCAGAGAGCAACTTAACCCCCTCTTTCTCCATCTCTCTCTTTCTGTTATATTGAACAAAAATGCAGCTTTTTATCAGTTAGTCGGCCAACTGACCTTTATCTATTGTGACGGTAAGTGCAAATGAGCTGCACGTACCTGCTACTGTGTACCTGTGCTCTAATTTTTTTTTTTACATTAGCAAAAGCAATAGGTCTGACCACAAACGAAAAAAAAAACATGTGGTGGGATTATGTGCCGCTTTTGCTTACTTGCCTATTGAGGATGTTGAAGATGGGTGGTTGATTATTATGGAATCATGTGCAACCACCGAAAACATTACAAATTTTAACAACTATTTTGTAGACACCGGGCTCAACAAAGCCAATCTACCTTATGAAATGTGAAAATAATCTATTATTTAAAGGTCGATTATACTGTATTTTTTAATTATTTAACATACTTAAGGCTGTGTAACATACTTAAACTGTGGTAATCTATAATTTTTTAGTTTTAAGTTTTTTTTTTCAGATTAATGTTTTGATTCAGTATAAATATCTGATTTCCTGTTTTACCTTGATATTTTATCACAAAATAAATACATATTAAGAAAATCCTCTACTTTTTTTTCTTCTCAAAATATAGGTTTAAGTATCCTAATAACAGAAGATTCTCGCGCTGACGGTACCTCAACTTTGCATGGATGTGAGTGGGAACTAATGTATGAACGAAAATATTTTTAAAATTATTATTAACAAGGTCCGTGGATGTGGTTGGGAACTAATGTATGAAAGTTAAATTTTTCGAGAACAATGGTTTTGGATGTAATGGGAAGTAGCCTATAAATCAACCATGCGTAAATTTGTATTCGGTTTCAACAGTGCAGGCAGACATAAAATTTAGTTTGATAATATCCTTATATTTTTTTGGACAATTTTATTCTGTAACTTGTAAGACAGAATTTATGTATTACTAGCAGCGCCTCGCGGTTTCACCCGCGGTAATTCCCGTTCCAGTGGAAATTCCGAGATAGAACATAGCCTATGTGTTTTTCCAGACAAAAAACTATCTCTGTGCCAAATTTCATCCATATCCGTTCAATAGTTTTGGCGTGAAAGAGTAACATCCATCCATCCATACTTACAAATTTTCGCGTTTATAATATACTAGCGACCCGCCCGGCTTCGCAAGGTTTTAATATACGTATAAACCTTCCTCTTCAATCACTCTATTAAAATACCACTTCAAAATCGTTGCGTAGTTTTAAAGATTTAAGCAGTCAAAAGGAAATAGGGAAATAGGGACAGAAAAAGCGACTTTGTTTTATACTATGTAGTGATAGTGGAGTAGGATTGTGTAAAGAAGCCTGGCGAACCTTAACTTCGCATCGTCAAAAAAGCTGGCCCAGGAAAAGCAGAGCAGCTCACTAAAGTAATAAATAAAAGGTGAGGCAGAATAAATTTCCCCGGAGTTGTATTAGTATTTATGGCTGCAATAAACAAGCGGCCTTTTGTGAAATGCCGACGGCTGTAAATAATTTCAGTGCTAGTCAGTCGCGTTGTAACACTTGGCTAGGGGTGTGGCTGCGGCGCCAGTGACAGCGGAGAGCGAGCGCGACTGATGATTTCACAACGTTGCAAAAGCTTCAAATTGATGTAGTTATAGAAAACAGATTTTTTATATTACCTACTGGAAAGATAATCATAATAATTGGTTTCACCCCGTAAAATTGATGTAAAATGTATGCTTTATTTCAGGTCAGGTATTCAAAATTTTGGACCGATTCATTCAGTAGTTTTGGCGTGAAGAGATAACACAAACATCCATCTATCCGATTTATCGCTAACTAGTGTGATACGTATTGTACTAACACAGATACAGTTTAAACAATCTAGTTGAAACACATCGGTCACGTCGGCTCTACAATTTAGCAGAACAATTAGTTAGCAGCAAGTGTAGCACAGAAAAAATTCTAGGCATGTAGAAAGATAAGCCATCCGTTCTAGGAATCACTTACAACTATGGCATTGAAAAAAAATAACAAAACTCTCTAGTCTCGGGTGTTATTCTCTGTTTTACCTACTTTTAACAGCAACACAGATAACATACCTAGAAAAGCATTCAGATTAACAAAAGGTGTAAACAAAACCACCAAATCATAAATCATTCCCCGCCCTCACAAATGCCGCGCCCTTTGTCGGCGAAACTCAAAAGGTGACAAGACAATACTTAATGACGGTCATAATGATTACGTATTGTAGATTTCGGCTGTCAGTGAAATTACAACATTTGTTTAAGCCCGGCGCTTGTTTGAACTGACCGGATCACAATGAGATATTTTGGTCTTTCAGACTTTTAGGTTAGAAAAAAAAAACAAATGAGCAAAGAAGCCGCTTTGCAAATTGCGAATTGAAATTTCGCTTCAAGGTCGGATAACGTTTCTTCTCCGTTATTTATGTAGAACATTTTTTGTTTGTGTTTTTTTGCCGAATGATGCAACGGGATCAAAAAGGGATCATCAATTTTAAATGTGGATAGAAATTAATTGATGTCAAAATTTCTTTCTTAAGAATAAATAACAGTTTTACTATGGCATTTTGAAGATTTAAAAACGAAAAAAAATGTGTTATGTCTGTAATTCCTAGGTATAGTTTTTTGTTGCCTAGCATGGAATATTGGTGATTTTTCGACGATAATATACGAAATGACTACATGTTAAAAAATATCTAAAACTAATATACTAATATTTAGAATGCGAATAAATAGAGCTACTCAAAACTGAAACTCGTAAGCTCTACTAATTCCGGTGCTAAAGAGAATTTAGTATGTAGTGGACGAGTGGGAGTAGATTGTTTGCATGCTACGCTGCACCACTCCGGTCCATCGTAGCATCAAAGGAGTTGCTATGAAGAACTATGTTAAATTCTGTAACGAAAGGGGTAGGAAAGATTTGATAAGTATATCAGAAGAAAAAAGCAAAATGTCCAACTCAATGGTGAAATCTGCAACTCTCTGTTACCTATTTCGAAAGATATTAGGGGTTTCGTGATTTTTCGTGCAACTGTATGTCCATTCATACAAATGTTTCCCACAAAAATTTTCTGCTACCAACGTATCAGTTTTTTTTAAACTGACATCCTGTTAGGTACATTTGCATCATAATTTTGATGTTAGACCTCACAGACGCATGTGAAGCGGGCGCTTTATGAATAAATATTTATATTATAATAAAATTCAAACACCAGTAGCTAAAACAATGCATTCGGAAATATAAACACCATACCATAACAACTTTTAACACTTTTTCCAAGAAGTGCATCGGCAAAGTTAATGTAAAAATTGACATTACAATTTATATCTTAAATCCGTAACTGTAGAATTTATATTTGAATATTTTAAAAATGAGTAAATATGTTTAAATTCAACGATGTTCAGTTGCGTTATAAATGATGTTTGTGACCTCGGCCAAACATACGCTGAGTGAGGGAGGGTTGCTTTTAAAATGTACCTGATTCGGTCGGACCCAAATTTGGTAACCCTTTTATGGTTTCATGTTTTTTAAATAGCTTAACCAATTTTGGTTAGTACTCTAATAAAAATAAAAATATCAATTAGATTTATTAAAATAAAATCTAATGTACCCTTACTTTTATCAAAATGAAGAAAAGAGGAAATGATTACAAATTACTAGGAGAGAAAAAATAATTTTCATACCTAACATATAACATAACTAGGATATCTAGATCGAAATACCAGTTAAGGTAGGTACGGTAAAATATTAAAATAAATAAACAATTAGCAATAAAGCAGTCAACGTTTCCTTTATTGTAATTCAAGTTTAAAAATTCAGACAGAAATACAAATAAATAACTCATTTGCATAATTATTTTAATTGGTCACCTACCTGAGTATGTGTTGAAATTGATTCACAAAAGAACTGGTTCCAAAGAGAAATGACAAAGGAACTGAGTTCCTTTCATAACCGTATAATGTTCTCATGCTCTAATCAACTTGATGCAAAACCTCACGACCCATCTGTTTTCAAAAGAACTCTACCTTTCAAAATGTTTATTATTCCTAAACGTATTATATTACCAGACTTACACGCATGAATACAATATAAATAAATGTGGCCCACCGTAAAGATAACGATAAACAAAATTCAGCCCTATGCGCCTTCCCTTTTTTATTGGCAGGGGGCAATTTGAGACGATGTATTCTGCCACAGATACAACAAAAAATAACCCTTTGGAAGATTAAAAAAAGAAAAGCATGACCTTTATATCACTGATGATAAAGTCTAAAATGTAGTTATCGATGACTTCGCTGATGGCAATGTAAGAGTTGGTATTTATGTAATTTATATTCCGGTGACGGTTTAGTTAGAGTATACGAAATTGTTAAAGACAGATAAAAGGGAGATATTTACATTAGGGGATGGTTTATGGGAGGTCCCGACATTCGAAGCTGGCACTAAAATGACAGACATTACGACTGTCGCTAATCGTAATTAATGGCCGTTTAAAAGTACTTTAGCTATGGCGTCGAATTTATCGTGATATATGGTGTGTTTTAATGGATTGAATAATCCTTAGCTTTATTTTTAACATAATTCTTTCTGTCACTTGCTCATTGATCTTAGAAAATGCATAATTTTTAGATAAGTTTCAAATATTGTTGTGCAATTTTTCTAAAATAAACTATGCAGAACATAAAAAAACTAAGTTCCAAACAATCTCATAAATACAAATATACATATATCACAAAAATAGGAAATGAATATTAAAGTCCAGTTCAAATAATTCAAACAGTTTGAGTTCCGTAAAGACGATTAATGTTCAAACATTCATCTTCAATTATTTGCGTATTATTAAGTAACATCTGAACCATCTACTCAATGTCACATCCGTTATTATGATTTTCCTAAAAACAAGGAAGAAATGGAAATGCAACCTTCAGTGCCTTTCCTTGTTTGTGTCCCATATAAAATGCTGTTATCACTCTGTTTGCCTCTTTACAATCACGCCTCTATCTTTAAGCAAACATACAATGACGAAGTTTGGCTAAAACAAATAATTATTATCGTAGAGGTAATTAAACATCATTATCTTAATATTTTAATATTTACTCAGTTATACCCTTGTTTGCCGTGAATAATATACACAAATATTATGAGCAAATAAGTCAAACCTATTATTTTTGACACGAATATTGAATTTAGATAAGCAAGTACACGTACATTTTAACTGCTCGTTTTGTTGGGTTAGATGTTAACCTTCCTGTCAAATACAGAAGGTTTTTAAGGATTTTTTAATACCTAGGTTCTTTCAATCGTCAAACAAATAAATATTGTAAGAAGTATTTAGAAAGAAAATAATTAAAATGCTGATATCAATGCGGCGATGTGTAGGTATGTTTGTAAAGATTTTACACAGGGTCGTTCAAATAAAAGAATACGTGACAAGACATAATTAGAACCATTTTGGCAGAATAATTTTTATGACGCATAATGCCTATAGCTGACTCAACTTCAAGGTCTATCAACAGTTGAACGAGGGAATTAAATAATAATCAGAGCTCACGTTCACTAAGCTGTCGCTGTAAATGTTGATCCTTGATTACTTAAGGCTTGAGCATTGTAATGGTGACAATGAAAAGTTTAAGATATTAACTCGTTTTTGTGACTAATGATTATGTTGCTTTTTTGGAATGAATAGTAAATTCGTGAGAAGTCTTTGAATAGATGGAACCTAACCTCAAGTACAGATGGTTGAATGAATATTTTCCTAATGGTTTGTTGTACTTGTTGTGTTTGTTGTGTGTGGTTTGTGATTTATCTATGGATTTTAGAAAAAAAACAAATATTTACTTGTACGACCCAGAAGATATTGATAGATCTTGTGAAATGAAAAATATTGCTTAATGTGGACCCAAAATATTGAGCTACGGGAAAAAACTTGCAAAATGTTGTATCAGCACTAAAAAACAAATCCTATAACAGTCTTGGAATACACGTCACCTTGACGCTTATTTTGGTAACAAATTATAACGCTCAAATATTTATTATGTCAATAAGTGAGGGTTGCGGCATCTACAGACACAAAGCCTCAGCCTTCGAATAAAAAACACCAAAATAAATAAACTCATTTTCGCTGGCTTCGCGCAAACTCAAAGTGAAATTACCGCGTCTCAGCGCGACGCGACGTGAGCATGAAAAATTCATTTGGGACAACAAGAGGGTGACGTGGAATAATAATTTGAATAAATATAAAGCCGCGGTCTCACACGGTGACGTGACAAAAAGCGCGTTCACCCACCCATGTTTATGCGATGTGATGGTGTAATTTGGCAGTTACAGTTGGCACATCGCGTATACGACCTGTCTTCTCACAAAATGTTATTAACTTTTTAAGATCGCGCAGAATAGATGTAATTTTGAGGCGCAGCTCGGATGTCAGATAGCGTTCCCAGGGGTGATTATTTTTTACGGAAAGATTAAGCATTGTTTTGGAAGATGCTCCACCGCGATTACTATTCCATTCACATGCACCTTTTCATGGAAATATTGAAGTAAGGAGCCGGTTTACAGCTCGCACATCCCCCGTTCCGGGAAGGCCGCAACAAAAGGGTGCTAAGTGTGCTGGCAAACACAAAAATAATAACAAAATCCCCGTGTATTTTGACAACATAATACTCGACGGTCACAAAAGCCGTCACGTCACGAGCAATCGGTTTCGGTTCCTCGCCGCCCTTTGAGAAGGGTTCTAAACAAGTTTCGCAAATAATTTATTAAAATGTTTTTGTTGCGTTCCGTGGCAGTTGGCCCTCTGTGCGCTACCGTTTGACGTCTCCGCGTTGAAAGATTATAATTGACAAGATCTTTGTTGGCTGTGACAATGGGCCTTACTATAAATCTGACTATTGTGAGGCAGAGATTAGCTGAAGGGCGCTGTTGTGGGCTTCTAAACGAGAAATAGAAGATACGCATTGTGCTGTTCCCACTAAACTTAATTCCGATTGTATTGCCTCCGATTGACTGTTCCAGATTAAAGATAAAATGTAGTATAGAACTGATTCTATATTCATTGATAATCAATTGAAAATTTTCTCGGAAAGGCGTAAATCTTCCGCAAAATGATTAAAATCATGAAGTAAGTAGATACATTATCGGGTTATAATAGATGAGAAACTGTCACTTAATAGCCGACGAAAAATATCTTAAATACAGAAAACAGTGATAAATGTAAAAAATCATGATTTTGAATACCTACCTAAGTAGAAACATCTGCTCATTAGGGGAGGCCTATGTCCTGCAGTGGACTAATATTTGTTGATGATGTAAGTAGAAACAAACAAATGGCCAAAATAGGATGTACTGTACTTAGTGTTGATCAATATTCTTTGAACAAGTGTTCACCCAGTAAACCCTAAGGCCACCCATTCGGCACGCATATTCGTAGAAACAAATGCAGGGAATACAAATTCCCGCTCGCCACAGCTGCATACGAATTTTGTCAACGCTTGCTAGAACTCCTTGATGTATGGCCAAATGAATCACGAATAATAAATTGTTGCAAGAAAGCACAGTTTGGCTTGTATTTTATGCTACTGCTATATTCGTTGTCAAGACAATTTCTATCTATTCTTTGTTTGTGTAAATCATAGGTAAAGTCATTTTAGTAAAAACTTAGAGAAATATAATTATGTGATATTTCTTGGTTAAAGACTATAAGTAGTAGTTATTTTGTTTAAAATAAATAACTTAATGCTTGATAGTATTTTCGTAATAAAAATGATAGGTAGTGAAGGCAAATTATGAACGACAGTTTAAAAATAGAATTTAATTTTAAAACAACTTTCCAACCGCTTTGAAGTTACGGTGCAATAATAACTTCTCAACTTGGAAGCCTCAGTGTCAACCCTGTGCCAATTTGTGAACCAAATTGACAGACGCCAATCGGAAATTCAAATGTGAAATTAGTAATATCACAGCGCAATCTGAACTTTAATACTATGGATGGAAGATTAATATTGACACAAGCTTGACAGCTGTGCTCAAATAACACAGAGTGGATCTACGAGTCATTGTAATAATTGGCATGTGACAGTATGATATTGCAGATTCCATTTTAGATTCTGTAAACTGTAGCACAGAATTGATTAAAAATTAAAAACCGAAAGTGCAAAATTAATTCCGATACCGGGAATCGAACCCGAGCCTCCTGGGTGAGAGCCAGGTATCCTAGCCACTAGACCATATCGGATCATACACGAGCATGCGAAATTTAAATTTACATGACACACATATGAGTATTATTGTGGTATAACAAAGGTTGAAGTTATAAATTCCACGGTTCAGATAACTTCGTTCAAATTATTAGTTTCAGCAAAGGATAGCGAGCTTACTGTATGTCGATTCAATTATTCTATTCGATGCATTTGGCTTAATAAAATCGAATGTGAATTTCAAGTCGTGTTCGTTAAATACGAGCGTTATTATATGGTAAACAGTGTCATTATCATGTCTGGATGCACCGACTATAATATTTTCTACGTTCTAAATTATACCTTAACCCAACCAATTAAGTTTTATATCAGACTGTGCTTCGAGCGGATATCTTCAGCTATGCCTGTCAAACAGTGCATAAAAAGGATCAGAAGCTTCCATATTAAATGTCGTTCTTGGGCATTGTTTTAGAGTGCAGTTTGGCTTGTGAGCGGCACTAACAGTACCTGTCATTCTGTCGACCGTCGATCACTGTCCGTCAATCGGCGCGTTCGATCGCCGACATCGTGACGTCACTGACATCTGACGACTGACGTCGATGTTTATCCGCTGCCGTATACGGCAGCAAGAATGGCCTTTGTATAGCCTTTTTCCTTTTGAAAGTATCAAATTATCATAAATAGACTGGGCCAGATAATGGGGATGGAGCTTTGGTTTTGTGCCTGAATGAATTGCCTGAAATAGAGCGACTCATGATGCAGTCTATTGATAAGACTTGCTTGGTTCAAGCTTGTATTTATTATCATTTATTATTTAGACCTCTTTTAAATTGCAAGATCATAATTATTACGCGACTACGATTGTGGTTTTTATGTAGATAAAAGTAAAATTCATAAATCTTAAAAAATTTTGTTTTCGAAAATTGAGGTCTTTGTGGCAAAGCCGTGAGAAAAAGTTGTCCTCACTTTCATATTTTACATCGGAATTCCAAACAGTAGTTTCATCCAATCACCAATTTAGCACAGACAAATCGAAAGAAATAAACTTTATAGTCCTAAAACGCATATCAATTCATTTGTCATGCAAAATTCCAATTTTATTTTCCTGTAAGTCTCCAAGAAATCAATTTGTTTCTAAAACGTGGTTATTAAGAATGATTGATGATTAAAGACACGCAATAGGTCAATCAGCTTAACGAAGTCATTTGATTAGTTTTTGTTTTATGTCGAAAATTATGTATTGTTCAATGCCATTGCAATTAGCTTTGCATTTTTAATTGACTTTGAAGAATTTGATTTCGAAATAACACTAATACTTAGTAACACGAAACTACTAAGAAGTTTAGTCATCTCTTACTATAGTCTGAGTCTCTTACATCTCTTTTGTGAAATGGAGTATCGTTTGGATCTTCCCTTGATTTAATTCTAACATTAACTCCCATCTCTCATAAATTTAACTCTATTTTATCTCTCACACTGCTCTTACTATCATCGTTTTCTATGGTCTAGGTAACATTTTTAAATGCTGGGTTTCTGTGAAAACTATTCTCGTGAGTTAATCTTTGGGTTAAGTCCTTGGTGCGTTTCAATAGCTTTAGAAACTGTACAAACTAAACGTGAAGGTTCACAAAGTTTCTTTATCTTGTCTTTATCTTACTATTATAATAAATGGGAAAGTCTGTGTGAATGTTTGTTATACGTAATCTCCATATCTACTAAAGTTATTTAAATTAAATTTGGTACGTAGATAGTTTAGGACCTAGAATAGCACATAAGCTATTAATATTTGGAAATTTTAACCTGTGAAGAGGTTAAATTGGGTGGTAAAGTTTGTATGGAAAATTATTTTTCCTTGGTTTGATTTACTTAAAACGCTGTATAAATAAAGTTTAAAATAATTAATTAAACACTTGTTTTTTATTTTTACAAAATAACCCGTTAGTACCAGTACCCCAGGGGTTGTGTAATAAATATCTGAAATTTGTATAAAAAACCCTGGAACGCGATCGAAGCCGCGGGTCGCATCTAGTTCATAACACTTCGCTATTTATTTGCTTTATCGATAACCATGAAGCTCTATCCGAGTCTAAATCTAAAAAAGATCATTTCGATCGTTGTGATATTTTTATTCATTTGCATTATTATCTAAATGGTTGTAAAAGATACCCTAATAATATCTCTAAATACAAGAAGGTAATCAAAAATCGTGGTGGATATAAAATTCCAATAACACTAAAATTAAATTGTGGCCATGAATATGCTTAAGAATTTGATTATTCTGATAAGTTCAATGTACTGTAAACTGAAATAATAAATATTGTTACTATTTCAAAAAAAAATTAAATAAGTGCGCGCGCGCGCGTGATAAAACAACGAAACAGTATTTATTTAGGATTTTTTTGACTTCTTGTCCTAAAATAATCAAAAATAGCAATGCTTTAAAGAACAATGGCAAGAATCCCTTATGGCCTGTCCCAAAAATTTGAAGAACGATACTGAATATATCGTTCGATTCGTCTTAAAATCTTAAAGAACTTTGCATTTTCAGTTTTTCCATAATATTTACAGAAAAAATTAAATTATTTTTCGAAAATTGGCAGAATAATATAATTTCCTTACATTATATCTTCATGGCAAATGGCGGCATATTACAAAATAGGTTTCAATTCTAGAGGTTGGTTTCAGGTTAGGGTCAAGATTGAAACCAACCTCCTTTGTCAGAAGGTAAGCAGAATAGAGATTTAGGTAGGTATTGTAGGTACCTATTGTATGGAACATGGTCTTAGGAAAAGTTTATTTTAGCGGTAAATTAAATTCATACTCTTTTTTATGGGTCAGAAGGTGTTTGCATTGCAACAAGTTTTTAATTTTCATACGAATTACGAACTCTTAGATTGCAAGAATCATCGTCATTAACCTATAGGTATGGGTTCACTGCTCTGCTGGAAATAATTATACCTACCCTACATAATGAGTCCTCTAGGTCTAGGTGTTATAACTCCCTGTCTTCATTTTGCCACATTTTAGTATGGACTTTCGCAGATCGCCATCCTACCATGCCGAAGGGCGTCCTACATTACACTTACTGAGTCGCGGTCTCCACTCAAAAACTCGTTTACTCTATGTATTTCATTCCAGAATAGAAAACACAAATCGCTTACAATTATTTTCTGCTGAATTAATATGAATCTGAATGTTCATAAAGATTTTAGAGACGTACTTTTTTTTTATTTATTTAGCATCAAAACAAAATACATACAAAAAGCTTAACCAAAACATACGGGTAGACATATCAATTTAGATCTAGGTAAGTTCCTATTTTATAAACAAAATTACATTGGATCTCTAGGTGTTTAGGTACTATAGTTACTAAAATGTGGAATAAAACACTAGTTGGATGGATACTTATGGAATGTTACCTAGGTAAAATAATAAAGAATTTTCATTTATTAAACACATCAATAATCCAAACATAGGTATAATAATATGCAATTTAAGTAACTAAGTGTTGTATAGGTACAATAACAGAATACAGTAACCTTACCTTAGTACCTACCATATATTTAATACCTACTCATAATATACCTACTATTACGTTTCATAGTATTTAATTCATGATATTTAGTAGTTTATTAATAATAAAAACACTAGAATTTGATGTGTGAAATGAAGAAGAAACTGATTTCTGACTGAGATAAAAATACTTTAGTGTTGATTGCCTACCTAGTGCTTTAAATTGTTGCAGTACCTTTGTAAACAAATTGTATAAAGATTTCAGAATAGTATTCTTTGTAGGTACAACAAATACCTACCTTGAAGTTTTCTCAAAATTACACTCCGGGAATTACTTAACCGACATAGATATTACTTTAAAGTCTGATGTAAGATGTATTGTGCAGTTAACTTCTTTTTTGCTTAACTACCCCATTGAAATAAACACTAGTTGACAGAACGGCTACACTATTAATTTAAGTTGTAATTCAACTATTTGCAGGGCATTTCAGTAACATTATCAAATAACTTAATAGCAAATAACTTTTGTTGGCAATAACCAGGTTTATTTATAATTATTACATAATATAATGGTGCCTTTATCTCATATTTAGCAGGACTTCAACTGAACTTCTCGTACCTTGAAGGATGTTGGATTTAGTAGGTAGCTAGTACCTAGGTACTTACAGTAAGTACCTCTGTATTGGGAACATTTGAATTACTTACTTACATAGTACCTACCTAGGTATTAAAATATTTGTTTCCGATTAGATTGAGTTATTATTTTTTACTTAGGTACCTACCTCCTAATACTATTACACCTACCAACATAAGTTTGGGATTATTTACAAACTATAACAGAAGACAGATAGGTAAAACCATGGTAAAACATTTATTTAGTTCCACAGACACACACACACACATCAGATACAATTAACACATAGATACAATTTAAAACAAAAGGACAATAGTAGCACTGATAGTTCATTTTCATATGATGCGTAGGTAGGTAAGTTTTGTCGATTTGCATTATTATTATGTATTAGCCAAACGAAAAGAAACTCTCCCTATCAATTAATTATATCGAAATCAGGCCAAAATCTAAGTACTTAAACATCAGAAACACTAAAAACAAACTAAAAATAAACTGAACCATTTAACAAATTGCCAAGCATTGTTTGTTTTGGTTTTTAACGTTTGACATATGTAGTTGATGGTTTGACAATCAATTGAACGTCAACGTCAAAAACAAAATGGCGGATCTCGGAGTGCTCTTAGCCCTAGCTTTGGGGTCAAGTTTTGCTATTTATTCAGATTTTCAAAAATTAATTTAATTTTTCCTGCAAAAATTCTTGGAAAACCAAATATGCAGTTTTAATTAGAATTTCATAAGCTTTCGATTGATACCCTTGCGATCGATGTACACGATAGCCCAAAATTCTTGCCATCATTCTTTAGATTCTAAGATGCAAGTATTTGCTGGCTATTTATAAACAATGACACGTCACATCAGTTCGATTTAAAATAATATGCCAGCCAACAACGCCTCAATAATGCAACGTCTTTGACTTCTGTAATCTTGGACCGACTCTGCGGCTACCGGTTTTTAACCCTTGATTGACGGCTGTCGGCTTGGTTTACCGACAGACTATTCAGAATTTATCTCTATCATCTCCTTTATTGCCTTCAGTTAAAGTACAATTTTGTTTGTATCTTGTCATTTCTGAGTTGGCATTCGCTTACTCGGCAACAATTTTACTTTTGCTGTTTCTTTGATCATTGAGTCGGGAATTTAAAGTTGTTTTTCTATTGAGTTGTTTGGTTTAGTGTATTTGCACGTCAGCATTCGAGTCGGCGCCGCTCAACACGGTTCTTTCTTTATAATCATCTACTCTTCCATTACAAGCCATTCAATATATATTAGTAATCAGTATTTTCTATGTTTCTTTGGTTAATTTGAATAGTCACTACGTCTTGTTAATAATGTTCGTTTATATTTTCTGCGTAATATATTCAATTTATGGTCTTGTAACTCTGTGTTTGATGTTTATTTATGGTCGTTAAATTATAGATGCTTAAGTTGGTGTGGTTTTGTCATTGACAAGCATTTATTGCCAATAAATTATATACTAACTGTTGTATGATTTGTGTCATATGTTTAACTTTAATGTTTTAAAGCCAATGCCTATTCACATTTTATAATCAAGACTATAACTCAACTTTTTGTATTATTCCCAACAAAAAGTTTTTCTTAATATTAACGTTTACAAAAGAACGAGGCTATTTGTTAGGTACTCGTATAAACCATTTTGAAACATAATTAATTGATACCTGTCAAAACCGAGTAAAAACTTTTATGAAAAGCTAACAAATACCGTAATTAATCACTGAAAACATTTTCATAAACAAAATGAAAGTGGAGAATGCCTAAGACTGGAAATTTATTAGAAGAATCACTCAAAGACAATGGGGATATTAAAAGGTGGTTAAGACAAATTGCACAAAAATTGTTGATAACCAAGCTTAAAGAAGGAGAATGTCAGAATGAAGGTATAAGGATCTAAAGAGGTTGAATACTTTAAATCTTTAATGATTAAGTGGTAACTTGTCGCTCTTTACTTTGTATTTTAAGTAGCTTTTCTCAAATTTTCATCATCCACACACATACCAAAATCCTGGTGTTTTTAAGTAGCCTGTCAGTCGCATCTATAATATTTATTTAATCGCTCTAGACTCTGGCTTGAACCAGTTGCCGTCTACCGCCGATCGTTCATTGTTGATGGATGGTAATGAATCGCAGTTTTATGCACTCCCGCGACCAACGAGGGAAACTGATTGTGGCATTGAGTGCTTCAATCAATTCTGTATGGTTTTGTAATGGACTCGTGAAATGAACTTTTGCGAAAACAGCAATATTTTATAATATTTTCAAAGTTCGGTTGGTTTTCTTAAGAAACTTCAAAAATCAGAGGGTTGAAGTCCGGTTATTGTTAACGATAAAATCGAGACGTGATCTCGACGTCTTCTGTACATACAGGAAACTATGAAAATGAGAGTTCACGATTACGTCTCGATATATCGTTAACCGGACTCGGATTTCAGTTGTAGTAAAAACTATCTAATACTCGACATTAAAAATATATGCAAATGAAATTAAATTTCAATAATAAAAGACAGCTGATAGAAAGTTAACAGACTTAGATCATTTAACACTTTACACAAGTAAAGCCAAAGCGATTACGTGCCATACATTAAAACCAAGCGAGCCCACTAGAGTAGAACCAAGTCTACAATAATAGAACTCATATCACGCCTCACTGCACAATAGGCCCATTACACGGGCGCTAATTACACATCCGCCACGACTTGGAATAATGGTGTACAATCCACACAACATCAAAACGGGATCGAACCTTGTCGAACTAAAATAATCAAAATCTAAAGTGACTGCGCTCGACTAATTTAGGCATATTGGCAAAGACGTTTTCTACAAAGTAAACCAAATCAAATAGTTCCATAAACCAGTCATTTGAGGACTAAAAAGGCGTCATGTGTCTTAGTACGAAAAGGTTCCGTCCCATTCAAATTCTGCGCAGATTGTAGACACTGTACGGGCTCTATGATGCATTGTGGACTATTCATCATGGGCTATTGTTTTGTTTTGGGAGTTACTTGTTACTTGAGTGATGATAGTGGAGATTGTAAATTGAGGTATAGTGTGTTGATTTATGTCTGTATTGTATAGTCGTAGGTATTACGCGTGGGTGGTCAGTTCGTGCGTTATTTGCGTGTATTGAAACGATTGTGAACGGTTCATCAACTTGTCGGGTATCATTAGAGACCGAGGAGGTACGAGACTTATTAATTATTGTTAGCTATTCCTAGGTGTTCTTTACGTTAGTTGTAATAATTTTACTTTTCTAGTCAACTAATTAAATTCAGTTACCTACCTCAGTTATCTATATGCTTAGTTGATTTTCGAACTATAAGGATGATTAATATAAATTTTCAATCTGTTTAGGTCCGTAATCCACTAATGATTAAATAAAAAAGTGTGTCTTTATGTGGTTCGGTCAAACAAACATTCATTCAAACTTCAGAATCATCAACGTTCTTACGCACAAAACGTTTTTAAAGTATTAACACAAAAAGCTAACAAAACAGCTTGTTTCGTTACCCTCATCAAGAGCTGTCTCATTAATTGACAGCTCATAATACCAGACAAGTATGGCCGGCCTGTGAATTTAAAACAGAATTAATTATACAATCAATCAGACGACATGTCATGGCCGCAAAGGTGTTGCTTTTCGCGCGGCAAAGTGCCAATCAACGTACAAAACGCTCACCCAGGCCGCGCTGCGGCACTCTCGAAAAAGCTTTGTAGATATTTTAATACTTCACAAGTTTCAATTCTGAAGACACAGTTTTAGAGGCCTATATTGTTTGGACATAAATCATCAGTTACGGTCGTTTTATCATCGACTCCGTTAGTAGTTTAACATCCCGATTCGCCACACTTTAATCGAGTCACTCAATAAAGTGGACTTTTCAAGGTGAGAAAGAAGTCAAAAGCCACATTTAACGCGGAGAAATTTTTATGTTTCGTTCATTTCACGCACGTTTAACGTTAATTCGCGCGTTTCTTGTCTTATAAAACGAATGCGTTTTAATTTTCTCGTCGGATATCGCTTCGAATTTATGCGAACCCATGTTCAGAGGCCCGTCGTAAAATTTACGACGAAAGAGTAAAAAAACGGAATTGAGAAATAAAACTGTTCTCGTATTCAAAATAACGTTATATATTTTATCGGCAACGTTTATGATGTCGGAATTTATGTCCGATTCATTTTCTTCAATATAAAAAATAATAAATCATGGTATCTACGGAACTTGTGGGTTTAACACGTTTTCAACAGATGATATATGGCTTCCTGTGTTATGGATGACCTTTTCAATAATTTTTATGATAATATAAATTAACGTTAGTTTGATATAATCTTTAACGAGTGCAAGCGAAGGGCATCTTTTAGTATTCAAGTTACGGCGCTGACCTCATTTGTTCACATTTCGTTTGATTTTATCGCCAATTGTTGTTGGTAATTTATCCTTACAAAAGTACACAAGTCTTTGTTGGCATACCAATTATTGGGCTAGGAAACTTGTTATTCAACTAACCAGAATACCATGCCATAATGCATGTCAACTATGGAACACTAACTAAAGAATTAAAACAATTGAGCATTTTGGTATATTACATTCAGAAATCGAGAGCAAAGTCACGAGCAAATATCTAGTTATAAATAAAAAAACAAAATCCGGATTCCGCGGATCGGGAGATATCGCAGAAGATATCCATTATTCATCGACTCCACTTTCTTGATATAGGGTTGCCATTGCCAATTGTAGTTGCAAAAACAATAGGCATAAACGTAAAATCAGCGTATCTTACGTGAAAATTATTTCTAATGACTGTGATCTTTTCAAATCATTACTTAAAATTGGTAGGTATTGTTAAATACTAAATTAAACAGACCGTTTGTAATGCTAGAACCGGTTTAAATTGAGATTCATTAATGTAAATACATAATAATTTTCACAGCAGCCTCTAGCACAAAATTAAGCAGAGCTTGTGTGTAGGATACATTTTCGCTGGAAACTCCCAGAACACTCATCTGCCGACAAAAATTTGTCGCGAGGCACGAATCGAACCCAACCTCATTTGTTGCAGGTTAGCTTTCGCCCGCTGCACCACCGAGGTCGTAGGACATAACAACGACAACGCTCTAGCTAGAGTGTGTTACATGTTTTTTTTGAGGCTGGCGTAACCAAATCTAGACTGACATACATGATGAGATGAGTTTATTCAAAGTTTCCAGTGAACAATTAATCGTTTGTATAACCAACTACATAATATTTGGTAGTTGGTAATTTAGTCCACTTGCTTTGACACGATGAGTATCCGTGAATTTCTTTAAATTACTTAATGAGTTTTGAAAGATTGATACATTTTGAAGTAAATTTATGTCTGACTAACTCAAAATCATGTTAAATTTACGGATACATAGATTTAAAGCCGATGTTTACTTAAAAAATAATGATAATTTTAAACGGCAACAACTTATTTGAGCGGACCGCCATCGTTATTTATTTTTTACTACCTTTTCTTCGGTCCAGATTTTGAGCTTATTTGTCAAGTTTTTTTGTTTTTGACAACCCTACCAACTGGAACCGTCTTGCTATCGGGGCATGCATCTTACACTAGTTGCGATAAAATCTGGTCGCGGTGCGCATTATCGACCAATTTGTTATCGATAGTAATGGAGACAATCGATTATCGATACTGTGGTTTCTTGGAAGGTAGTAAAGCGGTTTTTTAACTCTAGCTTCCAATTGTAAATTTTAAAGGTTTATGTTAAAGTAAGTCAGTTACGGAGCTTTGTACAAATTTTATTTTTTAACGTCTCGTTTTTATGGGAAAAAATTAGTTAATTTAGCGCATTCACTTTCAATGTTGCGTTCCGGTGGGGCGTTTCTTATCACTACTCTACAAGCACTGACTGTGTAGAACTGTACCGTCGCTATTCTACGGCAGGCAACGTTGGTGCTCAGATTTTATAAACATTATATTTTATTTATTAATAATAGCTTCTCGTTGACTCAGTGTTTTGCAAAAAATAGGTTAAGTCAAATAACCAAATTTTCAAACAACAAAAGCATTATCTCTTAATCGCAGACATCGCAGTAAATCATTCACAACCGTACAATAGGCGAAGCTATAATATGTAGAGTTCTTGCCAATTCTGACTCAATACAAATTGACAACCGTAAAATTAGTTTCAATAGTATTCTTTGTGAGTTTGGCAGTAAATTGTGCGGCATTGTCGATATTGAGTATTACGACATGTTTTCGGCTATTTCTTTTTGATTTATGGCATCCTTTGTTGTAAGAGTGCAGATGCTTCCGGGGATTTATTGAGCAAATCATTGACTATTTTGTCCTGATAACTTTGATTTTAATATTTTCTGATAGTAAATGAAGATTTAATAAGAATCTAAAAGTAATTCGATGTCACTTAAATACCTATATATAAATACCTACTAGATTTGATGTATAGAATGTTGTACTTGAAAGTTAAAAGTTTTTGTTATATTTAAAAAATAAAGGTTTGTTACTATTTTGGGTCAAACTAATAAAACCGTTCACATAATTTCCTATTTATTTTTTACGATCCATTGTTATTTCTGTAGCCGCCATTGTTTAAAAACAATGCCAAAATGAATTATTTCTAAACAAAATGAAATAAATAACCTTAGATAGGTTATGAAACCTTTAATTAACATTAACAAATGATGCTATTAGCATCTTGCCTGATTAAGGTTGATTCATTGCAATACGTAATCATCATTATGCGCACGACTTTAAAAAATTAATGGCAATTTGAGCTTATAGGGTAGAATGACTCAAAGTACCACAGTATTTTGCTTTGGGATACAATACAACATGCTACTATCATTATCATCAATTTTCATTTCTTGCTTTTACGAACAGAAAGCAACTCTTTACTTTAGTATGTGTTATCTGAGGATTCTGTTATTAACTCCATACTATGTCAACATTTGGATTGCATGTGGTTTACCTATATTTCGTGAAAAATATAAATAGTCGGAAATCTTTAAGATCTTTGAGCCCATTTTGAGCCATTGTCCAGCTGTGGAGGCGGCTTTCGGCTGAGAGTTATATATTTTGTAAGATTTTATCCTACTTATCTATAAACAGTATACCAAATAACTGACTGGTTTTTTATTTTGAAATGTTTTATTGTTTGTAAAATTAATCCACAGCATTACCAAGTAGAGCATTCTAGATTCCTTACTTCAAAATAATTTATCGTCTTTCAAGCCGTGTCATCACAAGTGAGGATATTTTGGTAGATATCAGACCTAGCTACAATCTCATTAGTCACAGCTATCTGATGGTAGACGTATGCCTACGACAGCTAGGACATCTATCTGCATTACTGCGCGTTTGTCATGAAACGGAGATGGCTTCCATGCAGGGTGACTTACGTGAAACGTTACATATGGGTTTAGTTGCATTGTTTATCGAGATGAATAAAATTGTCACAAATTCTGTTGTAGTTTATCATTGAGACCATCAGCATCCATGTCTTTCGACATCTCATACCTCATGTTTTACTTCTCAGGATCTAGGTTGTCTCTTGATTGATTGAACAGACGCAATACAACTGAAGACAGGGAGCTATGGCGCTCATTAGGGGAGGCCTATGTCCAGCGGTGGACTAATGTAGGCTGATGATGATGATGATGAATAAAACTTTGTCATGGAAATAACTTTTTAACCTTTATTTGTTTCGAAATGAAAATGCCCTTATACATTCACAGCAGCTTGTCCAAGCCGCACCTTTTCCAATTACTGTCAAAGTGTCAATTCACGAATAGATGAAAATCTAAAACACACTCCATTATTTACTGAACAAAGAGCAAATAACCCAAATTACCGCTCGTTTCCACATTCGCGGATAACATGGCCGTCTGACAGGCGCTGTCATGTCACGTCAGACACGCGTGTGACAGGTCACGCTGACAGCGCCCGTGGGGGTTTGAAAAATGACGTGTGCTCGCTGGATTAGCAGCACACCAGTGTACCAGTGAGGCTATGTTTAGCGCATTAATAAAAGATGATGTTTGTGGCCTAACGAGGTTCGCTAGCGAAAATTCACTTCTAAAATTCTAGCTTATCGTCAGTCATGTGCATTTGAAGTGGCAGGCAGATGCATTGGTGTCAGTGCTTATAGTCCATTGAAAAGTTACATTTGGGGTTGCGTTTTTTAGAGGACGCAATTTTATTTTTTTGATGTGTAGGGGGTGTCAGTGTAAAGCTAAAACCAAGTTTGTGGGGTCGCCACCCTTGTCCCACGGCCGCCATCTTGAAAATAGGGGTTGAAATTGTTTTTACGATATATCTCTTAAACTATTTATTTGATAAAAAAAAAATGTGAACCTTTTTTGTTGCAAATTAAATTCTCTACAACTTTGATTCAGTAACTTTTTGTCGTAGAACTATAAATAAAAAAGTTATTAGTGAAAATCTTCAAAAATTCGAGAAAAAAAAATATTTTTCGATGTAACTTTTTTTTTATCACTTTACGAAAAAATGATATCTGACCATTATTGTAGATCGTTTTTTGAGGAACACCTTTTATTCGCATCATTTTTTCATTAAGTCAATAGCTAAGGTTTTACAGCGCTCCGAAGTGAGTAGATATTATTTTTCAGTACTCTTAACTATACCTACTCGTATATTATACGTGTGTACTAATAATATGTCATCGTCATCAGTTATTGTTTTTTTTTGTTAATATAACTTTTTTAATTACAAATTTTGCAATATTATTAATAAGTAATTATTGACTCTTTTCCCCACCACCCACGAGGTAGAGTCTAGAGGCGAGTTTTTTTACGTGTTATCCCCAATAGGCATAATCATCCACGGTGATTTTCTAAAAAAATTAATACCAGTGGGAGAACTGGAGAAGGAAGGGTTGTTAATGTTGGCGGTTCATCATCAAAGTCATTTTCATTTATTAATTCTGAGAGTTCCATTACGTTGCTGCAAGTCTCTCCATAACAATGGAAGCACACTGCAAAACATTTCAGTCATGCTTTTCTGACATCCACTCATCGCTCCACAGTTTCCCTTGCATTTGCAAAAGATCAATTTTAGAAGCTCAGGGGGTGCTGGAGGTTTAGAGTTCTGCACTGGCATCAATAATTTTCCACATTTTTTCCAGCCCCAGTCTTCAGGATCATTATAATTACCAAGCCACGACTGGACCTGATGGTAGGTCGGAAATATTTAAAATCAGATTTAAAATTAATTTAAAAATCAATAATTGTTAAATCCTGTTATTGAGTGAAAAAGAGCCAAATTTTTTTTAACTTTATTAACAACGAAAATTACAAGCAAGGAATAGAAAAATTACAACTAGTATTTACAATTGAAACCATTGAGCTAACTGCAGACGGTTGCAAACAGTCTAAAGGTAGCTCAATTGATCCATATCAAAACCAGTCGGAAGCGTCCCCAAGACACTGACTGCATTACCACGCTGTATGGCAATGCTGATGCGCTGAGCCAGATATTCACCAGCTCTCGGGTCACGCGTCGCATCGACCAGTCAATAATTAATTTTTAATAGTATTGCAAAATTGTAATTAAAAAAGTTATGATAACAAAGAAAAACAATAACTGATGACATATTATTAGTACACACGTATAATATAGGTATAGTTAAGAATACTGAAAAATAGTATCTACTCACTTCGGAGCGCTGTAAAACCTTAGCTATTGACTTAATGAAAAAATGATGCGAATAAAAGTTGTTCCTCAAAAAACGATCTACAATAATGGTCAGATATCATTTTTTCGTAAAGTGATAAAAAAAAAGTTACATCGAAAAATATTTTTTTTTCTCGAATTTTTGAAGATTTTCGCTAATAACTTTTTTATTTATAGTTCTACGACAAAAAGTTACTGAATCAAAGTTGTAGAGAATTTAATTTGCAACAAAAAAGGTTCACAATTTTTTTTTATCAAATAAATAGTTTAAGAGATATATCGTAAAAACCATTTCAACCCCTATTTTCAAGATGGCGGCCGTGGGACAAGGGTGGCGACCCCACAAACTTGGTTTTAGCTTTACACTGACACCCCCTACACATCAAAAAAATAAAATTGCGTCCTCTAAAAAACGCAAGGTAAGGCCTAAAAAATGTAACATTTCAATGGACTATTATTAGACCTGCAAATTCCTCGTGGGTCACGACATATATCAAGCTGATTGTAGTGACAGTCTGACAGTATGTTGTCATTGTCAACTGTCAACCTATGGGTGAAATTCCCCCATCCCTGTTCAAGGGACTCTTATTTGAAAGTTTAATCATTTTCTGTTGGTATAGAATATAAGGCTAGATATTTTAAGTGTTTGTTAATAATTTGAAACTGTCAAAAATCAAATCTATAATACTTAAGTACTTATAGATCAAATATTACATCAGAAAATCTTAATTAATATAGTTCAAGTGGATTTCTCATACTTAATGATAAATACTACTAAAGTTTCCATCAATTAGCGTTTATAAAACGAGCGGTGACAGTTGACAGCTCGTGACAGCAGTTGACAGATCGCGGCCGCGCGGATTATGTCATATTACGCGCGAGGGGGTAATCAACAAGCTGATAAAAGTAACGTTAGTTACGTCATGGCAAATGGATTGTGGAGATAGGAATGTGTCGCGTGTCTAAAGAAAAATTCGAATAAAGCTAGGAGCGCGTCGACATTCAGATAGGATTCATGAAAAGTGGACCCTTTTGTTTAATATTTTTAAATTCCACTGCCACTACCACACTTATTACACTGCCTATTATGCGTGTTAAGCTTTAAGCAAAAGTACCTAGTTTTAGAGAACCCTAGTATCTAGATAAACCTAACATAGGATTTAAGATACTACTAACCAAAATATGTATTTTTTGTGTCAATAAATTATATCTATCAATTTAAACGTTTTTTTTAATGGCTGTATATTATTATGATAATGTCCAGCATCTTCTTTTTTAGATAGTAGTCCGAGGTAGTCTGGGTTCAAGATTAACACTTTGGATGTCCGCGACACTCATGCGGAAGTACAACTGCATAAGTAGAAAAACACTTTAAAACGACTTTATCTATATAAATGTTGTATAAAACAAGTAAACTGACGAAAATCATGCTCGAAATTATTTATTATTCTACAAAAACTCCTTCATAAGCCTCTGAACCCTTTGAATGACAAGTTCCGTCGCAAATGGATCAACCGGGGCTTCCGTTGTCAACAGTCTTTGTTACCGGCTGTGCCTTTATCAAAACTTCCATTCCATTCCAGGGGTTGCTTATCAGTTAAACATAATACCTAAAGCTGCTGGAAAACAGTTACTTTTTATTCAACAACTGTGATTGACTGAAAAGTAAATTACGAGAGTTAATTTCTTCAGTCATTTCCCTCACAACCATGTCATTTGAGTTCCAAACGCGCCAAACATATCAGGAATCCAGCGTCACTCATGGATTACACTCATTTGCTCGACGTAAAGGAAAAAAAAATAAAAACGTAAAGCCGCCGCGGTGGGCTCAACCATGCGTCATAATTTTGACAGGTCGCCTGACAGCCTGCTTGACAAGCCGACTGACGACGGCCAGCGCTCCGACGCCCGTACAGATTATATGCCTTGATGGATTAATTTGAGGGTATCAGATAGTATTCTCTTTAGTAGAGCGTACAAGATTATAATCAAAATAGTTTTATAATGAGGTAACTTGTTATGTAACTTGACTTCATGAGATTTGTAAAGATAAGACGAGATGTGGGAGGTTCCGAGCGGGCGACCATGTGGGGTAATGGTAACTTAATTTTAAGTTATGCTTGTTTATGTTAATCTCTTCCTACTTAGCCGCAGCAAGACATTATCGCATTTAACCCTAGAAACCTAACCTTCGTCGAATCGACGAATACGCAACAGAAATATTGCGATATTTTTTTTGTTTTTGTGCCTATCTTTATGTTGTTTCTTGTCAACTCTGTATTCGCTGAGCTTTTTCAGGAGGCGTTTGTGTTCGTCGAATAAGTACCTTAGTTTTGGACATATTACCAAAATAGTCGTCGTTTCGACGAATGGTTAGGCTTTGCGTATAATTTTTTCACAGCACATGCATATTTTTTTTGCATCTATTACCATGGCTTCTGAATGTTTGTTATCTGACGCGTTTATTATTCAGAGTGGAAGATGGTAGTGCTTTGGATGAATTGACTGATAATGAAAAATAAGATGATCTCGAGGTGAATGATGCTAAAAGTGATACTCAAGATGAACCTTTCGATCAGGAGGATAGCTAGGATACCATGGCTGTACCAAGTAATGATTAGGCGTGATTTTAAGTAGAAGATGCATATTATGCATTATCTTCATAAAATTACACCTATTCCGTATATACAGTTAGAAGAACCAGGCTCAAAATTATGCTGAAAATTCGTACAATGTCTGTACAACCCATGTAAAGACAAAATCTAGGAGCAGAGTCTGATCTAGGTCAAGGTGAAGGTCAGTCATCATCCCATTATGACCTCCAACCAGACTCGGCTCCAAATATGAAGAATCGCTTAGTCTGTGGTATAATCATCATCATCATCATCCGCATTCCGACTTCACCAACTGCTGGGTAAAACTTCAAACTTTTGTGTCTCCACACGGTCCTGCGCCAGTCTCATCAAGTTTCGCCCTGCGATTTTCATAATATCGTGGTATAATATTCATATAAAAATGCGCATGACTAACTTGTATTGCTAAAAATGCAACAGTAATGTGTGTTGAACACAAAGTGGTTTTTTGCATAAAATGCGCTTCTAAGTAATAGGTTTTATGTATTTTTCAGGATGAAAACAGCGTTATAATTTATGTTAGTGAAAGAAATCAGGGTTATTATGTGTTGTTTTTTTGAAATATTTTTTTTTCTATGTAAACAACTTATTTGGTCTCTAAAAACTGGTTCTCTACAAAACATGGTGTAAAAGAAATATTTTCGCATTATAATACAAATTTATTGTTTTATTTAGTACAATAATAATAGGTTCCTATAATCAATTGATAAAACTTACTGAAACTGTAAGTATTTATAAAATATTTGAGCTCAAACTATACTCGTCGAATCGACTAATGGTTAGGTTTTAGGGGGTATTTGCGAAGGTTAGGTCTCTAGGGTTAATGGATACTTAATGTGGTTTCTTAGTAAAAAAAAATCTGAATTTACATAGAGAAAATGATGGAGATGCATTTGCATTAGGGTTTGCCTTTCCCTGTCTGGACAATCGTATGTCATAAAGTAAGACTTGTGGATTTTTTAAATCTTTTCTCATTAGTTGGCTGGCTCATTAATTAGTCCGACTAGTATCCAGACTAAGGTCCACTTGTGCCAAAACTTCGAGTTAAATTAATAACTCGAGGTTTGATAACTCAGGGTTAGATTTTAAAATTTTCGTGTCGCAGTTTTTATTGCACCATTAGAATTTAGACCTGAGTTTATTAACCCGAAGCTATTGTCATGTTCATTCATTCTTTTTACATCCGGCCAAATATAGTAGGAGGAATGCTGAATGATTCGAGTGTACTGCTCTCTTTCGCTCCACCCTACTTGGAATAAGTCTGTGTCTTTCTGTCAGATTTGGAATGACACATGGTTCTTGGTCGCATTATAATGTAATGACTCGTGCTTGTTGTGTTGTGGTTACGTTCTGTTTTGATTGAAGTGTTCTGTCATTGCTTTTCATTGTTTTGTTGTGCGTGGTGTTTTAATTTTACGGAAAAATGGAAAAGAAACCTCGGTTACGCGACCCAAATTTCACACATAGTGACAATTTGCTACTGTGCTACACAGTAGCGAAATACAAACACTTGATAGAACCTAAAATGTTTCAATTCTCTCATTTTTGACATTACTGACCCAGAGTTAGTTGACTTAACCCGCCCACATCAGCGGGTTAAAAATTTAAAAGTTTAACTCTAGGTTAACTCCTAACTCTTGGTGGTACAAGACATGATTAGATTTTAACTCCAGAGTAGTATCTAACTCTGAGTTATATTTGTTAACCTAGCTTGGCGCAAGTGGGGCTAAGCACAGTAGATTACTATCGCATCGTTGACATTCTATGCAGCCTTAGAACGTCATTTATCTAAATGTTTGATTCTATATTTTTTCACTCCATGCCTTTAACCTAAAAATATGTCGCCTTTCCTGTTTAACATTTTAGTACCAAACACCAACATTCCTAGAAATATAATAAAAACAGTGCGTGTAAAGTGTTATAATTATTTTATGCACAGTAACAATAAATTAAGCATCACGTGACGTTTGTACATTGTTGTTAGCGTTGTACTAATTCGCATAATTTAGCGCAAGTGGACTGTTTTAGTTATTTATGGTTTTTGAGAAGTGACAATCAGCTAGTTCACTCAAAACTTGTTAATTGTACGGTTTTGATCGTGAAAGATTATTACAGATTTTCTTGAATTTTTACAGAAATTTCCTGACTGGTTCTAGATGAATATAAGAATAAGACCCATGTGCAATTTACAGACCATTAGATTCAGATTTAGATCATTTATTGTCACACATCATACATAAAATAAAGGTATTTACTAAAAATTAAATGATGAGTTTATGACTCTTCAGAATTTTATTGCATAATATATTTATCTAAGGTGGCGATTATAATAATATAATTTCTTAAAACTAAGACTCAACTTTAGGATAAGTGATGTTACCCATCAGTTAGTTTAGTTGATTTTATTTCATACTTGCTGTAGTCGTTATCTAATTTTAGTCATTATTACTTTAGTAACTTATTCCTAATGCTCAGCGAGTGACCAAAGGGGATCTTGGCCTCTAATACAAGACTTCTCCAGGAGGGATATTTTAATTCATCGGCAAGCCCTTCGCATTCGATATCGGAAACTTTTGACTATGATTGCTATTTTCAAAGAGCATATCCGTAAACTCTTGCCATTTGAATCTTGTTACTAATTCGTTCTTTAGTTTGGATATGAAATCAAAATAGCTTTCTAAAGTTCTGACGGAAATGGTATCAAATTCGAATGAAAACTTTTGCCATTTGAATTTGGAGCCTTAGTTTGGATATGAAATCAAAATAGCGTTCTAAAAGATCTGACGGAAATGGAATCGAATTTGACGTTTCTGTTATGGAAATGAATCGAATGAATTAAAATACCCCTCGTGGTATCTCGGTTCTGTCTGAGCTGTCTCTCACCAGCGAAGGTCAGCTTCGTTGATCCAGCCTAGGACGTCCGAATGGTCGATGGTTTTCCCTTGTACCGACGCTTGACAGTTCGATCAATTTAGCTGAGTAAGTACGTTCAGTTATTCACCTAATTGCTGATTTGTAGTTTTATTAATTTTTCCGTGTTTCTGTTCAACATTGTTAAAATGTGTCAGCTGTGATCCTTCTAGCCTGTGTAATAGTACTAAGCAACATGACCTCGCTTTGCGACTTTATTTCAGTTAATTTTGTAAAAAGGTTTAATTTGTAAAGCGGGTCGTGAATAACTTTAACATTAGAATGTTCCTTACAAAGTTTTATTAATTCAATGTGTTTGTATGAGCGAGCTGTTGGGCAATGAGTGTCAAGTCTTTGTATTGTTCTTAATTTGTATGTTTATTTAATTCACATTTCCCAGGAATATATAAATATATTATGATTATTTGGTTTCACACAACATATTTTTATGATTATATAGTACTGCGATGTAGGCACATTTTCTAAAACATAGAAAAAATATACCTACATATCTTTATTATTGTAAGTACCTACTATGTTTCCCGTAGCGTTATTTGTCAAAAAGCAGCAAACGTACTACTGTTACAGCAATCGTTGTATAGTCTTGGGACTAGGAAATAACGTCAGGTATAAAACCAACAGTTTTGTTATCTTTATCGTTACAAATGTAAATCGACACGTCTTTGGCACCACCACGTTCTTTTCAAAGCCTGCCAAGTTTTGTTCCCTGTCTGCAGCTCTGGCGGTTCGCGAGCCTTAAGCCGGTGGTCTGAGTCTCAGATTGTCATCAGCTGTAAGCTCCTCAAAGACACGTCTAACTTACTCCATGATTCACACTTACCGGTCTAGATTAGGGCTGTCAGAACTGCCGTCGTTTATCATGGCGATGAATTTTTGTAGCGGGTCAAACAGGGCTTCCATTTTATTGATAGCCGTTTGGCTATTTATGAATTAAAAATTCTTCCTTGATTTTTCAGGTAGGTATTTGATGATTCAAGTCACTTTATTCCCTTACCTAAGCATACATCTGTAGGGTTACTACTGTAGGTTACGCGTTTAATGGGAGACCTTTTCGTCAAAGATGTTTAGAATCGTGTGAATTTATCAATCTCGTTTGGTGGTAAAATTCAATTGACGAGATATCTGTCACGACGCCATCACATACACCTCATTTTCATCATCTAGTCAAGGAAGGCATGACACAAACACTTTACAAAAAAAGTACATGAAGTATGTAAGTAAACAATTTGTCTGCAAACTGACTTATTAACCTAAAATCCAGCCGCGAGCAGCCCTGGGTGTCGTGACCGTCTGTCAGCCGGCATGAGTGATGGCGTGCGGCGTCGACGTTACCACCTGATTTATTACTTCCGAGCCTCCTCCCTCCCCCCCGAGCGGGGGAACCGACAGCAACCTAATTACAGCTTGTTTATGGAATTCGCGGCAAACGAGGACTTGTGAAATGGTTGAAGGCTGTATTGGAACGAATCAACTGCTTTGAAGGCAATTAATATTTGAAGGAAGTAAATGCTTGTTTGTGATGTTTATGGCATTGTTTGATTAGGGGCATTCGCTTCAGTCTTTCTCTTTCTACTACTCATTTGTTTTAAGAGTCATTGATTCTTAGATTAACAAACCACATCAAATATCATCCATCATCCAATAAATAATATCTGCGATTGCTAGATGTGATCTGAGATCGAGAATGATGCGGATGATAATTGTGAAGCAGATAATGAAATACCATTTAAAACAAAGTAGCTCGGTATGGTATTATTATAAGAATGATGCAAGGAATCTTGACGAAAGACGTAATTAGAGGCAATTAATTAACATCGCAGATAATAACTCAAAATGACGGATGGAGTGAGTTTTTACAATCATGGAATTCACTTGAAATTAGAACATTCTAGCAATTGCTGGGCTTTTAAAGATGATGTAAACTTCTATGTGCAGAAAAAGTAATTAGCTAGGAATTGCAATTTTTTTAGAAGATATATTTATGTTATATTTGTTCCATTTACTTCCTTTTCTCATTCTTCAGTTTTCAAGAAAACAAATTTCTGTTATTATTTAATTAAAGTTTTTGTCACACTCAGTTGCCCAACGAGCGCAAATTTGCCTGCGACGCGCGACGTAGGAGGTTATGGTGTCGATAAATTTTTGTATGATCTGCATTTTATTATAAGTGATCTAGCTCTTCAAATCACGTTGGGGTTAGATGATGCTTTAGATTATTTACTTATAAATTATGTAATAATTTTTCAAATGTTATTGAGCTGCAAAACTGTCATCTTGCCTTTCCTGTTAAGTATAAGGGTTAATAGCTTTTTAATAACCCAGTATACGGCAGACTCCTTATCAGTGTTAATTATCATGGGACTAATGAACCGCGCCTTAAGAAGTTGCTAAACTAATTGCTTGTCACACAGGATCAGGCAGGTGTAAACAGGCCAGAGCTGTTAATGCAAAATGACCAATAACTTTTAAATAAATATGCGATAGGTAAGATTGATGTGGTGGTCACAGTATGCAAAAAATTCTGCAACGACATAAATTGTGAATTTTGAAACATTGAAAAGATATCTTAGGGTAATTCTAAGGCAACTTAAGGTAATTGCTATGATGCTCTTTAAATAAGTGAAATTGACGATATTTTATATCCATAAATGTATGACTTGTAAATGTAATTTACCAATAAAATGTTTATCTGTTTATCTGGTACTCTTTAAATACAATGAGAAAATAATATAACAATCAAAGGACTCTCAGAATCACAAAAAGCAGTATTTGGAATGCAAGCTTTTTCTACCTTCTTTTCCAGATTCTCAATACGGCACAGCTATGATTTCTATATTTAATAATGTTAATGGAAAATTATAGGTATAGATGAAAGTAAGAAAATATGAATGTCCGAACTTGTAGACTACGTTAATAAGTATTCGCTAATTACACGCCACGTTCAGGCAGGTGGTACAAAGCTCGGGTGACACGTCTCAGCCGGAGACGACGACAGACTAATCTTCCACCTGTCTTCGAAACGGGAATCCAGGCCATGCAGGATTGAATATTCTATCTATTTCAGGCATAAGATTTAACTGCTCAAGATCTTCCCATCACTACGTTTTTTAGTTTGGTTTACTATGTTTGACTTCAGCAATTATGAAAAATCTATGGTAATAAAGGCGATGGTGTTGTCCAAAGGTGTTGTAAGTTCTGCTGTTGTAATTGAGTGTAGTTATTATTGAGTCCCTCGATATCATGGTTGGAAGATCATCATCACCAACCTAACTAAATATATTGCAGACATCTTTTCAGAACTCCGATAATTTGATTATAGGTAGTTATAATTTAGCTCAGCAATAATTGTCAAGACGCTATCAAATATCTGATGTAATTACAGCTGTTAAAGTGGTAAGTATTAATGCCATTTTAATGGCTTTCGCTATTCTGTGTTATGGCTCAGTTGTGGTTAGCACTAACCATAAAATCGACGCAACTTTTAGATTCTCGAAACACTTGGTAGATTACCTGTCTCCTCAATCACAGCCTTTCCATTCTACGTTCTCCTTTAACTCAGCATTGGCGCCTCCAGGCGAAAACCTTCAATTTGACTGTCATGTCAATACAAATAGCAAAACTGTGAAACTCCCTGCGAACGCCGAGCGGCAATCCACCACCGCGTATATCATTCTGTTTTATGAATTGTAAATTTTACGTTATATAGTCTTTAGTGGGCCATATTTCAAGCTGTATTAATGCTTTGCCGGCGGCGGTAGGGTTGGTTCGCTGTTTAATATAAAATATGGATGAACGGTAAAATTCAATTAGACTTGGCGTGCGTGGGCTGAACTTTGATGGAAATCCAACATATGTATGTATGTAAGTACGTAGACCACGTCGTCACAGTAGGTACTCATAACCCAGGAACATTCTAATGGGCTAGCATTATATGTTGCAACATTTGCTATTATTGATAGTTCAATTTAATAATGTTACTTTTTAGGTAATAAGGTAGGTAAAATGAAACTAGGATTCATATAACCCAAACTTTTATAATTTGGCAAGATTGTAAAAACAAACCCCGTGAAAAAATTTGTGACTTAAACGTAACGTAACTCCTTTTGTTTAGTAAATAAGTTGTTACAAAATATTTTTCTAAATGTTGCTGGTTTCATTTTAATGCAACAGTAATTTGTTTACATCAAAATATTAAAATGGCTAACCAAGGCCATATGTAATATCAAATTCAGGTTAATTTCTAAAACATAACATGCAAAGAGTCATTAGCCACTAGCTCATTTATCAAAGTCGGCGGATGATAAATCTTTCATCATTCTCAATTTTCACTGAGTAATCAATTTAAACATTAACATTATATTAATTCTCCAAATATATTCACAAGGACATTAGTATGTAAAATATTAAACCAATTTACATTATAATTTGAAATCAAATCATTCAGTGTTGTGGCAATAATTATATTTCTATTTTTTAAAACCATATCCATACATTATGTTATGTATGAATATTATGTGGTATAATTAAGTAGGTATGTAAAATCATTGGTTTCATAACTAATTGAATATATAGACGCCAAAAAAGTTGTACTTACATAAATTTGAGTTGGTATATGAACATTAGTACTTTGACTAATAATTTTAAAATAATAATAAATAACCGTCTCGTTGTACAGGTCATCTGTCTCAAGTTCAATGAAAAGTAATAAAATCACAACCTTAAGACATCAAATTATGGATTCAAAGCTTAACTCTCGACAGGCATAATAGGTGATCAATTGAACTTGCAAAGTGAAGTTCGATCACTATTAAATGAGTCACTTCATTCGAAGATATAATTAACCAGGTAGTACTTTAAACCTACTAGGCAGTCGCACGATTTTAAAAGTAAATCGATTTACTCGATTTCATGTTTTTTTTTTTTTTTTTTGAGGGTAGACATGCCTTAGCTGGCTCTGTCCGCAAGGCGATGTCTTCATTTCTTCAGAGAAAATTTAAAATTTATTGGGTGGGTAGAATCATACCTACTATGGGTGGGTGATTTTATATCTTCGAATGAAGTGACTCATATAATAGTGATCGAACTTCACTTTGCAAGTTCAATTGATCACCTATTGATATTTCGTCACTTCATTCTTCAGATATAATTAACCAGGTAGATGTTTAGAGTATGCATCATTTGCAATCAAATATGCTTTTATAAAATCAAAATAAAATTTAAATTGAGAATACCCAAAATTAGTAGGTAGTTTGTTAGTATTTTTACTAACTATAGGTACCTACTGCAGAAAGACATCCTCAAACATTTTACAATGTAAGTTATGTTATTTTCTATTTGTTTTTATCGTTACCTAATACTTATAATCAAATAAGTAGGTACAAAAAGTAATTCGCTATTTTTCATTAATAAAAGATTTTGGTTTAGGGAAAAATCCCTTTTTATAGGGTGATTGTAAATCCTAGCAAAGTTTTGTGAGGATCCATGCCATCCGACCGTTTTCTGGAAAAAGTTAAACGAGACCTCAACGGAAGCCGCCGCTAATGCGTGTCTAGCGCTAGAAGCGCTAAATATGGTCATGTCAACTCCATTCTCCACTTTACATCAGCAGGACTCAAGCTTGATGTCATTAATCATTAATCCAGCGCAGCAGCCGGATAAAGCTTTGAATTTTCTTTGATAAATTGCAGGATCAAGGTCTGGTTCACCAGCAGTAGGAGTTTTTAAAAGATCAGAAAATTGGATTTGTTACCATTTAGGTATATTTTTGTTTGACACTTTATAAGCTAAAGCGCTTGAGCCCCTTATGCAGGTATTACTGTCGTAATGACCGATGTAATGACCAGCAAAGTGAAGCACTAACCGAGAACCCCAAGTTAAAAAATATTTTGGAATAGAGGGGTTTTGTTTGTATGTAAATGCCGTTTAGCATACGTCTAATGTTACCACCCAAAAGCAATGATAGTGCTGACCGTTGCAAATAAAAGGTTGATTAGAGTACCTCTGCTGAACTGTTATATTTTGAAAGTGAGTAGGTACATCCGCTGGTTGAGAAGTCAATAAGTCACCAGCAATAATATTTTAAATATTCATAGGTATTTACAATTATGTGTTCTGATTACGTCAGTTTAGAAACAATAAACTCCCAAATTTGCTACCACCCACTGTGGGTGGTACGTTAATACTACTAAAGACGGTGGATAACATTAAGTTTTAGACTAGACTTGCTAGAGGTGGGATAGTTTGCTGTTTAAAAGTAGTCCTGAGCTTCGCGGTACCCAAGGTAGGACTTCTTTGTTATGATATTTAGTGGGATTGAAAATGATATTTTTTATAATGTTAATTATTCTAATATAGTATTTCAAAATCTAATACCGTCTTTAGGAAACCAGGAACCTGTCCAATTCCAGTTGTTTCATTGCTTAAATTTCTTAAGCACTTTAGGACAACAGAATATGCGGGAATGCATAGAAGTTGCTTTTCTGCTATCTAATCGTTAACGCGTCTATCGCCGAAGTATCTGGATTTCGCTGTATAGTCGAACATTTCGTAAAGGTGCGGAAAGCAAAATGGTTGAGCTATTGGAAAACTCAATGGAATAGTCCTCACTCTATATTAGGATAGGTAGATATGTGTCGATATTAATTTAGTGTGATTCTTCGCTAGCTACGATGCACTAGCGTAACAATTTAAAACCATTTGTAATGTAGTAAGGAGCTCATACAAAATCAAGAAGCTTCTATAAAGACTTCTATGGCAAAATATATATATATATTTTTATCACTATGTAACTTAGAGATAGGTAATAGTTCAACTATGTTTACTACATTCTGGTGGTAATAATTGTATGTTTCCGATACATAAAATGTCACTGAGATAAATATAAAGCGTTAGTATTTTCTAATAGCTTTATTTACAGGTAGAAGCAAATAAGCCTCTTTAAGGAATTAATGAATGAATGAAGGTTTATTGCAGCTAGGGATCCGTGTTTAGGAATCAGTTTAGGCACGATCCTATGATCCGTCATCTTAAAATGAATGAATTTAATGAGCGTTATTAAATTCAACATAAAAGGTTTATGAACTTTAGAATAAGTGGTCACAGTTAGTGAAAATAAAGACTCCTTGAGAGCGACCACAAACTAAAATAGCCCCTATGTATCTAATTCTATTAAATTATTAATCGCTGTTAGCATTTCAGGTTCATCATCGCAAGAAAGATGACTAAGTACCCTTTTCTATTGTACAGTATAAATAGATAGTTAACTTTTCGACTAACTAACTCTAACTCTACTAGTTAACTTCATAGAATAACTTAAATCCAATCAGTTTTATAATGGAACGACAATTATAAAAATATAGGTTATGCTCAGGGTGTACCCAATTTTATAATTGCGGTGCCGGAGCACGTGGCTTGCTCTAGTTTAAAGTCTGAGCTGTCGGCCTCGCTCCTGCCTGAGGCCTCCTGCAACCTGCGCGGTTACCTCCCCCCCCCATAGTTCATGTATAATGAGGTATATGTATAAGGAGGGCTGTTCTGTTCCCCACCCGGAGGCGACTGGTCGTCGGTTGGACTGACGCCACTACTGGTGCCTTTGCGGATGCGGTTATTTATTTTTTAAATATCAGTAAATATAGTAATTTGTACAGCCTTTTAATCTTCAAACTAGTTAGTGAGAGCTTCTGACCAAATAATTACATCGTGGTCTTCATTCTGGATAAGATTTCATCACGATCCAGACCGGGAGTTACTAAGTTACCCCTTACAATTTTATAACTTATGTATAAGAATTTTATAATAACTTCAATAAGTACCGAGAAGCCCCTGTTAATAGCAGTGGTGCCTTAGCCTAACTGCTGCTGAGCTGAGTCGACTCTCTTATCCTCTGTCCTAGTGGCATCAGATATTGTAGCAGCAATTTTACGTTTTAAATTGAGTGCTTGTAAGAAGCGCAGTTTTCTGAATTGCAAGACAAAAAACGGGCAAAGTAAACCAAAACATATAATATACACCAATACTTATCCATCATGCTTGGCAATGTCTCTTTGAAACCCACCGAGAGTTTTAAGAATTAGTAATAATTTACCTCGTACGAGCGTAAAAAGTGCACCTAATGCTTAATAGAATTGCCATGTGTTGTTCGACAGACAACCACCAGGCGAACCCAATGACCTACTTAACAAGAGTGATCTATATTGAATCTAATTATATAAATATTTAATTTAATGGTACTGTGATAATCCACGTTTACCATTTATTCAATAAGAGACCACGTGTTAACTTTCCGTTAACATCAAGGTTCTAATTTGCAAAAATAAGCAACTACCAGACTTAGTTGTAGTTTTTATAATATGTCGCTTTGCGAAAACCCACGTATAACCTTTAGCATAGCAGGTTATAATTTGAGAATATAAATGTCAGCAAGTAAAGCACCAAACGTGGTCCCAACATAGTGTAATTATTGTAATATTTTGCTTTGTGAAGATCTATGATTTGACTTTTAGCATATAGCAGCCGTGGTGGTTCTAATTTGCGAACCTAAATGTAAGTCAGTACCATACGTGGTAGTGTAATTGTTGTAATAAAGCGCTTTGGGGAAACCCACAGTTAACCTCTAACAACCATTGAGGTTCTAATTTGTGAAAATAAATACAAGCAAGCATAATTGGTTATGTAATACTTCCAATATTTGCTTTGTGAAAACGCACGGTTAACCTCTAAGCATAGAACAGTCATCGTTGTTCGAATGAGCGAAAATAAATGTTAGCAAGTTTTTATTCTATTATTTGCTTTGTGATAACCCTCGGTTAACCTCTAAGCATAGAACAGTCATCGTTGTTCGAATTAGCGAAAATAAATGTTTGCAAGTTTTAGTTCTATTATTTGCTTTGTGATAAGTAGTGATAACCCTCGGTTAACCTTTTGCATAGAACAGCCATCGTTTTGACCCACAGTCAATCTCCAGGCCTAAGTAGGTAGTTACCCACCAGAGGTAAAATCTACCTTCTTGCTTTACGTACATTTCGCAAAAGTTAGCATTTCATAAAAGTTTGCAGGTTTTAGTTCTATTGTTTGCTTTGTGATAACCCTCGGTTAACCTCTAGCATAGAACAGCCATCGTTTTGACCCCAGGGTCAATCCCCCAGGCTTAAGTAGGTAGTTACCTACCAGAGGTAAAATCTACCTTCTTGCTTTATGTACGTTTCGCAAAAGTTTGTATTTCGTAAAAGTTTGCAAGTTTTAGTTCTATTATTTGCTTTGTGATAACCCTCGGTTAACCTCCAGCATAGAACAGCCATTGTTTTGACCCCAGGGTCAATCCCACAGGCTTAAGTAGGTAGTTACCTACCAGAGGTAAAATCTACCTTCTTGCTTTATGTACGTTTCGCAAAAGTTTGTATTTCGTAAAAGTTTGCAAGTTTTAGTTCTATTATTTGCTTCGTGATAACACTCGGTTAACCTCCAGCATAGAACAGCCATTGTTTTGACCCCAGGGTCAATCCCACAGGCTTAAGTAGGTTACCTACCAGAGGTAAAATCTACCTTCTTGCTTTACGAACATTTTGCAACAATACTTGAAAAGATAATAGCACTTTGCTTACCTTGTTCACTTAACTCCAAATCTGACGAATACACTATTATTCGTCGGCGTTTTTTATTCTCCTTCTCTTAATTTTATCATTATAACATTAAATCATGTCGAAACTTCACTTCGGCATGAGGAATAAATTTATTTTACAAGAGGGAGCTGTTACGTCCGTACGCTGCCTCGCACGAAAAAAGAATGAAGACATCGCCTTGCGGACAGAGCCAGCTAAGGCATGTCTACCCTCAAAAAAAAAAAAAAAAACATGAAATCGAGTAAATCGATTTACTTTTAAAATCGTGCGACTGCCTAGTAGGTTTAAAGTACTACCTGGTTAATTATATCTGAAGAATGAAGTGACGAAATATCAATTAATTATTAAAAAATATATTTACATTTTTGATTGATTGCATCTTTATTACACAACGTATCATCAACACAACTGTTCAAGTGTGTTTTTGTTTGTTTTTTTATAGAACTTACAAATAAATATAATAAGATATCTATATCCTGTATGTTATGTTTATTATGTTCGTTATTTATAGCTTATTTATGCCAGGAAGTCTCCATAAGTTTATATTATAGTAAATCTATAAACATATTGCATTTCAATAAGTCAATAAATTATACAAATAATGGCGATTATAGTATCCATACTCACAACAGGAGACTATTGTGCCGTGATTCACGACGCTATTAACGTTCGCGCTCTAAATAATATAAAGAAAGAAAATTATGATGTTCGTTGTTAAGAGAAGCAATAAAATAAAAATATATTAGCAGCCCTATGCGAGGCGGTAATAAACAACGTTTGTGTGGAAGGCAGCTCTCTGGTCGATTCATAAATTTCTCGGCGCGCCGTTTAGTTTTATGTACAATATTGTCTATCTGCACGCACCGACGCACGATTGCTGACATCCACATGTGTCGTTGTTACACGCTGTCATAGAAAAAAAACTATTGCTATGAGCATCTCATCTTAACTCTCCCATACTTAAACAAATGAACTACTATAATAAGCACGAAAATATCGGTACCACTTGACCCGATACGTCGTAATAAGAAACCAGAGATGAAAAGAAAATTCTCAAACAGATAGTTAACAATCCATTTAGGTAGTAGGCATGGAAAGCTCAGTAAAGGAGAGCCATGTACGGGAGGTATAAACATAATCAGACACATTCGTCGAAATAATGTATGTTAAGAAGTTTAATGAAACGTCTCCGATAGTAAGCTCGGCGAGTCATGAAATAACTATCATTAAGACCGACACGATACGGACGATAATCATCGGGTGGAAGCAAAAAGCTGAAGCACCGCTCGTGATGCAAATTGCACATGCCATAAATCAAGTAGTTAATCACCGTGCTGCGAGCTCGAGACGTAATAATGAGATTACAAGAAAAAATTACACACAATGATATTCCCGAGACATACACGATGGGAATACGTCGACAGAAGACTGTCACAATGTCGATATAAAAACCTAAGCGAACAGTTAAGTCCCTACACACTTGTACATATCATCAGTGGCTTGTAGCGTTTTTAAAAAGAGACACAAAGAAAATCGTAAACACGAAAGTGAAGATGTTAAAGGCGATAATAAGAAATTGAAGGCAGCAAACCAGGAATTTATAGTCGAGGCTGAAGCAGCAAGAGATGACGATAACTCAGCGCGTACAATAAAGAGCGCTATTGATCTCGTAGAGAGCGAATCGGCTGTAACAGAGAACAAAACACGCTACCGCCGAATGTCGTATAAATCTTTATTATTGCCGCAACAAGCTTATAGCGCAGTCGTTTCAGGTACTCGAACCGGATCTCTCGGTATAAACTCACGACTTCGAGGCATTTTTTCGCTCGATGAAATATGCTATATAGCCCCCGGCCTGGAGGAAGGAAACCCATAAATAAATAATAATAAAACCATTTATATTACCAAAGGGTTTTGCCCGACGTGTCTATTATCATCTGAATTGTTTAAATATGATAATTCATCAAAATAGCGGGCGTTTTGTTCGCGGCCGCGACTTCTGTTCCATGATTATCATAAAGATTCACTTATGCGACTGTTTTGAAATTATTATAGTCGTCTGACACTGCTTTATGGCCAAGAAGATTATTTTTTTGTGAGAATGAACTGAATTCAGTATTTAATGGAAATACCTAAATTAAATAACAGTCTGACACTCAGGTGATTGCTGTTTCGGCGTCCTATTTACATAACTCATAAAAACGACAATCTACTTATACTAATTATGGGTAGGTAACTACTTAATAAAAGATCGACACTAGAGATTATGCTTCATTTTTATCGAGTTGACAGTCGTTATTTCATTGCAACAAACGTAGAGGTCTACGTTGTTGCAATGAAATAACGGAACAAAACGTGTAATCACATTTCCAGATTAAATCAAAATTTAATTACGACTATCCGGCGCGAAGCCTGCTCGGTGTTTTAGCATTAAAGACGCCGTATAAAAGGAGCAATAAAATACCCCTAATAAACCCCGAAAAGCACTGAATTGCCTCGCAATAACCGTACGTAGACTAAACAAATGATTTTCTCGATAATAAAAACTTCACAATAAAAGCGTTCACGAAATGTCGGTCATTAAGAGTATTTACGCAGCGAAACGGATATAGGGGCCGTAAAAATGTAGAACGGCTTATTGAGACGTTGGCAACGCTCTCGGGTGAGATCCGACTTAATCTATGGGCTTCGGCCGGCTAATTCGGGAGCCACGACGCGACATAAGAACTCGATACCCAAGAGGCTAACATTAATCCGGTCTAAATTAAAGATATATTCCACGATAAATTAAAATTTCAAGTCACAGAGAGCTCATCAAGATCGCAGTGTCTTTTGTATTCCATAACATTAGCAGGAAAAAATCGTTTAGAACACGAGCGCCATAAAAGTATTTATTTCGCATTCGTAAGCGGTGAACGTGAACTGTATTTAAAAGCACAATTTATTCAGTTAGTTTATCGCTAACACATGAGTTTACACCGACTGGTAGCGGCCAATTAACTCGGTTGAAAGGCGAGGCAATAATAACTTTATATGGACTAACTGTGTCAGATGCCATTGAGATACGGCTCTGGCTAGACTGTATCGCCTCCACTTGGTTTGATTGTACTTTATCTATAAATTACCTTCTGAATTTTCACTGAGGGTGTATTTAAATTATCATAGGCATTTACATATATCTCCTATTATAGTAGAATGACAGAAAATAAATTCAATGATGTGTTACATGTAGGGTACAAAAGTGTCACACAATATAATAAATAAAAATATAATAAAGCATCCAATAAGTCACCGCATAAAGGAAACAAGCACGAACCATGAAAAAAAAACGAGCAATTAATATGATTCTGATAACAATGAACATAAAATGGAACAGCAACGAAAGCTAATGGAGCGAAACGAGCTTATAGCACAAAAGATTACAGAAAATCTCATATTTATAGACCTATTGTTGTTGACTGCTTTTTGTACGTTTCCTAACATGAATGTGAAATCCATTCATAATTTATCACTCTATCAAGATTTGTATTTAGAATCATGTGGCCGAAATGATTAATTCCACGGCAACTTTAACAAATTCATATTTTTCATTATGGCATGATTTGACAGAAAACATGCGCGTCATGGCTCTGTTTTCTATTAGGCAGTTGCTATAGACATTTAAACTTTTAGAATTGTTATTTTGTTTCGTTTTTTCTTTTTCAATATCTGTTTTATCGTGGCAGTTTTATTGTTCATTACCTCACTCATATCAATCTCACTTTATAGCATCTTCAGTAATTGACTAACGTGATGTTCATACATTTTATTACTATTATGGTCTATACAGGCATCATTATTCAGACCATTATCTAAAACAGTATCGTTATAAATTTCTCCAGTGTCTAATATTACAATGCAATACTTTGTCAGTTCTAGTAGTTTGTTAGTTGTGGGCGGGACGTCGCCATCAATCACTCGCCGTGACTCTTTCAACCTGCCGCTTCGTAGGGCTGCCTCAACCACAGAGTAAGATCAACCATCAACAATATTAATTAAGCTATGCATCTGTAATACTGGGTTCTATTATTATGATATATTTTTGTATTGTTATCAATTTTACTGTATAATACATTTATTGTGAACATTGAGTTCATTTGAAGTACCTACCAAATATCGCTGTTTTAGAATAAATAACATGTAACTACTTACCAAAAAAAAATCTTTAATATTATTTACATACAGTAAAATACAATTTCACATAGTCGGCCTGTTCTGACTATCTCAAAATCTTCAAAATCGTAAAATAATTTATTGTAGAATTTAAAAATCTTTTGAAAACCGTTTATCAAACTTGATTAGTTTTCTGCCAATTACATTCATCTAAGGACCGCTGCTGGTTTGTTTTTCTGCCAATACTGTCTATCTTTGCTATAAAGCCTTTCTTCCGTTTAAAAAGGAGTAAGGTAAGAGTAAGGTACAACTCTAGATTTAAAAATATAACAAGCTTAATCAAAATGTAAGCATTATTTCAAGAAAGTCTTTTTTCAGTACCTTTTTATAAAAATTGAGTGCCACTGTTAGTAACCCGACCTTCTACACCACTTACTCTATAAACCTGCCAACTAGGGCTACCGCTCGCATAAATTACATTCCGTTTTTGTGCCGTCAACGTGATACCGGCGACAGTGCTAATTAATCGCTCGTTTACACTGTTTATTGTGGACTTTATATCAATTTGTTTTCATTTTGGTAGCTCTTTTAAAATTTACTATTTAGTTTTTATCATAAACTTCTTAAAACTGTAGCATTGTCTATTATATAAAATGCAGCATTATCTAATACATAAGAATGCAGTATCATTATTTCGTTATCAACAGTAGGCCATTTATGTTCAGCTACACTAACCACATAGCTCATACTTGAGTTATTTATGTTTGTTTTCACATCAATTTTCAATCATCTGTCGTGTTAACTTCACATTAACTCTTTGTTCCGGTACTTTACAATTCCATGACAGAATCAAGACGCAATTACAATGTGTGTACAGTCGATAATGGGTGTTGTAAAAACCTTAATTGTCTGTAGGTAACTGTACACGTTTTTTCCAATGGATTTTTCCTGTTAATAGCAATAATTGATTGGCAAAAACTTTGATTGATCACCGACGTTATTGACGTGAGCTCGCAATCATTTTCATCGATGCATAAATTGCTTGTAGGTATGTTGTAACTGCAAAGTAATTACGTTATTTATTTTAGTCATTACTATTAGTGGCTGATGTCGTGAAATTTACTATCTTATTAATTATAAAACAATTACAAAACTTAGTTTTTCAACGACAGAAATCCTATCAATTAATTTGCAATTGATAGAAACTGTGTTGAGATGAGAAATGCAGTAAATAAATATGTTAATAGATAATGCCATTTCCAACACGCAAAAAGTGTCGTTGGTAACCCTGAATATAAAGAGGGCAACACTTGATCATAGTCACGAGTCCTGCCAGGCTAGTGACGTTTTTATACGGCTGGGATGGATCGAATCTGTCAGGTGCTTAAGAAAAATTGCCTCTGGACCCAGCTATTCCCAAACGGAGTTTGCGAGTATCGACTTACTTGAAGCTAAAGTAGAGTACGTAGCTTAATAATATGCTTAGTCGTTAAAATATTTACCTACTTAAAAGAAAATCTTATAACATAAAAAGTCGAATTCTAACTGCGATTAAACATTATATCATTTGGGGGATGATTAAGGGAGCAAGGGGATAATGAGACAAATAATTATTTTTGAATTCTAGTAAAGAATTCAGTCCAATTCCAGTTTCACAGTGGTTAAATCAGCATTTCTATCCAACATATTGCTCTTAAATTATACGCAGTTTAGTGAATGTTCACAAGTCCTCTCGTACAAATAAACTTAAATGGCCACTTTGGCAAATATTTACTCGTGCTTGGGCAAATTTTCACTCACGCAAATGTCCACTGGCTGAGCCAGTCTGGCTCGAATGTCCACTTGGGTAGGTAAATTAAGTATCTCCTCGCCGCGTGTCCATTTCACAAGTATCTTTCGCTCAATTAATGTATATATTCGTCATACAGCAAAGTCGCTTCCCGCTATCAGTCTGTCTGTCTGTCCCTATGTATGATTAGATCTTTTCGGATTTTGAAGCGGTTTTTTTATATACGTAATTCATGAGGAAGGTTCATTATGAACCTTCCGTTTCTTCCGTTTTATGCATCCCTGCGAAAACAAGGCGGAATTTTATTGAAATAAAAATACGATAATATGTAGAAGTGCGTAAGAGATCCAGCTCGCTTAGATCGCCACACTGCTGTACATATTATGTCGGTCTGCAGGTCCCTTACAAAATATATTTATAAGACATAGTCATACGTAATAAATGGTTAACTTTGCCTGAATTCTATAATAATACTGAGAAAGGAAATAAAAAAAATCACTACAGCCGTGCTGCAAAATTAAATGGTCCAAATAAAATCCAGCATAAAACCAACGCAAAAACCCTACAATGAAAGATTAACCCGAAGACTGATGAAGCCAAGAGTGTGTTTGACAGAATCAGGAGCACGGAGGTATTGAATTATAAACGCACGCACCGACAAGGGAATTAAGATTCAATGGGCTCTGCGAAAGAATGAATTTTTAAGAAAGAGATCGGAATTTTTTGCAGGCTTATTTAAAGTGTGAATAATTCAATACGCTCTGATCTAACGTGGGATATAATGATTAAAATTGTTTGGGGCAAAGTCTAAAAAAAGTTAGAAAAGGTAGAGTAGGTATGTAAATATCGACTTAGTTTAAAAAAAATCATTTCAAAATAGAGAAAGGTAACGCATTTTAGCCTCTCATTAGAACAAAAACCCACGAAGAGACTTTAGAATAATTATTATTATAACAAAAAGTGTGGTTTATCAAGTAGCAGCTGAAAAGTTATAAATTATACTCACTCAAGTGCTTAAAGCTCACGATTTATTTTATCTTGCGCTAAAATCAAATGCCTGCGAAACAAAAAGTACGCCATGTTGTAGGCGAACCGCGAAATCTGTAATTTTCCGTAGGTAAACCAGTGACAAACAAGTAGGATTTTTCGTCTGCCGTCAAGCAATTTCTTTTTATAATATTTTTATACGTTACTAGTGTTAGGGCGAAATGCAACAGTATCTAAAAACATGGTTAGTGGATTAAATAGGGTGATTCCATTTTCGAGTTAGATGCCTCGATTTCCTTTTTCGCGTAATTCTTCGTGTATCTACTTTGTATAATTTAGAGGTAGATGTTATTTTTTACCACCTTGCCACCGAATTTCGTTCCATGCGCTTTAATATCTTGAAAGCGTAAACAATATACCAAAATCTAGCCATTATAAAACTTGCCTACATCATAGCATCCCTGCAACATGCAAAATCACATCCTCCAAAGGGTTGGATACAATGCATGTTGTTTCGTGTGGAAATTAAACATTTGATTTAGTAGGCACATCCGGGATAGTGTGACATCCGTGAGAACTTTCACCTTTATGTCCTCCGACCTACATATTTTGTGCATTTATAGTGTCTTGTTACGTTTTTTAGGTAAAAAAATTACGATATTTTGCGAAACTCGATTTGACACTTAAGTATATTTTATGTCAATTAGCTTCATAGAATACAGTATTTTGTATATTTTTATTTATCTTTGTGTTGTGTATTTCGAAAATGTCATTCTATTATATTTTTTCGAAGATGAAACTTGTTTAGAAAATTTGGAGATGCTGCTACTTTTTGATTTTTAGTAACTCATGAAGCTTTTTGACAAATATCCATTATTTCCACACAATGAATTGCATATACCTACGGTATCATTCAACATGTAGGAGGGTGATCTATGTCCATCCATGTACTTGGTACTATCAGTCTCAAATAAATAATTTAAAGTTATAAAAGCAAACGATCTCACAATAAATCGATAAAATAATCAATAAAGCTATTGTGATTGGGGTCTGCGAAACCATCAAACGATTATAGTATTTTTTGTCAGAAGATATTAACTACCCACTGAATCTTCCCAACTGCCGACATGTCAAAACTTTTTACGCCACCTTTTTATCCCTTGAGCTAATTGCCCAGGAGCGTAGGACGTGGCCATAAAACCGACAAAATGTTCTCAACAACAAATTAAATGATCCCAAATGATTCAGATACCGATCTCTCCTTGTTCTTGGCTCTTCGTGGAAATCATGACAAAGATATTTAGCACTTCTCGGTTTATTTAAACCGTGCTGACAGATGCTCCTCATAAATTGATGTACTTTACAATCTGTTTCTCGTTGATAATATTAAAAGTCAGTTACGATCGTGTAAATTATTAAGCTGTATGAAGACAAATTGACAAATATAATTTAGCAGGCGACCAAAGCTGTGTGTCACAACAGTGATATTTACTTAAAATAACTTCAAATCGCGTTTAACCACATGCTATATTTCAATTTATATCTTGACTCGTATTTCACGTTAATTTCTATTCGGCACTTCATTCTCTTCATCACAATAAACATCTCTACTATCAGATTCCCAAAGACATAAAATATTTTTATTTATTTTAATGGCGCTTTGTAAGACGTCAGAAACGATGAATATATTACCGGTAGCCGCGAGGGTATCCTTTTTAAAAGGTAATTATTTACAGAAACGATCTTCGTGTAGAGATAAACAAGCCGATAACAATACATCTCGGACAGCGTTCACGCATTCTCCTTCCCCATCCATTACTGTTCCGTCTTCAATAACACGTTTCGCCTCGTCTGTACTCTCTGTATCAACACAAACATCGACTTTATTGTCATCACGGTAAAGTTCAAGCGTAGATTGTATCTTGAAGGCTTTGTGGGTGCGCTAACTCTTTCATCTATCATAATCGTTCATGCTGAAAACAATCAAGATTGAATATTCTCCGGTCGGAAATCAACTGTATCCCATTGGATTAGAGCTGGGAATCTCGTAGATTTAGTTACATCAGTTAGTAGCTAAGTCGAAGGCGTAACGAAGGGACCTCTGGATCCAGGAAAATGACAAATGACATCTGCCTACCGCCTGTCAAATAACGGACAGATAATAAATGACCTCGATTGTTTATCATCAAATAACACATATATCATTATCGTGTGCTCAGCTTTCGGATGCTTTGACTGGGGAATATGATTAATATTGTTTGGTTAATTTCGAGAAGTAATGTAAATAGTTTAGGGTGGGTTCGGCTGTGTCATCGCGGGTTGATTATGATGGCTGGCCGCCATTGTTTGATTTAAGATACTGGTGGTTTATGGATGAGGGATTAGCGATGGGGGTTTTATTTCCATTATCTAAAGTAATTATTTGGTTGGTAGTTGTACCCAGCAACCAGCTGTAATATAATTATGTATTAAGCCACAATGAATCCTCCAAGGTATTTCCACTAAGAAGTGTGGACACTAATATCATAAATGCGAATTTGGATGGATGGATGGATGAATGTTTGTTACCTCTTCAAGCCAAAACTACAGAATGAATCGAGCTGAAACTTTGAATAGATGTAGTTCTAGGCCTGGAATAAAACATAGGGTTTCAGTCCATAAATTTAAACTAAAACTTTTACACTGCTATTTTACAACTTTTCATAATGGAAAAAGAAAAATGATTTATTATTAAATATACGCCTTTAAAAAAGCGAGGACTTCCCAATCCCACCTAATTAAAGTAAGAGATTGAAGAGACAAATAGAAGAGTCTCGAGAAAATCGTAAAAGAGTTGGATCCTGTCAGAAGCACGATATCTCTGCGGGCCTGGCTGGCGGCGGAAATCATTTTTCACGGCACCCTATAAAGCGATACGTCAAAATCAGTGTTCACGTAAATTTCGTTCGCCGCCGCCGGTCGTAACTTCAGAGCTGTGCCAAGAGATAGGCTGCTAGCGTGAGCTTGTTTAGGGTTTCTGCCGAGATGCCTATTTGATCTTAAAGAATATCCAGTCAGAAACTGAAACTACCAGGTCGGTTTCTCCCGCAATCCACATCACTGAACACACCAACATAAAGTCGAATCTTGAATACTGCATTATCATGCTTCAAAAAGCCAGGGTTCATGACTTTACATAGACAAATCTTGCCCTTTCCCAGCGTCAAATATCGCCCTCCATCAAAACCTCGCAAAAGCTTCTTCCACAAGCCCTGGCGTTAATTTTCAGATCGGAACAGTAAGCTTGATAAATGATTGCCGGTATTTCAAAGGAACAATGGGCGACCCCGAGGTCGTTCATCAAAAAACGTCTATGTCAACGTGAAGATTATACAAATAATGGTTTGAAGCATAGTACTAAGAATGAGAATGAGGTCGAAAGGAAACATTTTAATGTAAATGAAAAAACCAACCTATGCGTATTGTAAGTGTAGGTTTTTGCTTTCAAAGTTAATGATCATTCTCAAAGAATGAAGGAAGATTACGCGACCAATAGCAATGCTATTTAAGAGGCGGTTCACAAATCTACGTTATGCTGATTTAGGTATTTCGACACCGAGTGGGCGGGGCATCGTGCTACAGAAGCGAGTATTGCTATAAAATCTTGATCCACCAGTAATTTTTACAAAGTTTTCTTAGGATTGATTTCGGTAGATGATTTTTTTATGTGAATCAAATATCGCTTCCATAGATTTATAAATAATTTAATAGTATCTGTTTGACTCATCGTTTTTATGTAGTTAATTTTATTTATACTTACTATGTTACTAGTACATTAAAAGTGAAAGTCTGTGTGAATGTTTGTTATAATTATTGCAGTAACTACTAATTTATTTTACCTAGAATAACACATATGAAGTATTATTTTGAAAATTAACCTTTGAAGGGGTTAAATAGGGTGGTAAATTTTGTATGGGAAATTATTATTCCTTGGTTCGAAACAATCAAAACTCAGTGCAAATAAACTTTGAAGTGAATTATTAAATACTTATTTTTATGTTTTACAATATAACCCCTTGGGCTTTTGCAATACATTTTTAGGGAAAGAAAAATAACTTTTCCTTTTTCCTTTTACCATTACCTGAAAACCATTACGTATGTAAATAATAGATAAGCGCATCCGCTCTCCGGGTCGGCTCTAAATTCCAAAACGTGGCCTACCCACCAAAAAATCAAACGTAGTGATTATTCTCAGCCTTGGACATCGATATAGTTCTCAATTTGACAAATAAATTTACAAGCGGGCGAAGCCGTGGGGCGCAACTAGTAATATTATAATGTGAAAGATCTGTATGTATGTAACGAATAAACTCACAAAGTGACCGATTTCGAAGACTCTTTCACCATTAGAATGCTACTTATCCTTCAGCAACATGAGTATATTATATTATAAGTAAAAAAAGGATCCCTACTAAAACTTAAATTATCTAAAACAAGGTTTAAAAAAGTAAGTCACAAAATGTCTTTCGGCGCGTGCGCTACGAAAACTATTGATGATAGAACAAAACAATGTACTACGACTTTGCAGAACACATTATTATCTACAAAAAATATCGCTACAATATATGTCTAACTATTACAGTGACGTCATAATAAATATTCATTTAAAAAACGCCGTCATTAACGCCGTCGTCGCAAGAAAAGGCTCTTTATTTGTACCCTGGTATAATAATAATAAAATAATAATAATAATGCAGGACAATCCACACAGCACCATCTAGTCCCAAAATTAGCTAGTCAAAGCTTGTGTTATGGGAACTAGAAAACTATTATAATTATATAGGTAATACAATATGTATATGGATAGTTTTTTTTTTATTACAATAAAAAAAAAGTATGCGACTAATTATTATTTTTTTAAAACCGTATTGAAATACATGTTGAATTGATTAATTGATTCCAAACAATAAACTTGTTTTAATTTAAATATCGTTATTAATAAAATAAGTGAAACGATACCAAAGATCAATTTTAGGGACATAAATAAGGCGTACTGAAATAATTTTTTTCTGAAATTCGTAATTTTATCCTCAGTTTATACGAAAATAAAAAAAATCGCCTTTAAAGAAAAATAAACTTATAAAAATTAAAAACACACCTCAAATTCGTAGCAACATACCCTGGGTTTAGTCGAAAACGATCACGTGATCGAAATTTGTCTGGGTGTTTTTATAATAAGAAACTAGTTTTTAGCTGTAAGCAGCTCGCGTCGGTTGTGTAGGCTGTTTTTTTTTTATTTAGAACCCCTTTTCGTAACCTACACTCCTGAATTGGTGCGTTACCCACACCCCCCTACACGTTTCCGTAAAAAAACATACGTTCCCCTCCACCATCAAGGAGAACAATTATGTCAATCAGTGAGTCAGTGAGTGAGTGGTAATCGAATTTTATATAAAGGGTAATTTTCCATCGCGAGCCGTTCGGGAGATATGAAAGGGGGTTCTAAAAAGGGGTCATGGGGAGGGGTTCGATTTTTTTTCTTCCTATTAAAGATTATACCCTCTATACGATCCCGCCATCCGCAATTATCTATCGGTACGCTATCCGGTAGCAATTCAAAAGCGGGGGGTCTTTGGGGGTCAAAAAAATTTCACCCCCCACAACGATTTGGAACCTTCCACACGACCCCACAAAAATCTGACCCACCCCCCTACACGGCCGAAGAACCCCAGGGGGGGGGTCGAGGGGCTTGTCCTGGGGGTCGTGGGGGGAACGCAGCATGGCGAGCGAAGCGAGCCGTACTCGTCCCGTTGTCGCATCTCGGCTCGCTTCGCTCGCCTCGATGCTCCACCTTAAAAAAACCTCAAAAATGGGACAAAAAATTGTTTTTTTTTTAAAAAGGGGGTCTGGGGGTGCAAATGGGTCAATTTTTTTTGGTTTCCGCAACTATTCGTCCTCCTCTACGTGACTGCGAAAAGATTTTTTTTCCATCGCGAGCCTTTCGGGAGATTTGAAAGGGGGTTCTGAAAAGAGGTCATGGGGGGGGGGGTCGATTTTTTTTCTTCCTATTAAAGATTATACCCTCTATACGATCCCGCCATCCGAAATTATCTATCGGTACGCTATCCGGTAGCAATTCAAAAGTGGGGGTCTTGGGGGGTCTTGGGGGTAAAAAAAATGTAAACCCCCAAAACGATTTTGAACCCTCCACACGATCCCACCAAAAAATCTGACCCACCCCCTACACGGCCGAAGAACACCAGGGGGGGGTCGAGGGGGTTGTCCTGGGGGTCGTGGGGGGAATGCAGCACGGCTCGCTTCGCTCGCCGTGCTGGTTCCCAGTGTCGCATCTCGGCTCGCTTCGCTCGCCTCGATGCTCCACCCTATAAAAAACCCTTAAAATTGGCCAAAAAATGGTTTTTTTAAAAAAAAGAGGGTCTGGGGGTGCAAAGGGGTCAAACTTTTTTTGGTTTCCGCAACTATTCGACCTCCTCTACGCGACTGCGAAAAGACTTTTTTTCCATCGCGAGCCGTTCGGGAGATACGAAGGGGGGTTCTAAAAAGGGGTCATGAGGGGGTTCGATTTTTTTTTCTTTTCTATTAAGGACTTAACCCTCTATACGATCCCGCCATCCAAAATCCTCTATCGGTACGCTATTCGGTACCAAGTCAAAAGCGGGGGGTGTTGGGGGTCTTGGGGTTCAAAAAAATGTCAACCCCCAAAACGAATTCTAACCCTCCATACGACCCCACAAAAAAATCTGACCCACCCCACCACACGGCCGAAGAACCCCCGGGGGGTCCTAGAGGGGGTTCGAAATTTAAAAAGTCGAAATTTTCCCTAACTTACACCCCACCCCCCCTACACATTTCCGAAAAAAAAACCATACCTCCCCCTCCACCAACAGGGAGAACAATCATGTCAGTCAGTGAGTGAGTGAGTCAGTGAGTGGTAAACCAATTTTATTTAAAGGGTAAAATTAAATAATACCATACCTTGCTTTCTTCAACGATAGAATATTAATTTTTTTTTTTGTTTAGTAACTCATTTCTATTTATTTTTCCCATTTCGGCTTGTGATAAACCTCAGTTATAATAAAAATAACTATCTGGTATAATATGTAATAATAATGTACGAATTTAAAAATTTATCGAAATATACTATGCAGATGTAAATATTTACAACGATCAAAACGTTCCAACTCGCTCATAAACGCAGCATTTTTTGGGCGTTTCGTCCGACGGAGAGTGCGAGCAAAAGTGACATAGGTCCACCTTCGACAAGCGCTCGCGCGGTACTGAGGGCAGATTGCCGGCACAATGAAATATATACCTTTTTTAATAAATTCATTAAAAAAAATTAGTTGGGATTTAAAACGTAAAATTAATATTGTAGTTTAAGAAAACAATGAAGATTATTTTGGTATAAATTTTATGTCAAAATGATGTAGAACTTTGGAGATATTAGGGTTTGTTTCGAAGCCTTTTCGATCGATAGTTAACCTCGGTTCAGATTGTTTTCCCTTCATATAAAGGCATATAACGAAAATGTATTTAATTATTATTGAAGAATGGGATATTTGTTACCTTAAAAAAAATAGTTTTATGGTCTATATTCAATGGAATCTTCAAATTAGAGCTCCCAAAACAGGTCTCCGAGCGTTTTTGCCTAAACTTGCATCGGGAGAATGATTATAACTAAATAACCAAATAAGTTATCTAAAATCTGTTTAATTATTACTGAAGTTGAGGAAACAATCTACTATTAACAAGGAATTGTTATTTCAAGCAGCGAACGTAAGCTATAGAATTTGGACGACGAATAAGTGCATTTTCGCGTTTTTTCGTAATAGGGGCCTTAATACACAACCAAGAAATAGATTTCAAAATTCAATAAACCTAATTCAAAGCAAATTGTTCGTAAAGTTTTAGACAATCGGATCTACAATACATGGAATTGTGTCTACTTTAGCCCCTATTTAATGCAACATTCACTTTCGATTCAATCTCTACGTCAGATGAATTCAACTCTATTATCAATTCCCCATTATCAGTCTTCCAATGTCCCGAAGGGGATGTCCCTTATGAGGAATTGGGGATAACTGTCAAGTGTAATACAATTGCATCCCCTTGTTAGAAGTCTGTAGTAATCTTTCTTGACGTGATCTTGGAAGAAATATTGAGTTTGTCTCTTTCTTTGACGTTTAGCTTTAGGGCTTTTAGTTTAATCTTTCTGTCTGAAAACAAAATAAATCATTCAAAGACACAAAGGTCTTTGTTAGTTTTAAATGAATCCTTGCGAGTTAATTAAGAACGCTTTGATAAAAATAGTTATGATGCATTACAAACAATCTAGTATAAATTATGTTCAAAAGAAATTATTTATATTAAAATAGTAAAACCGAAACTATTCTATATTGAGTGCCTCTCTATCTTGCTTTGAATTATATTCAAAAGAATTGCTGATGGTTTCGTAGAATACTCCCGGATGGCGTAAAATAAAATAAACGGATACAGAAATGGCTCTATCGACGAATTTATTAAGTATTAAAGAAGATTCATTTGGACATCTGTTTAGTAAAAACTGATACAGTTTAAACGGGTTATTCAATTAAATTTTAAAGCTAAAGTAAGGGTTACTGTAAGCTTTTTTGAGATAGAAAAACAGAGATATACGAATCAAAACCAGAAAAGCTATTACAATATTCAACAGGAAGCCGAAATTGTAGCGGAATGATTGTATAATTTCCAAACAGTGATATTTTTTTTCAAAGAAATTATTCGAGAGTTCACAGATAGAGACATCAAACAACCTCATCATCTAAATCTCCATAAAAATCTTCAAATCTGAGTAATATTACCAAATAAATGTCTAAAAATCATTTGAGAAACTAAATTTGTGGGAGTTTTGTATCTATGATTTCATGGAAATGAAAGAAATCTTTGAGAGTAAAATAAGATAGCGAGCAATTGGTTCAAGGTTTTTAACATCTATGTTTATTTGAACCTTACCACCACATTACTTCTTTGTTGATTCGTTTTATAGCATTGAGGATTTAAAACTTCACAATCATCACCAGCCGGTATCAGTTCATTCCTGGACATAGATCTCCCTCAATGAGCACCATAGGGCGATGTAGTCGCTGAGCGACAAAGTCCCTTTTAAAAAAAAAATAAATAAAAAAAAAATGAGCACCATAGCGCTCTGTCTTCAGCCTGCTGCATCTTTTAAAACTTATTAACTACTTAATATTGACTTGAAAAGCTCCATTAAAATACGTTGACCCACAAAACCCAACTCGAGCATGCATCAACACATCAAACGAACCCTTTAATCTGTCATCACACGACACATTACAGTGACGCGCGACATGCTTTGTCCGGGCCACGGTAATACACCTCCGTGTCAGTGTGTCATGTCACTGGTGACGTCAGTGGATGACATGACCATGTGGACAGATGGTATTATGGATAACATGGCATTGTTCCAAACATTACCATTACATGTCACGAAAAGAAGTGAACTTATTATGTATTGCAGGGTATTTTTGTGATGTTGTTGTTTTATATCAAACTAGCAGCGCCTCGCGGTTTCCCCCGCGGTAATTCCCGTTCCCGTGGGAATTCTGGGATAAAATATAGCCTATGTGTTATTTCAGACCACTATTATATACTTACTATTTTTTCTCTGTGCCAAATTTCATCCATATCCATTCAGTAGTTTTTGTGTGAAAGAGTAAAAAACATCCATCCATCCAACCATACTCACAAACTTTCGCGTTTATAGTATAAGTAGGATTTATGATTTTAGCGACCCCCGGCTTCACACGGGTGTATAATACATACAAACCTTCCTCTTGTATCTCTTTCTATTAAAAACAGCATCAAAATCAGTTGTGTTATCTAAGCATACCTACATAGGGACGGACAGACAGAAAGACAACGGGAAGCGACTTTGCTTTATACAATGCAGTTTTGTAAATACCATGCATTTAAATCTGATATCAAGTAGTCATATAAAACTACTCATAAAATATGTTGAATTTACAATAGCATTCAATAAAATAATTCGTTTTATTCTAGAGTCAAATAAATGAGTTTCACCTTGAATTTTAAAATAAAAATATATAATTGCTGTAAATAATTGGACAGGTTAACTACTCCGCTGGTTCTATAACATGATATTTCCAAATATAATAATGGCATTCTAATGAAATGCAAAGCCATGAGCAGAATTCATTGAATCATTATTTGTTTTCGAGTGAACGATTCAACGGAAACATATAAATTGTTTATTCATTCGAATTGCTGAAGCAAGTAAGCGATTATGTATTCATATGCGATAATTCGGTTAACTAGGTGTTATGAAAGGATTTTTTTTATATAATTATATCGCGATAATAAATATTTTTTTATTCACTACCTACTTATTTTACTTTACTACTCTTCTTTGAATAAGAATATAGGCTTTCATGGCAAACATGACGATCATGAATAAATTCTAATAAAACCAACCCAAGCAACTCGATATTAATTTCAAGATAATTTGAATCTTAGATAAAAATAACAATACAACTATAAAACTTTATGGGTCGTAGAACAAATGATCGGATACTTTGTTAATCACAGGCATCAATGAAGTGGAATTCATTTTATTTTTGCTGACCTTTAATGATATCTATTACGTTTTTGTTTGATACAGATAATGGTGCTTTGTTCGGCTTGTGAATAACACAAACGTAATTTATTCTTTAACATTTATTGGGATCAACTGTTGATCCCAATAAATGATCAATATGATAATATCATTTTATAGTTGTATTGTTTTTATCTAAGATTTTTATTTCTTTATTTTTATTTTTATCTAAGATTCAAATTATCTTGAAATTAATATCGAGTTGCTTGGGTTGGTTTTATTAGAATTTATTCATGATCGTCCTGTTTGCCATTAAAGCCTACATTCTTATTCAAAGAAGAGAAGTCAAATCACAAAGCATAAGTTTTGTGATATGACAACCTGTTTGATTAGGTGACAGTTTTCACTTATCTTACTGTGCTTACTTCTTTACTAACCTTTTATCAATGGACATAGCCCTGACTGAGACGAATAGTTTGTCTGAATATCCTTTGTATTATTTGCATACATATCAACCGTCTGTTGTAATGATTTTCATAATCTTTGTAGATAGAGCTTTAATATTCATCAATAATTTATTTGAATAAATGCGGGTATTTCCATAAATAATAATTAATATTTGTTTCTGAATTAAAACATCCAATTTGACAATATTGACTGTGAAAATAAATTTGTGGTCACACAAAGAACTTTCAATCTGAAGATAAACTGTTAACTTATCAATATCAAAAACTCATTCGAAGTAATGATAATTAAATTCATTGAACAGATGCTACGTATGATAGTAAAATGAAGCTTAAGACACCGTGGTAGAGTTTATTTAATAAAGGAGCTGGTTAAAAGTGATACTGGCAACTTTATAGAGCCAGTTGGAGTTTATTAAATTATTGCGGACACGAATTAAAATATTAATCGATGTCGTTTAACAAGCGAACAGGGAAGGGGTTGGTGCGAGAGATAGCGATCATGTTATTAATAGCCTATTAATTAACCGTTATAATTATTATTATAGCACCTGCTATATTTGAGACATTGGCCTTAGGGTTGACATATTATGTCAACTGTCACGCTCAGTCATTATTAAGAGAACTATATAACTAATACTTATCCTTAGTAAATATAACATTATGTATTAGGTTCTCTACATAGATAATATTATATGCTTTTATTTTGTATTTAACTCGGCGTCAGATTGTTCAATACTTTAACACTGATGGAAAAGTTGAGTCTAGACGTCCCGTGTGAAAAATGCCTGTTAATCCAATATTTTAATAAAAAAACCATGTTTGATATTGGATTAAGATTTTTGGGTAATAATAACCAAAGTAAGTTAAGGTATTTTTTATTACAAACTTGCTGAGCTTGTATAAAAATGTATGTACTTAAAATAATACTCACTTAATTTATGTATCCGTTTATTTACCTTTATTTTATTTTTACGATTTTCGTCATGCTATTGCGTGACATTCTTATAAAATTAAATAATTTTTACCTTTGTTCGGATCGTTTAAACCCGACATATCAAGCACTTACGTAGGTACTTATAATCATCGTCCCGTTTTTAGCCTCAGTTTGTTTGTACTGAGCACAGCCGCTCCCGTTATGATTTATATCCGCTTCCAGCCAGCGGATTTACGACGAGGTAATTACGCCACTTAACCGGCTCTCTGCCGCGACAGCTTTTGAATTATCTTCTGGCTATAGTTTATTATATCGTAGCTATAACTGTCCTACTAGTATTGCTTTGGTATGCTTTTATTGCTTTCTCAGTGCGATAATGTTTTTGGGTTCTTATAAAGCAATGCAACCACCTGTAAGTACGTTGTCTAAGTAATTTTCAATCAATTATTAGTACAGAATGAAGCGTAATGAAAATTTTGGTAGGTCTTATGGGTTTCAGTTGTCTGTCATTCACAATTATTTTTATCTACAAGTTTAAATAATTATTTTTTGACCTCTGTGACATAGGGTTATTCATATTATATTAATTGTAAGATCTGCAAATATTTTGTTTGGACATTCTGGGTGATTTCTATTAATAATAAGAATAAAAAATAATACACTAGTATGATGCTGCGTGGTTAGCATTTAATTTTATTTATAAAATTAAATAGATAGAATAAAAGACACGCAGCATCATCTAGTCCCAAGTTATATTGGCAGTGTTTTTCTTATGTGTAGACACTAGGTGATTGATATACTTGATACAATACATTACATAGACAATTTGTTTTGTATTTGAGGATCGCGCCATATTGGACGTCAAATAATAAATTGTATTTAGGTAGTGTCAGTTGAAGTAGCCTAGTACTCACAGTACAAGCTTTTCTTAGCTTTGGGCTAGATAATGCTGTGGATTGTGCACCTTAGATTGGGCCTAGATGATGCTGTGTGGATTTGCACCATAAAAATGTACATGAATAAATCCTTAACTTACTAGTTTTCTCGATGTTTCAAATGGCTTATACTCTGTCCGGGAAGGGTAATTTAATTCATCGAGAAGCCCTTCGGATTCGAAATCGGAAACTTTTGCCTATGATTGCCATTTTAAAAGAGCGTAGGGTAAAGCGCGAGGTAAAGTTTTCACATCCTGTTTGTGAAATGCATTTGCATTTGGATCCTAAGGTCCTTAGTTTTGGATATAACATCAAAATAGCCATCTAAAGATCTGACGGGAATGATATCGAATTCGAATTTGACGTTTCCCTTACGGAAACGAATCGAATGAATTATATACCCCTACTGTACTCCGGTCATCTTGTGACCACGACAAAGTGTAAATCCTTAAATTTATGAGGACTATGTTAGGTATATTAGGGTTAATCCAATTTTCTACATAAACATAATTTTATTTTAACGTTATCAAATGCTATTTTCTAAAACTAGAAGGCCATTTGAACGGTGAAAAGCTTACTAAACATGATTTATAGCAGCTGTATTATTTCATAAAAAACAGTGTGAAAGTTTACTCGATAACGTAAAATAAAGGGCAATTTTGTTATAGCAGTGGTAATGGTGTAATGTTTTACGAGTTGAGTGGTATGATCAAAAACGCCTAAAAGTTTTGTTACTTCATTAGGTACTGTCTTCAAAATTCTCCAATCTGACAGAGTCTAAAATTTTATTGTTTGTATTTAATATTTGCCGCTATACAATATTAAATTATTATTAAATTATAATCGTAGATATAATATATTAACTAATATACAATATTTATATTACTAAATGTTATTTGCAGTTTTTGAGAAACTGATAAAACTTAACTTTACTTTCACCTAAAGTGATCCATTGAAATTACGTACTTTTTTCAACATATATTTTAATTTATTTTCTTCTATGGTTAATGGTATCGTGTGGAAATTAAATATCAAGCTACTTATCACACGCAAAGGTGATTATCAGGGAACTTAACCCACATTGTTGGCTCAAAATGACTGGGTCGGGGTGAATTTATAATTTACAGCAATAAAGACATTATTCTATTAGTTAGCAGCGCTCATCACGCTGCCCGTATTATGGTGCATAATTGGGGGTTTCTATTTTATTAATATTCATTATAAATATCAGGCCTGTTGTACATATTGCAGCACTATACCTACCATGTTACGGTCCCCTGTGACTGTAGAAACGATTCTAAACTATTCTAGCAGACTGATATGACCTATGCCATACCGATAAAACCAACGCGCACCCTCCGTTTAGCTCAAGTCAGAAATTCAAAAAAATGTATAAGTTTAGATACGCCAAAGGAGAAAGTTAATCATGTTTAAATTATTATTTTATTATAATTCCGAAGAACATCGACATAAAATAAAATAATTTATCTGTCTGCTGCTTTAGAACGTGTGTCGCATAAACCCATAAATAATGTCATAATTAAAGACTTTTAAATCTGCCAAAACAAAAGAACAATCACACAGGAAATGTCAAGTGTCAATACTAAAGTGTCATTATTATATTATTGAGCAAGGAGAGCGCGACAAGTGGGTGTCCGGCGCGTGACAAAACGGGACAAAGCACAAAACACACAAATAATTGTCAATGACAGTGACAGGTTTGACAAGTGCCAGAGTCGAGTGCTGTGGCAACACTGCCGGCGCGAATGTTCGATGTCGATTATTCAATAGAGTGTTCAATCGGAAGCTGTTTGTTTATTTGTTAAATATTATTTGAAAGTACCTTGTAATGTTTGTAGTATGTCAAGGCATTTAGCAATAGATTTAATAAACTTTCTTCTCTTACAAACATAGTTAAGTTATGACAAACATAACAGAATAATCAAGGTTTCATAAAATTCTGGTACCTTAAATGAAAACAGAGTATTATTATGTCATTTAAGTTAATTTCAAAGGCATTCAAATAAGTGGTACATTCCTTTAAGTATTGAAATTGTTAAATAATTTAGGTCCTTGGGAAAATATGGCTCATCAATCAGTAAAAAGTCTTATCATTTTGTTCTCAGATTTGGTTGTGACAAACGAAAAACAGTAGGTACCATAGAACTAGAAAGCATTTCAAAAATAACTTATAATACATTTAACTGTAATAAAAACAATCTGAGAAAATTGTTTGTCGAACAACGAAATATAAAAGCAAAGTAAAAAAAAAAACAGTCATTGCTTAACATCCGAGAGGTTGTTTAAGCTTACAACTTCCATTAAATATTATGCTAGGGTACATGTGTGTTTTCTCACTCAAACACAATTTATTTAATTCATACAGAAGCTGCTATCAATTAAAAACTCCGACAGCATAATTATATAAAATTAGACAAAACACGGGTAGAGCAACCTACAAAGGCAATCATAAAAACGGATTGTAGCTTAGTTTTCTAATAAAAAAAGTCGTTAAGTGGAGGTAAACGTGACGTCATTAACACGTTTAATGGGTTTGTTGCTAGTAAAACAATGGAGAACTAATATTTATGTGAAGTGTTGACTGTGGAGAAAGTTGAGAATTAGAAAATAACGTGTGTTATTATGATATGAAAAAGTCTTTAGAAGTAAAAAACTTTTAAAGACTAAGGAATACACGGTGACTTTTTGGTATTATTACGTTTATGTAACCAAAATAAGGTAAATAAAATAATAATAATCAGAATAATCAATTTATTGGTAAGAGTTTTACAAGTCAATTATATCAGTCGAAATTACAATTATTAAATTACATTAAATTTTAAATTGCATTAAAAATAAAAATAAAAATTAATTTCATTACAAATAATAACAATAATTACATTAAAACTAATAAAATTACATTTGTAGAAATTCTTCGACATTATAGAACGCCTTCTCGATGAGCCACAATTTAAGCTTGCGCTTAAAGGAAGAGAGGCTTGGTGCAGATACTAAGTACGTAAATAATACGTACCTACTTCCTTCCGTAGGTAAATAAAATTATAGGTAAGGAATGGAATATGAATGAAATGTTTGTACGATCTGTAAGTATTTTTTCCAATAATATCGGCACGTTTTTTCATAAGTGTGATAAAACATAATATCTATGTAACTTATTGTATTATGTAGGTAGGTATATCAGTCATCTAGAACAAGCTCTCCTTAGCTTGGGGCTAGATGATGATGTGTAGATTATCCTCGTCCAGCATTATTTATTTATTTTGGGTCAACTTTTACAAATGTATTCTTTAAACACATGCATAGGTAGTATTTTAGTTAAAATGTATTATTATTCATCGTATAAATAAGAATACTTTATTTAAAACAGTATTTTTATCACAAATGTAAAACGGAATTACCTTAATGTTAATAGGTTTAAAGAATTTAACTCTCCCGTACAATTTTAATTATAATGTCTTATATTATGACGCCGTTTATGGCTTTCGGAATTAACCGACTTGAACGAGGTAGTTGGTTGTTAAAAATTTAATTTATTTTAATGATTATAGACGTTTTGCATTTGCACAAAGTACCGTTTTATCTCTCCTTTGCATATAAATCATTCAAATTATTATAAAAGATCATAAATAACTGAACAAAGGACGTAACCCCATAAAATAAGTGACAATAAATTCTCGTAAACAAAGCATCAACAAGCATTTTTGTCACATCCATTAATACCAATTATTATTTCACGCATGCAAAACTGCGAGCGATAGCTAGCTTCTATAAATCATCCCTAACGACTCCCCTAGTCCAATTACATTATTATTCATTTCATATATCATTTTGGGGTAGTTTTTATCACCCCGACGTGAGGGGTTGATGATTAACGTGTATTTATTGCGTTTAGACGGTTTTAGTTCAGTAGCCTGTGGTGAGTTCTTTATCGGCTAATATATTTAGATTTTTTTTATGATTAAAAACCAAAAAGTAACAGAATTTTTCATATCTTTACATTTATTATTATAATATTGTGATTCCTGGGACATACAATGAACTAGTAATTTGAGAGTCACGTGTGAGGCTGAAGCCTTTTTTTTGTCTCTTTCATGGATATTAACAATAAAATATACGCCGTAAAATAATAAACTGGCCTCTGATTGGCAGCAGTGGCTGGTGCTCATACCTGTGTTCGTAGTTCCACTATCTCTATAACTTTACAGTGGACATTATTGAACAAAGGACGAAAAAAAACCCACTAAAATGATTAAAAAACACGTAATTAATCATTGTAATTATTGTTTGGACAGCTGAATGACAGCCAAAAATTGGTGCGGGAAACGTGCCAATCACAATTTTATTATTGTACGGGTAGTTTTTTAAAACGTGAATTTGAAAGTGCTACGCTGCTATTTATTTTTTGTAAAATAATAGTGACTAAGTTTGTACTGTCCTACGGAGACATAATCTTTATCGATAAATAAACTCTAGAAAGAAAGAAAAAACGAAAGAAAATTATTTATTAGACCACACGAGGTGACGACACAGACATAAGGCTTCGAACGTCAGCATGCATCGAGGAGCTCAAAGTAGGTCGGCGTCATCGTTCGAGTCAGCGATATTGGACATATCACCGGCCGCGAATGAACGAACCGCCACCGCCTTACGTTCCCCCCGCCCGCGCCCCGCGTTACCACGTGAGGGACCGACACGTGCGCGCGCGCCTTCCCCCCCGCGCCCGTACGCTACCGTCGCCGCAACCGCAAGCTGCACCGCGACCACTGTGAGCCCGCAGCCTGCGGCCCGCTCCATACGGAAGGGGAAAAAGAAGAAGCCCAGTGAACCATCGCGTAGTGCTTCACCTGCGCCGGCTCCTGGGAAGGGGCCCTGTGATGCGGAGGGATTCACCGTGGTAGTTCGCAAGAACCGTAAGCCCTCCAGCCGAAACCAGTGCGGCACAGGGCCGAAAGATGTGAATTCTGGTTTCCGAGCGGAAGTACCCACTACTCAGCTCTACGTCTCACGAGTCCACTACTCGGTGCAGACCAAGGCAGTGGAGGACTTCCTGAAAACGAAGACCGGACTCTCGATGCGCGTCGAAAAGCTGGACTCTCGCCATAATGTGAGCTTCAATTCCTTTATGGTGAGAGTTCCAACTCAACATCTTTCGACGTACATGAGCGAAGAGTTTTGGCCGAAGGGTGTCAAGTTCCGTCGGTTCATCGGCCGCCTGAAAGGAGACACCGCCGGGCATCGTCGTCAGCTGACACCGTGATTGCGAAATAGCGGCAGTTATAACGTGTATCTACTTTATATATAGTTATGATATTTTTTATGTATGTTAGACTGTAAGGTATTTATTTATAAGGGCCTTAGAATTAGTATTTGCCATCTTGACTATTTTTATGATGCCTGAAATAAATGATTTTATTATTATTTTATTATTATTATTATTATTATAAAACAAAAAATAATACCTTTAACTAATTTAAAATAAAACATACAATTTAAAGATAAACTAAACGGAGAGACTACCTAAGTACGATAAACTAAGAAAGCAAAAACGCACACAGGTAAACAGTGGGTATTCCTCTGGTGAGCTTTGTTAATAAACGTGGATGTCCAGACGTCACACAGGAAGCCGTTGCTGTGAGTCCATCCGTCCATTATAGTCGAGCCACTTCAAAGACTGTCATGAGGAGCTGACTGTCTCGAGTGATGAATGGACTTCATTTCAAAAGCTGCCATTTGCTGACGTGACGATGACAACTGTCTGTGACATCTATGAGAGTCAGCTTTTTGATTGCTTCCTCAGAGACCAAAACTTTAAAAAGACGTTTTTAAGTTAATTCTATTTTTACAAAAATAGGGATGATTGAGGACATCGGTTAGTTTTCTTTTTGTTTTAAAAATCATAGCGTAGTAAATTTATTCGTAGTAGAATGTCAAAATTATAGAGCCAAACGCACACGTCCCATTCAAATGAATTGTATGAATCCAATTTTGAATTCTGCTTTCTAGCCTTATTATTTGAAATAGTTTCACCCCGTTATACCATAGCTAAAGTTTACTTCTCCAGCATGGGTTCAAACAAGCAGTTTAAAATATTTCCAGGCAATTTCTTCAAAACATCGTAAAATACGTCCATCGATTACGGCAACCTCAAAAGCACATCACTAGCAGCGTTCGAACATAAATTACTTCAAAAGTGATTTACTCCCGCCATACAAATCGCCGTCGACTAGTCGTTCCGACCCGTCTCCGCCTGTCTGAGCTCAAAGGGGAAACTGACAGGTGTGAATGATGGCCCACTAGACGCACGCAGACTGACAATCGCACTCACCAAAGAGGTTTTACTTGTTCTTTGAAGCTAAACTGTTTTGTCTCGCTACGTCGACTTCTGTAAATTATCGTCAAAAAGTAATTATCTGAAAACCCACTCTGTGTAAACCCGCTTATTTATACACAGCCAACGGAGCGAATCACTTTGCAATTCAAAATCTTTTAACATAAAACTCCCAACGTTTCGAATCATTTTGAAATTGCGCTCTAACTGCGTTCAGCGTCTTTTTTACCGGGGTCTTTTGACGCGCTCGTCACGTACGCAGTCGCAAAATAAAACACGTGCAGAGTGGCAGCCACAAATCACATTTTTTAATCGAACTCACGTCTCCGCGCGCCGCAAAAATACTCCCTGGAATCGTTTAACCCTTTCCCCTTGAGCATAGAGCCTATTTCTTTGAAATCGAGCGCTCCGAGTGTGCGGTTGCATTTCAGTGTGCACTCACGTCGAGCCGCGCGGAATGCTATCGACATCCGCTAAACTATCGACGACGTTGCCACAACACTAATTGCTTTTTTTGTTCATCCATTATTTTTCACATTATTTTCATAAACGTAAAATCGCGTCAATAATACTTAAAATGACTTTTAGTACTCTCCTGATTGATGGTCCGTAGATAATAGAGCAAGTATTAAATTATTTGATTTACAGGTTTAGGTAGCTATCGATAAATTGTATTATCTAAATTGAGTCGGAGGCGGCTACACGGAACATTTGTCATGTAATCGGTTGGATAAGGATGGAAGGCTCAATTAAAAGTGTATTTCTTGAAACTGCAGTCGGCGGCTGTTGGCTGTAATTAAGATATCTGGAGAACATAGATTATCTGTGGAACGACGCGGGTTTATCGTGGCAGGTTGGCGGGAAGCGATTTTCATTTGTAATTAGCGACTCCGTCTGGATAAGACTCGTGTGTGTGTTTACGTCTCGACGCATCGCTACCCCGTTCAGCGAGTTTGTTTGTTTTGCACCTCCAGACCCTCAGATTAAAATGAACGTCTTTTAGACCGTTTTTCAAAGTAAAATAATTTACTTTGAAAACGGTTTGAAAGACGTTCATTTTAATCTACCTATTTATGATAATTGATAAGGAACAAAGTTAAATGTGGTTCAATGGTTCATTTGTTGAAAAATATTATAACATGTGAAATTTGTTGTACTACATAGGTTTGTAGAACAACTTAATATATACTAATTAATATATAAATAGATGGTAAGTAGTTAAAAACTAAGTACCAATAACTAAAATACGTATTAATATTATACCGAGATTGCATAATAATCTTCGACGCATATAATAAGTGCAAAGGCATATCAGTTAAAAAAAAGCTTAGTTAGTCTTTCGTGCAACAATAATAATAAAACATCAGCTTCGTAAGCATCACTCTCTCTGATTTACAGTCGCATGAACGAAGTAGCAAAAAGCAGTAGCGGTATAAACGCTCAGACTGTGATGGATACGGGAGTTTTATCGTGATGGTACATCACTAAATTAAACCGTGAAGTTTTTATCAATAATTTATCCATCATTAGTGGAAAGATCGATAGTAGTACATCACTTAATTGTAATGTTTTTGTCGATAATTGTTTTCAATAGTAGCGGTAAATGTATATTTTTTTAATAAAGTAAAGCGTCTGGCCACCTCGTCTCATTGATGAAGATTGATTGACTTAAGATAGTAATTTGGTGCTTATACCTTTATTTATTTTCAGATATGTGTTGACTTTGGTGGCGTAGCAGACGACGATCCGCGTTCGAGGCAGAGGTTCGATTCCGGCGTTGTAAAAAATGTATGATCTGCAATTATTTGTACCAGGCTTTTTTTCTATGTATAAAATAATTATAATCTACACAATGTATTAAGTTTATCAGTTATCTATTGTTATGGGTTACACAAGTTTAGCTTGGGGCTAGATAATGCTGTTCTCAGTTTAAAAAAAGTTTTATTAATGGGAATTCTTTATATGTTTTTATCACAGTATATTTACCATGTTAAAACATGATGAAAAATCATGTTTTAACATGGTAAATATACTGTTTTAAATAACTTTAGTCGTAGAAATCACCAAGTCAGTTTAAATTCTCATAATTTTAACACTGAGTGTAAAGTTTAATACATAGGTACATATTTCTTATCCTGAAAAAAGGCTGCAAAGTCGCAAGCCGAATATAATAAACCAAAAGAAGTGAAAAAATACCCGAAGTTCTAACACGAGCAAGTATCTAATAAAAAGTCTTATCTATCATACCGTTCGCATATTAATTATTCCAACTGGTAGCTAAATTAAAACAGACACTAACACGATTATTTTACGATCCTTATTTGCATAAACACTTACTTTTTTACCGCTACGTCGTGAAACACCTGTTCCTCGTAGATATAAATTAAAAGCTGACCAATTAGCATTCATTATAATATAGACCGTAAATCAATACTCCATACCAGTCACTGTCGCTTGCCATCCGTTGATGCATCTCTACATTATAAACACATTGTAAAGTCCTAAGGGTTTTTATACCATCTAAAATTGGCAAGGAATAACTAAATTCAAAATATTTCATTTGATTGTTTTCATCATCGATGCAAAAATCAAATACAAAATGAGGAGAAAAAGCCGTTTCAAATACATAAACCTATATGCAAAATTATAGCTTTTTAATACTAGGTACTCTCGCAGAATTGGATTAGATTTTTTTCATTTGATTTCTGGGAATATAAAGCTTGCCTCTTTTATCTACGGAATTCAATATCCAATATTCAAAATGTAATCTTAAAGCATAACGAATCTTTCTCAAATAAGAAAACAGCAATCAAAAATAGAAACCAATAAGAACAAGTTTGAAATAATTGAGCTAACTTGCCAAAGCTGACCCTAGCCCAAAGTTTGGGTTGAGGATATATCGAGACGTCTTCGTGACGTTTTAATTTCTTATCGGTACAACGCCTCTAGTGGCGTGTACATGGAACTACGCAAATCATATACAAAAATATATTATAACGTCAGGATGACGAATCAATACTATTGTCAGAGCGATCTCGGTGTTCTGAGCTGACATTTTGAGGCAAACCTGACCTGACGTGTCAGTCTACTTTTAAGCATCATCTTTTGTGTGATGTGCAGTAAATTTTCTATTAAACATATTATATGGAGTAGAGCAAGTTATAAACTCCACTAGGCTTGGAGCTTGATGACATTGTGTAGATTGTCCAGCATTATTATTATTTCTATTTTACTTTATTTATTTATTCAATATCTCGCTCTTAAATATATTTTTTACTAGATACTTACTCGTATAACATTATATAACATAACATACTAATATATCATTATAAAACTATTCTACAGTATAAAACACCAATATCAAAACGGTGGATTACCAGCCGCCAAGCTAGACTCAATTAACACTGCGGTGTGTGTGTTGGCTCTCATATGATTCAATAGAATACAACTAGCACGCCTTCGCTTCCGCTCCGCCTCTGGCTTCAGTGTGTTTTCAACTGTATCTGTATCTGTTTGTAAGAAATGAAAGCAAGCGCAGCAGCAGACGCTCACTAGTCAACTCATAAATCAAGATCTTGCGATAACAAGGCACCATCATAAAGGCAACAGCCAACAGCGCCAACGGGTTTACGATTCATAATTGTAGTTTATTATACGACCACTTGCATTTTAATGAAGAATTCTGAACGCTAACCCACTAAACTTGGTTAGAGTTATGAGATGGGGTGTTGCTAAATGCGTTCGGAATTTCTAAACATTGCACTTCACTGTTATAGTGCTATCGTCATAGATTTCAACGTTTTATTGTATTACCATAGATGAAATAAAATACAAACGCACGTTAAAATACAAAATTGAAAACCATTTATCAATCATGAAAACCATTTAAAATTTCTGTTTCTTTTTCATGTGAAATTAAAGAAATGCTTTTTTTTAATTAAAATGTTAGAAATTTGAGTCTGCAAAAAACCTTGCCTAGGATCGATTTGTGCAACACGTTCTTAAACTTTTTCATTTTTGTATTTCCTGTACCTTTCTTTTTTCATAAGTATTTAAATAGTAATTTAGTTATCTTACCCGCATATTAAGCCTGATTTAAGAGGCAAACGTAACAGATATGATTTTTCAAAATAGGTGAAAATCGAGTAGTTACTTGTATTGTTACAAAATTCAATATATAATTTTTTCTTTCGCTTACATAATTCCTTGAAAACAAGTTTGAGAAAAAAATCGAGCAAAACAACAAGAAAAGTGCAAAAAATCTCAATTTATATAAAAAACTTACATTTTTGTGGGAAATAATTATAAAAGCAAAACTCAGGAAAGTGTTCTGTTTCTTACATAATTTGGTTAAGATCTCAGGAACCCTGGGGTCTATTGAAATTTACTATATTTAATTTCGTTGGGTACTAATTATTTGGTTCTTTACAAGCAATAAGTTCGTTCTTGCGCAAATGTAATGTAAGTATGCTCTGTCCTTCTTTCATGTAAGTATATAGATACCCGAATCTTATTCCAATCCTATTCACACAAATGGCTGTAACGTGCCCTCTTAAGCTATAATTATCCTCAATACGTCTTGTTTCCTCAATACCACTTACAGCACAATTATCTCGGTTTTATGAGCGCGAAAGGAAAATAAAATATGCGGGTTTGCATAATTTCGCACTAATGTAGCGCTGTAAAATTATAATTATTTACTTTAATAACATGTCTGGCTAAATAAAAAGGTGTGCATGCTTAAAACCTATCTCCTACAGGTACTTTTTGACCGAGCTTTGCTTAGCTGGTTACATGCCTATAATTTTACCAAGGTTCTATTTTCTATTCCATTTCTAATTTTCAATTTCAATTTATTACCACCGAAACGGCCACCAGTCTGTTATTTCGCACTTTGCCAACATGTCATCATCAATAAATAACAGAAAATATTAACATTAAAATGAATAACTAATAATAAATCACTCGGCTGCCCCGCCATAACGACCTCAAACGTCGAAATATCACAAGTCGTAAAATCAACAAAGCTGATAAGCATATAATTTATTTTTATGATCCATATTACGGTGGTTATTATGTCGGGGCTGTGATTTTTGAAATCTTGTTAATTAGAGGTTGGTAGGTATAATTAAAATGATATAAATCAGCATCATGAGGAGGTAGCACTCCGAATAAGCATCATCATTTTGATGACCACTGTGTGATATCAAATAATCAAATAATCAAGATCTTTACTTCTTTAGGCTTACAAAATAAGCACTTAGACAAGTCAAATTTAATACTATAATTTAAAAATAAAGTGGACTAAAGTGAGATTGTTTTATTCTGGCCACGGAATAAGTTCTTGGTCATCTGCCAATGTTTTGTTCCAGGAGAAGGAAATATTAGTTCCAGATAATTAATAATTTATAATAATGATTTAATAGATTAATTTAAGCTTTCTAGGATATATTTCACTGTTATTCTGTATAAATAAGCTTCTGGTTTTCCAATAAATAAATAAATAAGCTGATAAATACTCTATCAATGTCAGCTACTTTCAACATCTAACTTAGTGCTACTGCTTCGAAGTGCGGGCTTACTTAAAATTTTTGTTACTCTTATCTTATCAATCTTCTGACCCCAATGCCTAACTTATTATGCTGATTAGCTTAACTTAGCTTAAGCAAGTGTGAATCATTTTGACTTAATGTTCTTTTAAATCTTAAGAACATAATTTGTGTTCTTTCGTGGGCGGCGATTTCTAATTTTATTGCGATTTCGTGTTTTCTATTTTTATATTTATTGCTAAAGGATCGTCTTATGGGTTTCTGTCAAAGAAATAAAATAAAATATTCATTTTTATTTTTCAAAAGTGGAAATTAAATATCTAATTATTTTAACAGCTCAGATTTGTTTATAAATTTAATAATTCCCTTCATAGATTTATTAATGAAGCGAATAAATGCCCGCGGCTTCGTACGCGTTGAGTTTATGGAAAGAACTTAGGTACGTTTATTCACATTTATTTAAGTTCGATCCATAAAATAGATTTAACGTGAAGAGGTAACAAACATAGATCCATTCATCTGTAAAAATTTTCGCAGTTAGGTACTGTTACGGGTATAGTACGGGTATTAAATAGAACAAAACCAACCAAAAATATTTAAGATCATGCAAAACTTTATCCCGCGGTAGAACACAAACTCGCTTCCCGCTTACCTTAGCCGGGATTATGATGCTTTACTATAAAAACAAGAATCCCGTGTACGTACGGTCGTATTGCAATGTTGTCTACGCACTTTAAATGAACGAGACATAAATCACACAAAGCCTCAAATAGCAGCGTGACTATAAATCAACAACCACTCAAACTAACACCCTTATTCGCTAAACGCAACGTGCTGCGTTTTAACGTCAGCGCGATACGACTTTAATTTTATGACACATGGTTAAGAATGTATTTTTAAACAGCGCGCTAACAGAAAGCTTCAATCAGGGAAAGTGTGGTATTTTTAGGTGGCATCGAAGGTCCTTCACGGATTTTACTCTATGTTTATATGAAATTCGTTCACACTTAGTAGAGCACGTTATTACCTCAGACTATAGAACTACCTAGTAGGTAGTCTGAGGTTATTACTCGTTTTCGGTACGGAATCGAGGAATCAAAATACGTACGCGGTTGCAGCGGTTCTCAACCTTGGGCTCGCAATAAAACCGTTTCATTAAGTCTCGATAAAGGCGGCTGTAAAATAGCATAATGGCTGTAGTATAACCTTGTTATCGGCTCCAGCAATGAGTTCTGAATGATGGTGGTGAGCTACGCTTGGCACCGCACGTTTATCGTACCTAAATTATTCTCAAAACTTGGATTTGAGAGGGTAAAATTAATCAACTAAAATTAAACAAAATATATAGTTACACATATGTGTTGATTCCAATATTACCTGTATGATCCGAACGCACAAAGAATCCTACCTAAATTGAAATACACTGAAATCTTATGAAAAATTTAAAACATAAGTATCAGTACTAATTACCATGTAAGTACTTTTTTTTCTTCTTTCCTATTTTTTCTTACAGAAAAGTTGATATTTATCTATCTACTCTTACTACTCGATCATAGAACTGTCAAATGTAAATAGATATGTACTTAAATACTTACATCAATTGATTAGTCATCATAATAATTGACTACAAAGTTGGTTATAAAACACGGTGTCAAGTAGAAGCTACCATCCCAAATCTGTAATTTATGATTTGCTGTTACACCAATGATGTATGTGCCACACTTCTATGAGAAATGATTCTCTGCTCAGCTATAATCAACCCTATCTTTTTACTGTTAAGGTTCACAGATTAAGGAATAAAGAACCCTAAAAATGTATTGTATCGAGATTTATGTTATTGTTAATCCGTAGGCGTATAATGGGTAATAATTTATGATGATTAAATACTAGATAGGTATCATTGTTTATTAAAATTGTTTTTTGACTTATTAATGAGAAAATCGTGATGATTAAGACAAAAATAAATTGAGTGCCTTTTTTGATCACATGATTGATGTTAATGACTGAATATTTAATTTCGTTGATTTATGATTGTTAATAAAAAAAAACCTTGATCTGAAACAGCTCAATTAAAAGTCTACCTACTAGGTAGAGTTCATAATAAAATCTATTCAGTAAAATATAATGAGTATATAATGCCTAGGTAGGGATATAATTATTTTCTAAGATTTTGTCTGTCTCTCACAAAGCTTTTTATCTGATACCGTAATTTAATTATTGGAACGTATCGTTTTTTAAAAGGAAATCTACATAATATCTACACGTTATCGTAATGGAAGTGGTATCGGCCACTTCCATTCCATGACAAATAATAGAAAAATCATGGGGAAAAAAATTTGTTGATCATGAAATTTATAGTTGCCCTAAAACTAGAACAACAGACTTACTTCGCCGCTTGTTATAACTTCCAGTCTGATTTATAGCCCTAAATAATATGAAGATAAAAAAAAAACTAATTTAATGAATTAATCATGTTGTCCCATTTATTACCATCGGCTGCTTTTTTGCCGTCAATAAAATAATTAAGTTTAAAACCCCGCCAAAACAAGCGTCTCAATTATTGGGCGCAACTGACAACCGCAGCTCGGGCAAAGAATACTTACCTACCTAGAGCGCAGATAAACCTTCCTAAAACTTTACTTCGTTTTAGAATTTTCAAATATATAATTTATTTAGGAAGTGACTACAATTCGTTACCTAGGAGGCAGGTTCTTAGAGAATGAATCTTGATTCCTGCTGATATCCTTAATTTTTAGACGTAGGTGTGTAGAAAAAAAATCATTAAATATTTTTACTCTTTTAGCCAGTTTTTCAGTTTACGAGTTGGTATATGAATGTTTTCAGAAATGACCTACCTATAAGTGGTTGATCTAAATTTACTAAAACAATAGGTATATTATTATTATCATTTACAAGAAAAATGCCATAGAGAAATCAGGTTTAGCTGCTTTATGTTTGTATAAAGGTTTTACAAAGATGTAAAACCTTTATACGAACATAAAGCAGCTAAAGAAAACTGAAACGTCGTCCTCCCATCTGCACCGTATTTAATCTCCGGTGCAATATTTCATCGGGCGCGGTTACGAAGCACCTGCAAGCGGCATTGCGGCTGATTTATTGCGCAGTTTGTCTCCCCCCTCTGCGCGCGTCTCCTCTTTGACGAGTGACAAGTCGATGCATTGGGAATATTAAGCCTTTGAAGTTAAATCACGTCACAAAACGGTACGGTACATATTTGCGAAATTTTAAGACAGTGTTCGTATATTCTTCAAGCGAAACCCCGAATGAGATTTGATAAGTACGCGTACAAAATTAAAAACCATTTTTTTTGAGAATTATTTTTTCTATAACAATTTAAAATTTAAGTAAACAAACAATTTACCTACTTTTATGGTGCTATGGTAACTACTAGTACTTTCATTTCATATCTACATAAAGTCATCATAAAATGTCGGACACCCCTGAAAGCTTGCATCACCCTTGCCCGTCTAAAACAATCTCTAAACTTTACACAACTAAGTTCACTTTCAAATAACTGATATGAGTGTTACACATCTCCAGGGGCACATAACTTTAGGTCGCGTGCTGCAAAGGCGTATTATTTTTAAATTATTAACGCGGTAATGGAATTATTCCGATATGCTAATGCAGGGATGAACGGGCTTAGATCACGATAGTGTTTTGCATACAGATATTCATGTTTTTGAAGAAATTGATAGGATACATTGCAAATAGTTCCAATATTGCTGTCTTATACCAGACTCATCCCTACAGGTTTTGATGCATCAAAAATATCAAAATTACTTATTTTCTAGGATTCATACTAAGTAAGACATTCACAATTTAATTGTGATTTTATTTATTAGCATTATGGTATGAATCCAAATTTTACCCTACCCAATAACGCTAAAAAAGAGTCCAATCGAAACTAAAGATTGGTCTTAATGTCGATGACGTCACAAGTCGTCCCACACCGTCACTAGGTTTACATAAACTGTAACGGCTCTCTGCAAACACGTTACAAAGCATAGTTATTGTTCACATACATTTATGTGCAAAAAGGTAATTTATGTTCACACATTCTGTTGAGCAAAGAAATACGCAGATAATAGGTTAGTTAATTATAGTGGAATGATTTACACAGAGCTGGGTAAAAAGGTTAATAATTATCTAGTGATGAGGCAAGTGCGAGTATTGTGACGGGTTCTATACAATTATAATGAAATTTTGGAGTTTTTCATCGATATCTATTTAAAATTTTCATTCGACTCTTAGTTCATACTAACGCTGCATCGGAAAATTTATTTATCGAAAATGTTTTTAGAAAATTTGATCCAAAAGTTTGTTAATCCATTTCAGTTTGTAGTGAAACGATAACCTTCAGATCGAGTGCCGTTCTACATATCTCTTCCTATATCTAAATACTTTTCATAGAAAATATTTTTTTCCAACAGCTGCTGGAAGCTTCATTTCCAATCCACAGAACCCTAAATTATACCTCATTCTACAATGTACGCAAAAGCGCATGTTGTGTTGTAGCTGCTTCCATTATAGGTACATACAAATAAAATCATAATATATCCATCAATCCGTTTTAAAGAGCCATAATAATAAACCTACCCTCCTGAAATGTAACTTCCGTTGGTCCTACATCTAACCTCACCCCATTTGTGTCGGTTTACCTACCTATAGGATTGTGGTCTTGAGGAATATAATATACTTTAATCTTCGTATACGTATATGAGCATAACTGAGCATAGTATTTTTAAGTAAGATTAAAACGTTTTTAAGCAAGCATTAGTATGAAAAAATATTTATTGATCAAGCTACCTTTAGCCCTACTTTACTCTATAAAGCCTTATTTGATGTCCAATTATAGCTGCTATAACACTGGTTAACAACTATGTGGACTAGTCCAATAATCGTTAGGAAAAATTTAATTTAGACTATACGACACGATATTGAAATATTCGAATCTATTAGATTTATGATCATCTGCAGATCTATTAAGATTTATATTCGTAAGTGCGACACTGATAATATTTTTTGCCGCTCATTGGATTCATTTTGATGAGTATAAAACAACTTGGAAACAAATAAAAACAATACATCGTTATCTAAGGAACATAAGCCGGTGTTATTGCTCAAAAACGATCGAGAAATTTGTAAAAAAAATACATAGATTGAATAGATTTTTAGATTGAATAGATTGGATAGTATGTACTACTTACAAGAGTATAATATATAGAGTAGGTTGTATAAAATTTTGACCAATTAATTAGAGATATAATTTATAAGACGGATATTTTGCATAAACATCATAATATGAACACTTCGCACAGCAGCATTCTAGCCCAAACTGAGTGCGAACATAGAAATTATCATTGTCAGAGAAAACGCGATAGCGTAATTGTATAGTTTACTGACTCACTGTTTACAAGTTTTGGTGGATTATGACTACAATTAAACATGACCACTGGTAATAATTTCCACTGCGCAAAAATTCAACATCTGGCACCATTTCTTTAATGACGACTCCAATAAATTTTGGGAGGAGAACAGACTATGTAAAATGTCAGTTTATAAGGTCGTTTGTTGTAAAGGGATTTCATAATTTCAGTTCGCGTCGCGCAACGCACCGCTTCGGCCGCTTGCACGCGTATTACACATTATTCACTAAAACTAAATCGCGATGAATTGTGCTAACTGCAATGACCGTTTTAATGACGGAGTGCAATGTTCCGTCTGCAAAAAGAACTTTGATTTCGGTTGTGCAAATATAACCGAGGCCGGTTATCGCCGCTTGGGAGCAACGAAACAGGCACAATGGAAATGCCAGTCATGCCGTACCCCATCGCCTGCGCCCGCCTCGCTGGACAAAATAATGGAGAAGCTGAACTCAATGGAGATGAAGATGACCGCTCTTCCACAACTCTTTGAAGACATCAAAGGAATCAAACTAAACCTAGACAAGTTACAAGAAAGCTGCCAGAATGCTGTAAGAATGACTGAAGAGATTGGTAGGCGCGTCGACGACATTGAACTTCGTACTACCTGTCTAGAGGGCTCATTGTGTGACATGGTTGAGATTAAATCGCAAATATTTGCGTGCCAGCGCAACGATCTTCAACGCGACCAAATGTCGCGGCTAAATAATGTCGAGATAAAAGGCGTCCCACACAAGAAGACTGAAAACTTATTCGACATTGTCGAAAAAATTGGCACATTTATCAACTATAAAGTCACGAAACCGCAAATCAATTACGTGAGCCGCATTCCATCCTACAACGGCAGGGATAAGTCTATAATAGTAAGCTTCTTAAATCGGTACGTAAAGGAAGATTTCATTGCGTCAGCCCGCCTGCAGAAATCCCTCTCAGCTACGGACATTGGTCTCAGTGGCGGAAAGATCTATGTGAATGACCATCTATCACCGGACTATAAGAAACTCCTCACAGAGACCAAACAGCTGACCAAGGACAAAGGTTACCTGCACACATGGGTAAAATACTCGAAAATACATGTCCGAAAAAATGACACATCGCCTGTTATTACTATAAGGTCGCCGCTGGATTTAAACAAGTTGATATAATATGTTTCTTACCTTCGAAGTGTAACTACTTACAAATGTTTAACTTCGGTACTAATCTCCATGCAATTAGCTTAAAATCTTATCATAAAACTTATTTTTACTTTAGCCTAATTACTTGTTCATGTAACTTTTTTATAAACGTCAAATGTTCGCACTTTTCACAACATATTGTTTATTTTTTATGTAAAACGCTTTTACTATTCGCATTCACCATAAAACCACATAAAATGATAATACAGCAGGCTATAACTGTTTCGTTCACGCTTATTAAGCACTTATCAATATTTCCTTTTGTTTACACTGCCGCTTGGAATGTCTGGGTCACGATCAATTCACTATTTCATATTTATTATCACTGCACTACCTACCGCCCGCTTACACTGCACTCTGTAACTCGAACAGTTGTTACTGAGATTAATTACATAACTAGCTTGATATTGTCTTGCCATTACAATGTATTCTGAGAAACTGGAATGTTATTACCAAAACGTTAGGGGATTACGTACGAAAACATCAATATTACGCCGTAACCTACAATTAAATAACTATGACATTATTGCCCTATCGGAAACGTGGCTACTAGAAAGTATTTCAGACACAGAACTTTTTGATAATAGGTACTTCGTGTGGCGCCGGGACCGCAGGTACGACATCACCAACCAAACCCTTGGCGGCGGTGTATTACTGGCGGTTAAAACGGGCTACCAAGTATTGTCTCGTCCGGAGTGGAATTCTACTGCAGAGGATTTATGGCTCACTATTCAGTCTAACGAAATTGGCACAACATTAGGCTGTATTCATATTTGTGTTTTATACCTATGTAACCAAAACAAAGGATTAAGTTTATCGCAACAGCTTACTAATTTCTTAAATAATCTTCGTGATATTGTTACAGCTAATCCAGCCGACAAGTTTGTTGTAATGGGTGACTTCAATCTTGGGTCCATTCAATGGCAGTTAATGGATGGTTTGGATTACCTTATGCCGACCAACTTGTTGGGGAAAATGGAAACAGAATTGGTCGATGAGTTGGACGTTATCGATTTTCAGCAATATAATTGTGTTCCTAATCAGCATGGTAGATTCTTAGACTTGGTTTTAGCCAACCTCGATGTCAGCGTCTCTAACTGTAATAACCCACTTGTTCCTCTCGATGCGCATCATAATGCACTTGAAGTGACTGTTAATATCTGTTTACGGCAGCTGTTAAAACCAGCTCCAAGGACCAAGTACTGTTACGATAAGGCAGATTTTAATGCATTTAAACTTAGTTTATCAGAAACAGATTGGGAACTTAATCTTACAGAAAATTCTCTAGAGGAAGCTACTGAATACTTCTACACATTGCTGAAATCTTTGCGTGAAAGGTTTGTTCCATCAAAAGTTATAAGGCTTAACCAATTTCCACCATGGTATTCTGCAGCATTGAAAAAAGTATTAAAGGAAAAATATAAATTTTACCTTAAATTCAAACGCTATGGCAGGTTGGCAGATAAAATAACTATTGATTACTTAAAGATTAGAGCTAAGATCCTGGAAAAGGAATGTTATACCTCATTTATATCTTCTGTGGAAGATTCTATTAGAGATAATCCAAAGTATTTCTGGTCGTACATAAAATCATTATCAAAATCCACATCTATTCCCTGCTCCATGACTTATAATAATAAGAACACCTCATCAGGGCCTGAGATATGTGACTTTTTTGCAGATTATTTTCACTCCACGTATTTACAACCAGATACACAATCATCCATGGCTTCTTCGTCTTCAGTAGTTAGTCCAAGCTCAGCGCACACAGTCGGCATCGATTGCGATCTTTCAAGAATAGAATTATCTATATCACTTATTAAAAATAAACTTTTAAAATTAGATAAAAACAAATCAGCGGGGCCCGATACCATACCACCTATTCTCTTAATTAAATGCGCAGATGAACTCTCTGTTCCCATATTTATTCTATTCAATAGGTCTTTAAAAGAGGGATATGTTCCCAAGATCTGGAAATCTGCGTTTATCTCACCAGTTCATAAGAAAGGTGCAAAGAATGACGTTACTAATTATCGTCCCATTTCTAAACTCTGCATCATAGCTAAAGTGTTTGAGCGAATAATTTATGAACAGGTAATCGGCCCAGTCAGAAACATTCTTCCATCCACTCAGCATGGTTTTCTTTCAGGTAGGTCTACGGTGTCAAATCTCATTCTGTTGAACGAAATACTTACTGAAACAATGGATGGTGGTAGGTATCAAACTGATGTGGTCTATACGGACTATGCTAAATGCTTTGACCGAATAGATCATAATGTTCTTCTATCTAAGCTTTCTGCTGTAGGAATTAGAGGAGATTTGTTAAGATGGTTCACCTCTTACATCAACAATAGATCCCAGTTAGTAGTCCTAGGTAATTTTTCATCAAAGTGGATGGGTGTTCCAAGCGGTGTCCCTCAAGGTTCGCTTCTGGGACCACTCCTGTTTTTGATATTTGTATCGGACATTGACTCTTGTTTTCACCACTCATTTGTTTTGGCTTTTGCCGACGATATGAAGATTTTTCGCCCTATTTCCAGTTATAAAGACGCAATGCTTCTACAGGAGGATCTTGATCGTCTTGATGATTACTGCTTGAAAAACAAGCTAGATCTTAATGTTAATAAATGTAATGTTACAACTTTTACGAGGAAAACTAATTTAATAAAGTTCAATTATAAATTAAAACATCATGCTCTAGAACACGTTAGTAAAATAAGAGATCTTGGGGTCATTCATGACTCAAAACTTTTATTCGACGCCCACATCTCTTCTATTGTTAGTAAGGCTTCTAAATCACTTGGGTTTATCATGCGGTCTTCAAAAGATTTCAAAAACATCAAGACGATCAAGATTCTTTACAGTACTTATGTACGATGCCACTTGGAGTATGCCTCCCAAATCTGGAACCCTAACTACTCCATATATATAGATAGAATCGAAAATATACAACACAAATTCCTACGATACATAAACTTTAAACTACGACTGGGTGAGTCCGACTACCTTAGCAAATGTGCCAAACAGCATCTACTTCCACTGTATCTAAGGCGCGATTTTGCAGATATAATCTATTTAGCTCAAATTTTAACATCTCACATAGATTGTCCTCTGTTACTGAGCAAAATCCAATTTTATACTCCAAACAGGTCTTTCCGACAAACTAATCTTTTTCATTTACCTTTAGTATCGACAAATTACCGCCAAAATTCCTTTTTATACCGAGTGACAAAAAAATTTAACCTATTGAATACTGACCTTGACCTTGACATCTTCAATAGCAGCATCCCTAGTCTAAAAACTAAGCTAAATAAATCTTTCTTTGATAAATATAAATCAGATAAGCGAGTACCTACAGTAGATGTTTAACATGTATACATACTCATGAAAAATAACTTTATTAATTTATGGTGAATTCATGTAGTAAATGCGAATAATAGTATAGTCTGTTATCATCGTTATTATTTGTGTTTTTTGAAATTGTATTTTGTTTCTATAAGTGGGAGCTTGTTAATAGCCACCTGTTATCTTTACAAATCACTAATAAGTAATATTGTGCTGAAAGATCCCCTAAAATAAATAAATAAATAAATAAAAATAAAAAAAATAAAGACATGTGGCGGCATGCGAGCGATGTAGGCATGCCGCAACGGACGTTCCTCGCGCAGCATGGCCGTGTATTGGTACTGACTGGACCAAAAACGGGGAACCTAATTGGTTTTTTAAAACATTTCAATGTGACATACAAAATAAAAATGCAAGTGATGTTTTTGAAACAGCATTAGAAAATCTAATAGAAAATTTACAACTGATGATAAGAATATCTCAAATCAAATCTTTTTCAATATTTTTCAGCCTCTATGACTGGTTTATAAGGGCCCTGTACTACGAAACTGGCAAAAAACTAAGACAGCAGAAGAATAAATAAAGGACCGTATTTCTTTATTCTTCCGTACGTTCTTATACGGAGGAATAAACCTAAACTTTTACAGTTCTATATTTATAAAGATGAAAAGTAATTTTACGCACAAAAAACATCAATAAAAATGCCATATACCGATTCCTACAAACCACGTCGTACAAACATTCTGTAAGTTTTCCCTTTTCCTGTAGCTTCGTGTTTTTGCCACAATTACACATACTAACATACCCACATACACACTCACGTATTTATTAACCAATAAGGACTTGCGGAATTTTTATTTGAAATACTTATCGAAATGTCGTTTGTACATTCCCATACGTTCAGGCAGGTACATTTGTTTGACATGATACTTTAATTTCTTATAGCATGAATTTAAAAGTAATTTTCTGTCATTCATCATCATAATCATTGAACATGGTGATCACGACGTCGTAAGAAGCGACCTCTTCAGCCTTCGAGGTCCTAAAATACGACTAAAAGAACCTAACAGAGGAAGTGCAACAGTTTCTCTCTTTATAATACTTCCGTTGCGATCATCAATCTGCCTGCTATGCGTGGTGGTTTAAGGGCATTAAATTAAGATGTATAAAAACTTTATTTCTGAAACATAATAAGATCACATAGCTCACTAGTATATACAATTATAACAAACTCTTAAAAATCTAAGCCGTCACCAGAAAGTCTCTGCCTTCTGGTGAGGGCATTAAATTAAGTTAAATTAAATGGCATGTTCAGCAGTGGACATATTGGAGACACTGAGCATGTCTCACAACCAAACTTCGTCTTTTTTTGGTTTTTCATCTCTTTTTTCTTTACTGCACTGTAATCACGAGTTTCTTCAAGACGTGTGATTAGATCTTCCATACCTCCAGTTTCATCGTCGGCGACATCCTCACATATCATCAGTTCGAAAATATATTTCTATAGTATCTTTATTTACACTTATTTTGAACTGACGTTACATTAAATAGGTAATGTTGTGCATATTTTTCTATTCCTTGCTTGTAATTTTCGTTGTTAATAAAGTATTAAAAAAAAAAGTGCTGGTCAATTCACACCGCATCATCTAGCTTCAAGCTGAGATTGTGTTATGGGTTCTAGATGACTGATATACTCAATAAATACATTACACAGTTATGTTTTACTATACACTAGCGACCCGCCCAGGCTTCGCACGTTTTTATTATACGTATAAACCTTCCTCTTGAATCACTCTATCTATTAAAAAAACCGCTTCAATATCCGTTGCGTAGTTTTGAAGATTTAAGCATACATGGGTACATAGGGAAATAAATAATAAACAAATAATAAATAATTCCGGACAGTCCACACAGCATCATCTAGCCCCAAGCTAAGCAGAGCTTGTGTTATGGGTACTAGATGACTGATATACATAATACAATATACTACATAGATAGATATTTTTTATTATACATTTTAAACACCCAGACCAACCAATCAAATAGGGACATACGGACAGAGAAAGCGACTTTGTATTATATTATGTAGGTAGTGATATAAAACACTCAGAACTCTGGAACAAATAATGTATGCTCAGTGCTGTAATCAATTGAATCGCATGACAACAAATGCTGTTTCCCTTAGCATATAATAATATACAAGTCTTTATTTATTCACATCACACAACATTTAACCTGACTTTTATGATAGCAATAGCTTCTCCTTTATTGAGTCTTCAGTCGAAAGGTTCGAAAACTTCTCGCATTCCTTTGCACGGTCGTTAGCAAATAATACTTTACATTAATTGATTAAAATTCATTATACGTTGTCTATTATCGAAAGGTCAACAAATTACAGTGGGAATGGAAATTCGCATATTTAATTGTGTGACACTATAAAATAATGGTATTCCGTCATACAATGTTGTGCATGTAGTTAATTAATAATGCAGGGTGTTCCATTGTTAGATAGAGGTAGGTACTTGGGAGTTTTTATTTAGATTTGGTTAAACCATTACTTATAGGATGGAATATAATAAATTATGTACCTACTACAATTATTTTCCATATTAAAGTAAAGTAAAAAGTAAAAGTTCATTTATTGCTTGAAATACAATGTTATAAAGATATTAATTTTAGATAAAATAGAGTCTTTGTTTTCTACCTTCCGGCATGTAATTGTTTTATAAAATTCATTGGGTAAACATAAAAATTAAAAGAAACTCAAACTAAATAATAAAATTAAATTCAAAATGTCAATAACTTGGATTATAAAATCATGACAAATTAAAATACAATAAAAACATTTTTATCATTGAAAGTATGTAACTGCGTACCTACTTTTTTTTAAATCTCAAAATGAGAGTAGATAACTTACCTAATGTAATTAATGAGATGATCACTAAATTAGTATTTTAATATTTCGAATTAAATTTAATGATGTTCTCATAAAAATTATGAAACAAAATTATAAATTCTTCCTATTAATTATCTTCCATCATCGCACAATATTTAAATCTAACACATTAACCTCCAAAGTCAGTTTTGATCTTTTCAAGATAACTTTGTACGAACGCAATAAACTTTGTAAAACGTCTAATCGGTTCAGTGTGCTGTACACTGAAGCATTATATTCTTCTACGTTTTGTTGGCAGCATTTTGACAACCGATGTGGCATGATGGGTGAAGATACGCCTGCGACGCAGGAGGTTGCGGTTCAATTCGCACCTTGGGAGAAACCTTGTTTGTGAGATCTGAAGATATTTGTTCTGGAGTTCTGGGTGTTTTATACAAAAAAATAACTGCGTTATGTAATGTATTAAGTACATAAATTATATCAGTCATTCTATGCATTTATAAAGTAAAAATACATAATATATCTATGTAATGTAAATAGTATATCGACATCTAGTAACAATAACATAAGCTCTGCTTAGTTTGAGGCTAGATGATGATACTGTGTATATTGTCTTATATTATTTACTATTATTTATTTGATACTGACCTTAAGAAAGTGTCTGAGCATGTACCTTATGTGCTGTCCTCTACCCCTAAGTAGAAGACTTCTAACATAGTAATTTTGAAGCTACGCTTTAGCAGATGGTGTTCTCTACCAAAACATCAAATAAAAATAAATTTTAGAAACTTTAATGCCCCGCCAACGCTTTATAAATTTAAACTCGGCAATAAACAAAATTCAATCAAAGAAAAATCTTCGCCGAGCGTAAACAAAGTAATTGATTCTGTAGATGACTATCAGAGCTATCTAAGTTTTTATTGGCCGAAGCGAGTCGTAAATAACACTTTTATTGCTTTATTCGCCACTCATTAAGGTTTTATACAAGAATTATGCTATATTAATTTTTAGAAAACGGTTGTTTGAATTTAGAATTGCTGGTTAGTTTACGATCTGGCGGGCACAGATAAGGTTGGTAACAGAAAGGATTTGAATTTATGACATAAATTTATAGATTTATCGATGTTGAACTTTTTCAAATTAGGCTGATTTTAAAATGAAACATGAACATAAGCTGAGAATTACATTTCTTAGGGGTACCAAGTATTCTCCGGCACTATATTATTAGTGGATGGCACGATTAATCCAGAAAACACGACGTGACCAAACCCGCGGTTAGTGCCGGCCGAGAAAATATTATCTTCATAATTTTTGATATAATGCAAAATCCAGGGACGAAGAAAAATTTACTTCGTCCCTGGTGTAAACTGAAAACCAACAACTTTCTTTTACCACTTTTACTTTGTCCTGTCTATCAGTGTCTGCTCTATGCCTCCATCATTAGATGGCTACTCAAATAGTTGGCTCGTTTAGAAGCAGTGTCCAGTGTGATTCCGATGGAAATGCGCTACTTGATAGAATCCGGTGTTTTGCATAATTTTACATCGATGTTTTATAGTTTTATTTGTTGTTTTTATAGTTTGTCTTTACGATGTGACTAGTGACGACACTCATGACACCAATTCTCATGAACATTCGTAGGTGTTAACTTACCAAACCAAACTACTGAATGAATGTTAAAACTAAATTTCTTTGCATTAGTTTTTAGGTCTTTTTAAGAACTGTCTTCTACCAACTTTCAACATATTATTATCCAAATCAAAATAAAGTTTCTTTTAATTCTAGAAACATGTGTTTAATTTAAACGTTCAATCCCCTTTTTACTCTCTTAGAATTTCACCCAGTTCGAAAAATCACTTCTTATCGATTGCCTACGTAGTAAAAGGTTTTCAAATTTCAGCTTTCCAGCTTCGATGGGTATGGTCTCAAAAAAACCTGTTACTTTAATATAGGTATTGGATTATCATAAGGCGCTTTAAAAAAGTTATTTCGTCAGGTCCTATTTGGTATTTACAGCGACAGGTCAAGCTAATTCCCATTAGCTGCGATAAACCAGCCGCGTGCTACAAATGCATAGATCAGTGGTAATTGACACCAGCAGCGCTCGTGGACTCCATAAATACAGCGCTGGTGGTTTACTATGACGTATCCAGGCGAGCGGAACTTGCAAAAACAACTGTTGAACTTCACTTGAACAGATAAATATAAATTCTTAAACTTATAGGCTACTGGCTGCTGTCTTGGAAATGGCTCTGTGATACCTGGTTACAACATAGTCAGGTATAATGAATTTTCTTCCAGTCAACGAATTCTTTTTAATTTTCAACAACTTTCATCACTCATTACTTTTTTATTTTTTAAAGCTAGGACTCTTCTTCACTCCTATAAATTTAATCAAAATCTAACCAATAACTTTTGAGTTATCCTAAATAATGTGTGAAAATTGACGTGGGTTATTTATATAAACTATATCTTTATTTTCTACAAGAAGACGTAGCTATTCAGATGTATTCGTGAATAACTCAAAGTTTGAGTTTATCAATCATAATTATTATGACACAAAGGCTGCATTTTAATTACGAATAAACGAAGAAGGAAAAAAGAAGCTGAACCGATCGAACACACGAATACGGATAAAAAAGCTGAGACGATCAAAGTCCTTAGTTCTGGTAGAAGCCTGCATCCAGCAGTTTTGATGTTGATGTTGATGTACTCGTAAGTAAGTACTTACAGTAGGTACAGGTGATGTTGATGTACGCGTAAGTACTTACAGAAAAAACAGGATCATGTTGATGTACTCGTAAGTATTTACTGATACATTTAATTCTGCAAACATTATGAACGCATCACTCACAGTAATCCGTTGATCCGCGTCCGGTCGGTGGATCAGTGAGCGCATGTTTTGACAACTTGAGACGGAACGGATGGAGATAATGCTAGTTATGACAGTGTGACTCAAGAGCAGAGTTAAAACGAGTGTGGGCCATCATTTACTTATTTATTTTAGGCTTGTCATGTTGGGGCTAGATGATGCTGTGTGGATTGTCCAGTATGAATGTATGATTATTGATTTTAGTGCTGTCACGTAGGCTTAAGATGGCGATAAGACAACTGAATAGACACCAATATTCGGTGTAAAGTTATGTCGACCTAGATTTTCATCCCACAATCAAATAATATTATTTGTCATTTTCGAGCCTTTTTAAACTTCTCTGTGCTCCAATGCAACACTTTATGATAGAAGTGATAATACCCGCGATATAATGATACTATCTCTATTTGCATACAATATAATGCTCTATGACTAGGATATAAAATCTAATGTTGTTTAACTTTGCATCTTAAAGTATCTTTATAAGGTAATGGGACTGAGTTTGACAGAAATTATATCGCTAATAACTGCATTGAACCACATGATTACAAAGTACCTACCTACTACGACGTATAACTTGATTGAGCTTTTGTGGGATCACCCTTATGAGATAGTTATCAGTAGTTAGTCATTTAAGGTTGCTTTTGTCGAAACTGTTAAGACAGATAAAAGCAGCTAGCTGTACATTTTTACAAACATACAATACATGTATTATAATACATTTAATTTCCAATAAGCAGCTTGTGATAGAACTAGGTCAGTAGGTCAACTGGTAATGAGGCAGGATTCTTATAACAAACATCGAACCATGTTTAAACAACAATTTTGTACAAAAGGCACCGAGGTACTTCAACCACAGAATATATGTAGATAGGTAGAGGATAATTAAATAATAACTAATTTAAACATATAAAAACAGTCAATAATATGTCTTGTATATAGAAGATGCTATAAATTAGTTTCGCAATAAATTTATTGTCAGTGTCAAAGAAACATGTTTGGTTTTAATAAGTTGTTGAATTCATCAATAATTTATGCAAATAAAATGCGAATACAAACCCAGGTATTATATTTTATGCATCTTGTATTGAGAATATTTGCCATAAAATAGAAGATAAAATCTTGATATTTTCCGTCGATATTTTTTATGGTTTTCAAATGAGTGCTAAAACTTTTACGGCTTGTAAGTATCTCTTTACTAAAGTTCTAAAACATGATCTCGTGTATATAAATGGAACATTTTTCCATCCTCTAAATACATTTCCGAAATTTGAATAATATCCAGAGAAAAAAATAAGCAGCCATGCAGATATGGCGATTTCAAAGCAAGTTAGGGAAGCTTTTGCTCTGCAGTGTAACAGCGGTGTCTAGTATCTACACTACATTACTTCTACTATTCATTTTATTACTATTTAAAATTTACAAAAAAAAACTAAGTTTGATTTGATTTAGATATCTCTTTATGAGATTGAAAGATAGATCTTTTTGTTATATTGTGACATAACTTAGTAGTGCAAGAAAGAAATGCTGAGAATCACGGAAGTACAAAGAGCGGCTTTATCGCTATGAGCGATCTATTGCACAACCCTGGGTCTGGACACAAATAGAATAATATAGATCTTAATCGATAATACAGACATTTAACATTCACAAACCCATTTAAATCCTCAAAGTCAAATAGAGATAATATATAGCAGCTATTGAAGCTTGCCCTTTACAACCTACAAACACTATGTCAAACAAATCAATAAGCCGTATTCAAGCATTACATTACATAAATCAAGTCGATAGCCGATAACTCAAAAGATTGGTCGACGCAACATCGTTGTAACATGAAACCGATGTTGCGGTCAGAGCTAAAAACTGGGTGTTACTAATAATGGCTGGTTTATGCCAGCTGACTTTATATAAAACTTGATGCCCGCACCGCGCCGCGCCGAGTTCAGAACTAAGTTTTAGAGATTTTCGTTTAAACCGAGTAGGCGTGTAGTTAAGAAACTTACGTTTCAGCTCGCGTAGGACCCCACATCAACGTCAATTTTGACACCATTTAAACACGTAAAACCCATACTAAATCATGTCAAACAATATTTTAGCAGTTAATCTGCAGATGATTGACATAATATCTCACTCGCACACCTACAACTTTGTAAATGTAGAAGCGTTCTTTTGACTTTTGAATAAAAAAATCTTCTTTGAAATTGTCAACGTATTTTTTTTCTTTTGTGCACAAGCTTACTAGTCATAACCAATATCTCCGACATTCCAACTAAAACCGCAACTCAAATACGAAATTCTCGATTTTTACACCGCGCTGCGAAACATCGACGATTTATTGATATGTAAATCATTTTAATTGGTGCCTACGGACATTTTTTAGTGTAATTGGCAGTTGGGTCGTTATTCACGAGCGATGAGATATTGCCGGTTTGCGTATCAGCTTAAGCTTTTTTTATGGCGGAGTCTAATTTTGTTACTTTTTGCGGAGAAAGTAAAAGCAAAGTGACGAGCAAATTATTAACTGTCATTTTAACGGTGATCCATTTATCAATCTGAGTGGCTCTTATTGATATTTTTTTGTTAACAAGTTTATCAAATGCACTTACTAATTTTTTATTTTTATACAATGATATGTTGGGGTAAAGTCTTACTGTGACTATAAAAAGTATAAAAGTAATTGTAAACTAATATAATAATCATTTAGCAAATTTACTGACTTACCTTCCCTGCGATCTTATGTTTAAAAAAAATATTCATCCAGAAAATTTTAAAACGTCAAAGAATTTGATTGTTTAAGTGTAAAAACTTTAAATTCTATTATTTTATACTATATTTTTAACGTCTAACCCCATACTTTTTTGAACCTCTATAAACAAACCAAAATTCGTAGTTACCCACGTTTCGATATTTCAGCGCGATTTATCGTCACAACGGTATTTACAATAACGTGCGGCGTCCTTCGATAAAATATCACTTGCACCGAAATAATCGCAGTTATCTGTCGGTTCGCGACTTTTATATTTGACCTTTTGTTTATAGGTATCAGTTACAAATTCACAATGGTATTTAGCGCGACACCTTTCATTTGGTAAGATTCTATATTTCAGTTCAGTCTAAAACCTACTAAGTAGTTAAATGAAAATACTCTTGATGTAATCGATGTAAATTTGTTGGGTGTAATGGAGTTTAATAATTAATGATAGAAGTAGAAAAATACATCAACAAAATTATCATCAGCACTTGATGATTCACACATTGATAGACGCATATGATTATCAGATTTAAGAAGGAAACAAATATTTAAGTGAAAAAAGACAGAGAATTGTACTTTCCTGTTCATTAATTATTCTGATGAACATTGTTATCATCATAATCACATCAATAGACAGCCTTGTCTCGGGAGAGCAACATTTCAAAAGGCAGTTCAACACAGACTGTTAATTATTTAATCTATGCCCGCTGCAGTTTTACGAGCGCATCGCGTGTGACCGAGCCATAAAACACACTATGGAGCGGATGTCACGAGATGTTTCACAGGCAGTAGGAAAATAGCAGTGATGATCACGTTTTCTTAAAATATACAAAAACTGGCAAAGACCTTGCGCAAAGTTTGATAAGACAATATCTCCTAGAAAGATCTAGAAAGGCAATGTAGTACATAGTGATTACTTTTTTAACGATCTAATAGCACATCTTGTACAAAGTGGCAAAGTTATTCGGTGGCGTAGAGAAACGACAAGCCAAATCAAACAAAATAAACAACCTTTGTGATGCCACTGGCCACCAAGTGGACGTATTATCTAAAAAAGATCTACTTATTCATATTAATATTAAAGAGACCTATAAATGAAAAAAGATCAGTTTATTGGAGGGATGTATTTCTAAATAATAACAGTACTAAATAAACACAGTTTATTCTGAGTTTGGCTGTGGCGACAAAACAATACTGATTGTTGGGCGTCAAAGACTTATTTATGCTTGAAGTGATGAACAAGTGAAATGTCTTTACTGGTTGTTAAACTGTGTATTGTGACAAGACAGATGCCCTCCAGGGTGTTGTGTGCTGCTAATTGCAGCATTATGGGGTATTCTTACTTATTTACGCCGCGAACAATTAATGGGGATCTGTTGATAAGGACTGTCTAATTGACTTTGACAGAGACAATGTTGCAGTGACAGCCATTAGGGTGACAAATCTAAATCGAGCTGTGCTATGCTGTACTGCGCTGTGCTATGTTTGGTCAACGCTCGTCTAATGTTTTAATGAGGATACAAACTAACCATGCTGTGCTGCGCTGTGCGAGGCTACGCTGTTTCTATTGACCAAACATAGCACAACGCAGCACAGTTCGATTTAGATTTGTTACCCTTATGCTTAAAAGATATATTGAGTATCAAGGTAAATGATTGTGTGATATCATTTTCAATGAATTGATTTGAGAGATACATAACCTAGTAATTAACTATAGTTATAACTTCTTTTTACTATATTAAGATATAAAAATAAAAAAATAAAAGGTTGTGTATTTTATATCAATCAACAGAATCTTTCAAAGTCTTTCCTCTTGTTTCAGGTAACATCAGACAAAATACTGCAGCAACAAAAGGAACCACTGCAAAAATTACTGATGGAATCCAACGTGGTGATAAAACAGCTACAAACGGAGCTAACATACCTCCAAACTTACTGCCCATAGAGCTTAAGCCATAGGACATGTTTCTTATCGGAGTAGGAAACAGCTCTGATGTATAAACGTAGAGAACTCCAAATGTAATACACGTTGTTGAGAAGCCAATGACTCCCATGGTGACTCCAAAGCTGTGGTCGTGGTCGAGGAATATAAGAGTGACCATGGTAAAACAGGTGACTAGAAGAGATCCAATAATTGAAGGTTTTCTCCCAAACATTATATTGAAGAAGATTGCAATAGGGAGTGTTGTTGGCTGAAATCAAAGAAATATATGTAGTCACAGTCTGTTAAGGTATTGAAGAAAAAAAGAAATGGTAATAATAAGAGTTACCTGTATAAACCCTAATAAAGCAACAGCCATATAGATATTAGTCCCCAAATGCGTGATAAATTGATTTATGCCAAAGTTACAGAAACCACACGCAGTCCAAATAATAAAGGAACAAGTTATTCGTAGAGCTAACGTTCTAGATTGAAATAAAACTTTGTAAGTCACTTTTTCTTTTCCTTCGGATTTAAGTTTTTCCATTGCTTTTGAAACGTTTTCTCTTATATGATCAATGCTCATTCTGTTCCTGTAAAAAAATGATAATGTTTTTTTTTTGTATATGTGTGGCCTACAAATATACAAAAAAAAATGTTTTTATATTCACACATAATCTCATTCGTACCATTTAGCTGCTCTAGTCAAAACTTTAATAGCTTCATCGGGTTTACCCTTCGACAGTAACCATCTTGGTGTTTCAGGCAGAACAAAAACTAAAAGTAATATAGGAATTGAGTGTAAGGTATTAAAAATAAGATACTTTCTCCAAGTTGTAGAGTAGTACGCTATTCCAGACATAATCACTTCCGTGAATCCGTCTGGAAGTAAAGCTAAGGTACCGGCAAAGTCCCTGTACTTTGAGCCAACATTTTCTAAAATGAATAATATGCCAACCACTAGCACTCCTCCAGATGCTATGCCTACGAGAAATCTGCAGCCATTGAAGGCCCAGTAAGTATCAACAAATGGAGTGACAAACATTAGTGTAATATTAGAGTAATTGGCTACTAAGAATGATATGCGTCTGCCAAATCTGGAACAAAAAGCTGTTAGTTAGCCTTTGAAGTCAAATTTTTAAAATAAAACTAATCAAATTGAATAAATATTACCAACATACTTGTCAGATGTCCATCCAAAAACAAACACACCAACTGCGAATCCTAGCATTATGATCGTTTGCGCAAAGCTGCCTAACCAAGCCCGGTCGCAAATCAAATCGAACTCAGATATCAAAGTCTCTTCAAAAATATCGTGACTGTATTCATATTTTATGCAATTGTCATCACAAGTTGAGTTTAAAAAGTCTGCTGTATCATTAGCTATTGAAATTAAACATTTGAAGTGTGTTTTTGGTGTTAGAAATATTATAGACAAAATGTTGATTATCGCTGTGTATCTAGTCATTGATGCAATCGTACAGATTCCCATTTGCCACACGCCAAAATGTCCAACTGATTTGACAATATAGTCTTCGTTTTCTTCTTCATCTCTAATCAGATCCGTTTCTTCATTGTTTTCCATGGTCACTTCACTTTAAGCAAAAACAGTTCAACTTTATTTCTAAATTACATATAAATTCACTTTTTCACAAATACTTTTATCAGTTTGTGTGGTTTGAAGACGTGTGACTCAATAATATTTTATGCAAATGAATGTAACAATCTGAGTTTATAGGTTATCATCTTGTAAATTTAATTGTTTTGTCATTCAGTTGCATGTTATTAACCTTTTAATAAATACCTTGTCACCTTATTATTTAAGTAACCTAATTGTTGATTTGACTATAAATTATGAAGGCCGCATTGTCATTCTAGCGACGCTTCATATTTCGTTTATATCATCATGTTTTTCATATCTTTTTATTTTATTTTTATTTATATAAAAATATCATGAATAGGTATGTAGGCACTGTTCCAACTTTAATGTAAAATACCAGTTTCTTTCAACTCCAAGGCTTTAAAGTCAAAGAAATTACTTAAACAACTTCGATCGATCAATTAAAGTAAAACAACTTATCTTTCCTTAAAAAGGGCCTCGAATCCATTACACTGGCACATTAACAAACAAATGTTCACACTTAACCTTTCTTTCAAGCTTGCGATATACATCTTTCGACGAATGCTCATTATTGCGTACATGCAAATTTATTTCTACATGTCTGTCCACTTTTATTTACTTCGCTTTAGGTTCAAAATCGATTGATTCGTTGGTCGCCGTAAGATTGCTATGATTTTTAAGCCAGAGGGTATCTCAGGTGTCTCGGGAAACTTAATTTATGTTAAACTCGTCTACATCGCGATTATTTAACTGCCGACCGGCGATTGGGTCGATAAAAAAGATTAATTTGGTATGGTTCGGGGTAAAAAATGCGACGACACCCGACCGGTGGTAGCCGAAATAACGAGGGCCTGAGGGATACAATGTTTGCTTAATTAATTAAATGAATTGAGATCGTTTTGTCTTTGGGTTTATTTGTGATCTTGTTCTTGGTCGCTGTGTTTGAGTTCAATCACTTTTTTTTCTGAGTAAAGTTTCCAAACTTTGGTGGCCAAGAATTTTAAAAAGAAGAAATAAATTACTTGTTTCTTATATTCTGTGTCTCTGCAGTTAACAATTATCCGCATTTACTAAACTTAAAATAAGAATATTTAAATAACCTTTTGAAAACTAACCGAGCTGTTGCTGTATCAAAAGCCATGAATCATAACCGGCACGTCATCGTTAACGAAATGCTTAACCAGCGGTTATCGTTATTAGTACTTGCAGGAATTCATTTATCAACTCTGATGGATTGTTTGCATGTCTGTTAGCGGCTTTGGTTACTTCGGCCTGACTTGACGTGTTAAACGTTCAGGTACATTTAAGCTTAGACGCGCTAAGGGATATTTTTAAAACAACCCTAAACGACTTCAAAAATGCCAGTTTCTTAGTAAATGTTATTGATATTAGTTTTAAAGCCGGATTGATGTGGTAAGCAATATATTAGCAGTCATTATTGTAATGGATACACAAATTTTCAACATTGTTTTTTTAAAAATAATCTCAAATAAAAGCACTTTAATGGCATTACATACATCAATTGAAAGGATTTTCATATGTACCGTACATATGAAAACCCTTTCAATTGATGTTTGTAATCACGGCAAATAAGTAGGTATCTCTATTAAAATAGTAGCGTGATCTATTGCCATCAAACAAACAAACAGGTACCTAATCATCATTATTTCCGACCACCTTCCGACTGCAAACAGTTGTTTAATGATGTTTTATCATGAATTCTTGTCGTTTTTAAAACTATTTACCAACACTTTTTTTGCAAAATAGAAACTGTAAAAATAATAGCTTTACTGGTGTTTTTACATCGCGGCCGAGTCATTGCGTCATTGCGAGACTTTAGTTAGCGGAGGCCGTCCGTATGGTTAAGAGCCCGAGTCTCATGCCATCTCTATCGGTCTAGCAGAAGATAAGAAGTAAAGTAAGTCAAGCAAGATCTTAGTCTCTATCGTTGGCCGAAAGACATGTTTAAGATTTGTAGAGGCTGTCAAACCATCTTAATATGACTCTGCTAACATGTAAATGTATATGAGAATTATCCTGCTAAATCGTCATGAATGCATGATACATCCAACGTCTTCTAATCTCTGATCTTCCAACCTGAAAGGCATTTAACGCTATTTATTAACAGAATGACAATATAATTGAAACTGCCTGCGCGTCGCCCGAGGCAGCTTGTAACTTGTAAGTAAGAGTTGTGATATGGACGGAGTTGTTGGCACAGCACGATCTGTGGAGTAGCTTTTGGTTGTTGAAACACGCTTGTGACCATTATTTTAAAAGTGGTTGATTATAAATCCAGTACTAACATTTTTTTTCTAAACTCAAGTTACTCAAAAGAAAAAAAAGTACCCATAATAACCGCAGTCTTTGATAACAAAAATCCTAAGGAAGATCTATTTCGATAAATAATAGAGGTTTTTGTTACGAGTTTTGTTATTCTTTTTGCTACTATTAAATACAGACTATTCACGAAAATTTTATTTCAAACTTGGTTATTATCTGGCACTCTTATTCACTATTTGAGACAGCTCAACCGGTCTTGTGCCATACATAGTCTATTGTTATTACTCTAACCAAAAAAATCGTGAATATACCTATACTATAACATGATGGTATACCTACCTGTTTTCAGTAAGTACCTACCTAATAAAATTTAGCTCAATACTCCATCCCTTCCATTGTTCTATGGGGAGATTTACACGGCTTTTTGCTTGACGTTTGTTCGGATTATCAGCTCCAAGGCGCTCCCTGACCCCGACGGGGTAATTGCGGGCAAAGTTTAATGTTACCCGAATAATGGGTAAATGCTCCTCTTTGACAAATGCATTTTGTTTTTGGGTTAGGTGGCTACCACTATTTGAGTTTAACGTGAGTTTCATTAGGCTGGAAGTTGAGACATTGCTTGCTGTCCTATTTCAAAAACGCTTCATCTATCCATATTTTTTTTTGTTTTTCAAAGTTCTTTATTTAAACACATTTTTTACATAAGTACGTAGATTAGCTAAACACTGTTTAGAACCTAACTAATAACAAGATTAAAAATAACTCAACAGGCTAAAAGCGCCTTCTAAAGTTTTTTGACAAAATTGCTATTTATAATTTACTAACACTTTATAAGCCGTAAGTTAAATAATATAATTATATAAAATTATAAACAGAATTTCGGTTACGTCGTATGAGCACTTTGTACAGCGCGCATTTTTATAAATACCTAAGTTGTTCAAGCATAGTAACCTTCAAAACAAATAAGGTTGTTCTTAATTAACGACAAATATAATTATATATTTAGACATAAGTAATTCATTCCTTCTTTTCTAAGAATCGAAAAAATATTTAAAGGTACTTATAAGCTAGTTGCGAACGGCATACATTTTATCGCTACCCGCGGACAGAGCATGAAGTGGACGGGACCCGCCCGGACAACAATAGCAAGCGCGTACTAACTGCAAGTTAACCAGTTGCATGCCGCGCCGTAGGTACCTACTATTTTACTTATTTAATACGGGAGTATGATAGACTACTAATAGTGAAATAAAATTGAAGTATAGATTTTATTGTTAACTGCGTATTTATGAAGTTAAAGTATAAGATGTGGTAATTTTCATGTATTACCAAAAAAAACACAATATTATGTGGAATAGAATATAAGGGGAAATTATTTTATGATATTTCAGGGGGTAAAAAGGGTGTAAGTCCAAAAATATAAAGTTACAGGCAGTAATAAAAAGAAAAACATATCTAATTACCGAAATATGTAGTGCAGGTAAAAAAAAATTACATTAGCAGTCGCGCGTAGGCTCCAACGGGTTAACCAATGACGCAGTCAAGTTGCTATTGTTCTCGTCCAAGACATAGTGATGGGGCAAGCGGTAACGTTTGTAAGTGTCGATATACGGGAGGTTCGATGATCGAGATTTGCCTAAAGAGGAAATTAAGACATTCTTATGGTTGTGGTTGCGCAACAAATAAAATGTCCTAGTGAGACTCAGAATAAAATCCTTGATTTTAGGAAAATTAGTTTCTTGGTGCAGTTTCGTTAGATTTGTGCGAAATTTGGTATTATATGATATTTTAAAGGCTCGGTTTTGCATAACTTGCATTTTGCGGTAGTTAGTGAGACAGGTGCTGCTCCAGACTGGGGCAGCATAGGTCATACAGGGCCGAATTAAGGTGCTGTAGATTTTAATTTTCATTTTAGGGCTTAAGTTGCTACGTCTGTTCATGATAGGGCGTAGTGCTCCAAAGGCTTTATTAGCTTTGCTACGCAGGTAATCAACGTGCGGGCTCCAATTAAGTTTATTGTCCATGTAAACACCAAGGTATTTGACACAATTTTTCCAAGGGATTGGATGATTGTTAATGACTAGTTTTTTATCGGGTGGTTTTCGTTTACGCGTGAAAAATATGGTTTCAGTCTTAGACTCGTTCAGTTTGAGTTTCCACTGCCGAAAGTAGCCAGCTAGTAAGTCTAGAGATAGTTGTAGTCTACTGATAATGAGGTCCTCGTCTTTGCTAGAGGAGAACGATGCTGTATCATCAGCAAAGCATGCCAAGTATGTACGAGGCTGTTTGGGAATATCATTAAGGTAAACTAGAAACAGTAGCGGGCCCAAAACTGAGCCCTGAGGGACACCAGCTGGAACAGGGTGGGGATCAGACGATACATCTCCAATGCAGACTTTAAATTGACGTTCTGAGAGATATGATCGTATGAGTTTGACTAAACTAGTTTCAACGTTACTACTCAGCAATTTATGAATAAGTCCATCGTGCCAGACCGTGTCGAAGGCTTTTTCAATGTCCAATAGAAACATGCCTGTAGATAATTTCATGTTTAGATTATGAGATACGTGCTCACTTACTCGTGCGAGTTGTTGGATAGTGGAGTGAGAACGACGGAATCCAAATTGTTCATTGATGAACCTTTTGTCTAGTGAACTGAGTAAACGATCATAGATAACGCGCTCGAACAATTTGCCGAGTGTCGATAACAAACTAATAGGACGATAGTTAGCAGCATAACTATGATTTTTACCAGGTTTAGGAAGAGCTATTATTTTAGCTACTTTCCAAGAAAGTGGAAAGTAATGAAATTTTAAACATGAATTGATTATTTTTGTTAGGAGAATGAGGCACTTTTGAGGCATATTTTTAAGCATCATATTATGAACGTTGTCGTCTCCTGGACTTTTGCTGTTCTTAAGAGTCCGAATATGTTTTCTTATTTCGTGTGGGGTTGCAAGTATTAGTAGATTACTATAGGCAGAATTTTCTAAGCTATTGACAGACTTTTCTACAGTGGATTTGATGTTATCATCGTTCCAGTCTATTGTTAAACTCATATTTCCAGTAAAAGCCGTAGCTAGTTCATTACATTGCTGTTTAACGGAAGTTGTTACGTTGTTATCCGACATCGTTAAAGGTGGTATTACGGTTGTATTTCTTTTCAGTGATTTTGTAATTCGCCAAAGATCAGAAGGATTCTTTTCGGCTTTTGACAGTTTAATGTTCCAGGTTTTATCGTTCTGGACTCTGACTACTGATTTAATTCTTGCTTGAAGAGCATTTATTTCTGTCCTAAAATTCCTAATGATATTTGAATCGGTAGCATGAAGTTCGCGATAGCGTAGAGCGTTTTTTCGTTTTATTAACTTCTTAATAAATTTGGGTAACGGTTTGGACCCCTGATTAAAGTTAGATACAGGTACGGATTTGTCTCTAGCGTTAATTAAGCTGCCAGTAAGCGACGTCACTTCCCGATCAATGGATTCCGCAGATTCAATTACCCTACTCGAAAGAGATATATTATCATTTAAATATGAACGGAATAAAGACCAGTTGGCCTGATTATAATTAAAGTGCTTCGGAATTTGACGTTGAAATGACCCATTTACCCTGACAAAAACTGGTAAGTGGTTTGACGAGAGAGCAGGCATGGTAGCTATACTGGATACCGAATTAACGTTAGAAGCAATCACTATGTCTGGGGTAGATGGTTGATGATTTACATTATAATGTACCAATGTAGGATTAGGCGGAGCGTGAATGGCAAAGTGGTTTTTCAACATGTGCTTGAATAAGACATTGCCGTGGGGGTTGACTTTGCTGTATTTACACCAATGTGGATGTCTCGCATTAAAGTCACCTACTAGCAGAACGTGCCTTTCACAGTTAAGTAACACATCTAGGTCATTTTTCAAAAGTTTTAAGTTCGGGGATTGGTAAATTGAAAAAATTACATTAGTATGACCGGATATGTTAATTTTTATGCCTACTGCTTCCAAGTGTAGCGTTTTGGGAGCAAGTATTTGAGAATGAGGTATATCGATCCTGACAAATATAGCTACGCCCTGACCTCGGGATCCTAGCTTGTCTTGACGGTAACATGAATAACCTGGCAATTCAAGGGAAACTTGATTACCTAGTCTTGTTTCAGAAATCGCAATAACGTCTGCCGATAAATCACCGACTGCTAGGTCCGCAAGTTCAGCAAGTTTACAACGTATGCCGTCCGCATTCCAATATAATAGGCGTAGTTCGTTTGTATTAAACATATTGACCGAGATTCTGTAGGACAAGGATTACTTTGTCCATCATGTTAGTGTATGCCTGGAACTCATGTTTAATACGCTTGATAGTATTTAATATATGCAGTATTTCATTTGTAGCTGCGTCTTGACCTTTTGGTATATCCAACGGAGTTGCCAGTTCACTGTAGGATTTATTCGATGTAGCGGAGGCAGAGCTACTCGGCCGGCCGCGTGCCTGACTAGCTAGCTGTACGCGGAATGCTGAACGTCTGTTTTCAACCAGTGGGATCGGATTGGTTTGACTGCTTTGAGGTTTCCTCTTTTGGGTCATGCGCTGCAGGTATTCAACTCGGGCGGGACACTGCCTATAGTTTGCAGGGTGATCACCTTTGCAGTTACAACACTGGGCAGGGCTAGTCCGCTCTGTCTTTGGGCAGGCTTTTGTGGCATGCGATCCAGTGCATTTAACACAACGCTCCGTTAGGTTGCAGTTTCTGGAGGCGTGGCCGAATTGTTGGCAGCGGTAGCATTGTGTACCCGATGATGTTCTAGGTTTGAACTTCTCAATCTTGACGACGCATCTACAGAGGTATTTAATCTGCTTGAACTTCACAATGTCTGAACCGGCAGGTAGTTGTACTAGTAAAGGAGGGCATGATGGATTTTTGTCCGAAGAACTTTTTAGTATATTAGCAGTAGCATTGTTGAAGCCCATTTCGGCTAGTTCATCACGCAACATGGGAATAGCGTCATTAGGAATGCCTCTAATGACAACTTTATAAGTTCTCTCTTCCTTCCTGGAAAACGTGTGAAAGAGGACGTTTTCGGCGCGCAGACCATCAGTAACCATACGGTGACCGTCATCTGTGTGACAGTGTATTGCCACCTTACTTCCTTGACGGTATTGCAGGTGGAAGTGTTTGGTGAACTTAGTAACTAGTTCAGTCACGGATTTATGAGACCAATCTGGCTTGACTTCTACAACAATAGGAGGTATACGACGAGGTATATCCATATTTACTTGACCTCGTCTGGCATGGACGATCTCTGCTTACGTGTAAAATAGTGTAAATATAAATAATTTTTTCAAGTAAAAAATGCAAAATGACTGATTAATATATTAACAAAGTACCCAGTTTAAGCGTGAAATTGTGAATACATACACGAGTAACAAACATCCACCTTATTCTGCCAAAAACGTAGAGCTATGTTAATCATTAGAATTGAGCAACAATTACTTGATTTGATTGAATTGATGTAACAATAACTCCTCGCTAAATATCTTGATAAACATCCAACACGCAAATTTGATTAGACGCTGACCTCGTAAAAATAAACTAGCACTTCAAAATTCTTGTAAGTACAATAACTGTTTGTGCACACATTGGATTGGCCAAAGTTATTATGATAGTTAGTCGCCTCGTGCCTCGATGTTTGAAGAGGTCATACCGATGGTTATTTCAATTCTATTTTCTTATTGACTGGTTGTAGAGCTAGAACAGATTAGACATTACAGTCTACAAACATCACTAAAAAGTTCAGTTGCAAAAAAAAGAAGTCAATTATGCTATTCCATGTACCCTTACAAAATTACTGTCCAATATTTTCAGTACTTTTGTTGTCCATAATAAATCAAAAATTTAGTCGAACTTGGCATGTATTGATCAGTTCGATGTCTATATAATATTTCCCATACAAAAAGTTAGACCAATGAAGACTTTCGTGCTGAAATGTACTGAGAATGTAATGAATGAAGGAAAAAGTGTTTCGGGATTTCTGAAATGTCTAGGATTCAAACCCCAGTCACTCTAGTAGAGACTTTTCATTCTTATAAGAAACAGGTTCGATTGGTATCATAAGTAAAAAAAGGGTTTTTTGTACAACTACTACTTTAAACCACCCTGTGGCTGTATTTTTTTTTAAATCTGCGATTGCAGTTCAAAATATCGCAAAAAGATATGGATGGTCTTTTTGTAACGTTTTTCTGTAACCATAACAGTTAAGCTGCCCTAACTGTCTCAAAATACCGCCCTGGAAAATCACTTTAACTACCACTCATTAATTTACTTGAAAGTATACTACTATTTCTGTACAAACGTAAAAAAATACACAACTTATCAATAACCACCCAACCTAGGAAACAACCTAGTTTTAATTTTTTCTTGATTTCGAACGTATACTCACACAAACTCTAATTTTTTATAGCTCTGTGCTCACGACTACAACAGTTTAGTACATCAAGTGATAATGAATTTCACTTCAGACCACACTCGAAACGTTTTGTTATGAAGTGTGAATGATGAACACGTAATATTCTAATGATGAACTTCAATAGAATTGTTATTTGTAGTTTTACGGACCGGCACTAAATTATAAATCACCAACTAAATCCTCACCACAATCCAGCTCAATAGCCTTACAAAAGATCTCCAAGCTGTTGAAAATGTAAAAAATTACATGTAACAATCCAACTGTAATCCTTAGAACATTCAGGTGAGGGCAAAGGGAAGCTGCGTCATTTCAAAAGATGGGACATCTAAGATCTCGTCGAGTGGCGAGGCGGGACCGTGCGGACATAATGTACATAGAGTTAACTATACTATCAATGTAGAAGAGACCGGAGGAAACGAAATATGAAAAAAATAGGCAATTTATTTATTTATTAATCGTAACATCATAATTCAATTGCGAGTGCTTTTAACTAATATTACATCTGAATTAACTAAGCTTACTATTGGTTGATTTAAACGTGTTAGTGTTTTATTTTTCACATCTTTCACAAGTAGGAAACAAATGGAAGTGATGCGAAAACAATTAATTATTTATTTCTCTTTCGTTTATTTTAAAATTTGATTATGCTTAATGATAATGCTTACTATATAACCCTAGAAATGAATGATATTATAGAAAAAAAAGGAAGTGATACATACGAAAATCTTTTTATTATTTATTTATTTTTGGTTATTTAAAAATTTTACTAAGTATGTTTAATGATAATGCTTATTATATGTATTAGCCTAGAAATTAATGATATTCCTTATTTACTAAATATAAAATCCCCAGTTGGTATGAACGCTGAAAAAAAGTGGTAAGTATTATATAAAATAAGGCTCCATTGATACCAATAGAAACAGTTTTGTAAACAAAATAAGATTCGTTGTATGTATGATAATATGATTTTAAACTATGAAAAAAATGGTGGCATTTCTTTGAAAAACGAAAACTAAACTCTACTCACTGAGCACATAGAGTAAAAGACAATCAGAGGCGGCACACGTTAACGTTATGTCGTAACGATTTCCAGATAATCCGACGATCGCGACGAATGCCGATCCAATTTACCCGCCCGGGTCAATTCTACCCCCTGGGTCAATTCTACCCCGGGTCAGGGGACGTGTTATACCCGGACTACATGTTTTATTCGGGATAGAATTTGTCGTAACAGTTTTGCGGTGGTTTAACTATGATTGGAAGGTTATGTTCGTTTATTTTTAACTGCAAGTGAGATAGTGAAGTTTAAAAATAGAAACGTGAAACTGGGGAAAATAAATTTGTTTAAAATGTTTCTTCCACGTAAAGGCGGCCACCTTTGTCGTCCTTTACGAATTAGCGAGCTAACTCTAAAAGAAACCAATAATAGCCCTCCTTTCGCTTCGTGACGTTCCGATACCAAACAGTTTGCTCAACAAATTTGAAATTCGAATGCGTTTTTTGTATTTAGAACGTAGTATTGACAGTTAGTCCTTCTGGGAACGCTAGAAGCGGCAGAGATCGCCATTTTAACGTCTCCTCGCTAAAGATTGTAGCGGCTTCGTTTTGAAAAGAGAATCAAATATTGATTTAGACATTCTAATAGATTGTGTCATTCTATAGAAAGGGATAGTTTTGGCTACCATTTTAAATTTTGTCGCTGGGTATAAATATTGATTTTCAGAATGTTTGTTTAGGCCGGGCAACTAAAAATAATTATGAATTTATGTCTAGACATGAACCTTTATTTACTTCAATCACATTCTGCAGAATATTTACAGTTCTTGATTATTATTTAATACTAGCTGCGCCCCGCAGCGTCGCCCGCGGGGAAATTTATTTATTTGTCAAATATCATATTTTTCTCGCCGTAAAAACCATCCTTGAACTTCAACGAACATTTTAAAAAAAGATTTGGCCAAATTGGTCCAGGCGTTGTTGAGTTATGCGCTTACCAACACATTTTGCGATTCATTTTTATATTATAGATTATTATTTTTCTTGGGGAGGCTTCCGACTGGTATTGACATGGATCAATTGAGCTACCTTTAGACTGTTTGCAACCGTCTGCAGTTAGCTCAATGGTTTCAATTTTAAATACTAGTTGTAATTTTTCTATTCCTTGCTTGTAATTTTCGTTATTGATAAAGTTTTACTATTATCATCTATTAGTATCATCTATTAAGTTAGTTATAATTTGTTAAACTAATGTTAACACTCCAACCCCATGTCAATTTTTTTGTTTCGGTAGGCAGCATTTGAACCCATTTGCGTCTCAGATAGTAAGCTTAAAAGCCAAATGCATGAAATTAAAAACACCCAGATCAAATTCCTGTTCTGCCTCAAACTGAGTTTTCATTTCTATTGGGAAAATAACTATCAATTCAGTCGACTCATAAATTCAAAAAGCCAGCCAAGTGTTAGTCAGACTCGCGTACGAAGGGTTCTATACCATTTATCTATAAAAACGCCAAAATTTAGTGTGTTATATGGGAGCCCTAATATTTATTCTATTCATCTTTTAGTATTTGTTGTTATATCGGCAACAGAAATACTAGATCTGTGAAAATTTCAACTGTCTAACTGTGCATGAGATACAGCATGGAGACAACTAAAGATACGTAGGGGCAGCGGTGTCTTAGTAATAATCAAATAGGCTACGAAATTAGGCTCTTTAACCTTACAAAATTGAGTAAAAATGAAGTTGAAAAATGAGCGAAACTTCACGAAAACAGCTCTCCCAAAAGCTTCAACAAGAAGAATAATCCTCATTCGTAAGCGCGTCCCGTTGGCCGACTACTTAGCGAGGAGTTTCTCTAGTTATTAGCGAGGACACACTAAAACCTGGCCTCAAACTCACTGACACGTGATAATTTATTAATTCACCATGTTGGTTTTGCTTCTTAGCAGCGCCATCTTTGGAATTTAGTGTGTGCTTATTGGTTTGTAGTAACGAGAGATTTGTAAATAAAGTTGGGTATGCAGTTTTGGATTCCAGTGGTGTAGTGGATTGAATCGGAATAAAATACTGGGTTCTTTGTCATAGAAGTCTGTATTTTGATGTGAAAAGGTGTCAAAGGCTCTAGTTAGTAGTAGAGTAGATACTGTTTATTTTAGTATTTAGTATCTAAGTTTTTATATCGATTTGTTACTAGTTGGCCTAGATTTGAATCTTGTTTCAAATGTTTAATACCTTTCATTGAACGAAAGATTACAAGATATTAAATACTTTAATTGCACTCTAGTCTAGTTAGCAACACCATGACAGCAGGTATCAAGTATCAACCAATTTAGTAATTATATTCATTGGTTCCCGTAGATTAAGTCTTTGTTTTACCTATATAAGTATCTAATTTTATTGTTAAACGTACGAACTATCGCATAAATACCTAATATTTATCTTAAAAACTGTTAAAATGTACAGGAAATAGCAATAATGATCCGTTTAGTTTGGGGCTAGATGATAACTTTAATTTGTGGATTGTCCAGCATTATTTATTAATATGCCGTGGTAAAACGAACTAACTATTCATAAGTGAAAAGAGTCGGTAAAACAACTTATACAAAAAATAACAATTCATTTATGAAAAGAGGCCCTAATTCATTCTCTCTCTCTATCCTTTAGATACCACGGCCACATTACCCCCCCATTCCATAAACAAGCTCCCCGAACAATAAAATCCATAAAATATCTCCACCAACTCAATTTCCCATAAAAATAAAATCGGGTTTAGTTTTCCAGGTCGTAAACGTGTGTTTTATCGAAGGCCGCCCTCCAGGGTCCACTTACAGGCCTCGGTAATGTAATACCTATTGAGGAAATTTCCTAGCACTCTTGTTTATAGCTGGTGTTCCTTTTCACTGAAAAAAGTGTAAAAGGCGATGTAAAATGATATTAAACTACAAATAAAAAATACAGTTTGACCCTCAGACTATAGGTTTGACCTTACTAGTGCGACGGGCGAGTGTCTGCTCTTGATGTATGAATAAACAACCTAACAAGGTAAAGGTTTCTTGTTCGCTTCTTTACTTTATCTTAAAAAGATTGAAGTGAATAACAGTCAAAGTGAGCACTTTATTTCATAGTTTTTATGTTTTATTTTCATATTTTATGACGTGTCCAAGAGTCCTGTAAGGTCTAAAGGAAATAATTCGATTTTGAATAATCATACAAATATTTGTCCCGAGGTGGGAATCGAACCAGCAAACTCCCGCGTCAAGCGGTCCTTTACTCTCTACTCCACAGAAGTCTACCTAGAAGCGTCTACTGTAAAACATTTGCACCACAATTTCCACCCCTTCACAAGCACCCCAAAACAAATTAAAATCCCGGAATCGCCTCAGGTGTCAGTTTTTAATAAAGAGCCAATCAGTCTTCGACCGGAAGTGAGCCGGTCTTCCCGCCCGGAAATGGAGTTCGTGTTTGCCCCTCTGTCCGCCGGAAGCGATGGTGGCGCCGCCGGCGGTTGCGGCTGGCAGAGTTTAGCGAACTTGTTTTGCTGTTTATGTTTTATAGCTTAATAAAAAAATTAAGAAGACTATCGTATGTATTTAATGCAATAATTTAGAAAACTTGATATTATCATCAAGTTTTCAAATTTTTTGCGGAAAAAACAATACCTACAGTAACTACTATAAATAAATATTTAATCATAAGAAAGGCAAAGGAGATCTTTTCAGCAAACTTGTAAGTTCGTGATTTGTTTTTAGTTTTTTTATCTTTTACTAGCTTTCCACTCGCGGCTTCGCCCGCGTAGCATTATTCTCCTGCTCTTCAAAGTTCCCTAATATTTATAGTTTTTTGAAAATTTCTAAACCACGTGTAGATTAGAACGTACACGTTAATTTATGATAATATCACTACATATTACAAATACAGTAGACATACTTATTTCAAGACATAAGCAAGCACTAATAAGTTACAGATATTTCACGTTGCTAAATAACGAATTTCAACTTCAATAACCCATATAAGCCCATTTTCAGGAGTTTTTTTAAATACTAAAACATGGTGTTCAGTCCTTTTATATTTTAAGTACCTACTCTCTGTAAGTTTCAAGCAAATCACGCTACTGTTTAAGGAATTACAAAAAACTTAAAAAAATGTCTTTTTTCTGAATCGTTGTGTTCACCCAAAACAAAAAGGTACGCGTCGTATCAAAAAGTTTCACCATATTTGCACCCGCCATTGTGATTGTCGCCACACTCTTTGATAAAGTCTCGGAAATAATTTGCTCTAGCTTAATATTTTTCGGTTCAGCTGTTGGGGTTACATCAAAGAACGCTTTGGTTTTTGGATTTTTATTTCGTTGGTTAACTTCTTTTGTTGTTATAAGTTTTTGATTACTTTTCTCTAGTCTAGAGTAATTTTATGCTGGTAAAATTTACTTTGTTAACAACGAAAATCTCAATCATGAAATAGAAACAAATAAAAACTAGTACAACTATATTAAGTAGTAGTAAGTATATTAATAGTTACACTTGAAACGATTGAGCTAACTGCAAACGGTTGCAAACAGTCTAAAGGTAGCTCAACTGATCCATATCAATACCAGTCTGTGTGTCCCCAAGACACTGGCTGCATTACCACGCTGTATGGCAATGCTGATGCGCTGAGCCATATACTCTCCAGCTCTCAGGTCACGCGTCGCATCGACCAGACGCTCAGGTAATTTTTAAAAAACTCAGATTAAAATAAATAGATACTTATAGGAAAATAAGCACACTATCATCATCATCAGCCTATTTTAGTCCACTACTGAAAATAGGCCCCCCCTAATGAGCGCCCTGTCTTCAGCTTGCCACACCCAGCAACAGTCTTTCGGATTGTCATCCCACCTGGCCGGAGGGCGTCCTACACTACGTTTGCTAATTCATGGTCTCCACTCAAGAACACGTTTACCCAACTATTGTCGGTTCACGAGATATGGCCGGCCCACAATATTATTGTTATATTTAGTCCCACAGTTTCCAGTCTGCCAAAGCTAAGCTGCAGCCTTACGAAAGCGCAGCTCAACCATGCAACTAACAACTGACATTTCCCTCATTATTTGGCGGGCTGTCTCCTCGCCGCCGCCATGTTGGCACGCGGCAAATCCGCGTGTCTGTCTGACGCGAGACAAGACAGGTAGCAAGAGGTTTCATTTGTCAGTGGGAGCCACTGCGTTATTAAGGCGCAAACAGAAGCTAAAGTAGCGCCACCCCTTATTTTATCGTATAATTCCGTTAAACAAAGGAATTTCCAAAATTCACACGTACAGTTTGTTAAACCTATCTTAAGCTTTTTAATGCATCTGTAGTAGTTTCATTTGGTCTTGTCTAAGAAGAGATACGAAGTTGCCTATGGTAGTTTGGATGCCACCAAACTCAGTTTTCGTATCTCTTCCTAAAATAGACAAAATGAAACTATTACAGATGCATTAAAAAAGCTTATGATAACAACTTAAAACAGTCTGTTTATGCATGATAGCAGTTAATTACAAACCTAGTCGACGAAAGACAATATAAAACCGTAAGCAATATCTTATTGCCAAACCATTACATAACTATTTAATAAATTAGCATCTACTATTAATTTACGATCTCCATAAAAGACCCTCGGAATTTAGTGATGTCCATCGACTGCCGATAAATTATTATCGATTAAATAAATATGTCGATAAAATTCGAATTTAAAACCTATTCACCTTCACAAATTCGTTAAGTCACATCGATTAATGCGAATAATTTACTTGTTAATTTGTGGGTTGTAAAATTTAATATTATTCTGGACCTATAGGTATTAATATATTTTGTTACCTTTAAAAACCTACCTTCTAAGTATATGTATTACTTATAAAAACAGATTCATACGTTTGTTTAAAATAAAGTTAAACTTAACCGGAATCTTGTCCAGTTTATATTTTTGGTACCTACCTTGTACCTGAACTACGTACACCACACATCATTATATCCACTGCTAAACATGCATTTCCTTGCTCTTCCTATAAATCAAAAACTAAAACAAAACAAAAAATCAGTCATCAATAACTTTATTTCATTAGGTTTATTTAAGCACTAAGACAAGTTAAATTTTTAAATTATATTATTTTCAAATAAGTAAGTAAAACTAAATAACATATTTATTGATTTTGACTGTCACTTCTATTTTTTACACTTTTGAAAGAAGAAGGAAGTACCTATACCTACTATTATATTATATATTGTACAAAGTGTCCTTCCCTTACGCAAAAATAAATAAATGTAAAAGCTACGTTATTTTACAACGAATAAAAAAGGAATTGAGGGTTATGTGTAGATTATTATTTATGGTCTGGCATTTTATTATCTACAGCTACTTGTAAACCTGTATATTAATGACCAATTAACTTAAAATGGTGTTCTACATTATCGATTCTTATGACACCGTTCAGTTCTTGTAAGTTGTAGCTCGTAAAATTCTTAAATATTAAAATAAATGCAAAAGTTGAGTTTGTTTGTTTGTCATAACTTTTCCTAAGAATTACTTATTAAAAAAATAGATAGGATTTATTAAACTTTGATATTGGTAATAATTTGATAAAAATGTTGTCTCAGATATATTTAAATTGATTTAAGCTGTGCATTGGACAATACCTACACAGCTTTAAGCGCAAAGATATTTAAATATAGTTCAAACAAAATCGTGTGCAGAAGCATATTAAAATATAAATTAACATAAACACTTAAAAGTTATTGTTATTGACTTATATTTATTGCGTTGACTGTTTTACAAAGGTTATTATTATAACAGTTTAAAAAGTAATGACACGATTACGAGCGCGGTATTATAATATGACTGAGTTGTAACAGCTAAGGTTAATATAATAGTTTTATTTAACACTTAAGAAATTACGGTAAATTATTTATTGAAAAAAAAAACAAATAAAATAATAAAATAAATAGATTTTGTGTAAATCGTAGCGAAAATCGAATTCTAAATGCAAATGATATGTAAAAAAGCTGACATAACTATTATTTACTCATCCTCAGCAATAATTTATTTTCGCGAATACAAAACCTTGAAACCATGTTTTCGTAAACGATGACACGCTAAATGTAATTTATGACAACGACTCTTTTGAAAACGACAAATAAATTTAAAGAATAATAACTCTATTGCCTCGCCTGTCCTGAGAGAATTACATTAATTGCAATATTGAATGGCTACAGGTTCTGCCATTAAAACACTATTATCGAATTAGCATACTTGATAAATGATAAGCAATCGATATAATCGAAAATGAGATACTACACTATCGATTTGCGATTAGTTTCAATATTCTGTTGATTGAGAAATGTATAAAGCTATGCTGAATATAATTAAAGTACTGATAGCTTTTGACCTAGTTTATTTTATTTGCTAGTGTTGCTAGTTACAAAACAATATTTTATTATCATCATACTATCTAAGACTCGTCCACAACTGGCCTCCATCGTATACTTATATGACGCCATACAAAGGCCTCCGTCCATCGAAACAATATTGAGGTTGCACAGAAATCAACAGAATTACATCAAACGTATCAAATACGCACTTTAAATAAACTGTCAATTTAATAACAATTCATTTCCATAATAAAATAATATTATTGTCCTCGTTATGCTAAAGGTTGACGTTATTTTATAATAAAGGTTTTCGTAAAACCCAATCAAACCACAATAATATTTTGAATTTAAAGCTTTTGATCGTAAAATGTTACAAATTTTAAATTTGACTACCCTTTGGCCAGGCAGCGGCTGATCGATGATTTTTTTGGTGAAGGGAAGGCTAATTGTGTTTTAAATCTACTGTTTATTTATTGCTTTTATAGTTTCTATTACATTCATGTTGATTACAATTATTATTATGATCATAGTTTTTGTAATAGTTGCTTCTCTGTTTTTTGTCAAAAGCTTAATTTAAGCTTTCTAGGATAAACTTATCTTTGTTTTTCTGTCACAGGGCACAAGTTTTCTATGATAGATAGGAACGTACTATGTACAAGAGGAAGTAAAATTTCATAAAATTAATGATCCAGTCCAAACCACGAGAACTAACATTTCAGTAACCTATTCTTTACTAGCAACTGTCATCGGCGTTGGTCGTGTAGTTATAAAATTATACAACAGCCTACAACTCAGGGATAAAGGTAGATTACAGTAAAATATTATGTTTTAGAATCGGACTAGCAGATTAACTATGTATTACAAACAAACAAAAAGCAGACTAGTTTATTTAAACTTTTTATAGTTTCTACATAATAGGTACCTACTTAATTAGCGATTGCGTTTATCAATAATAATCAATAATCTCGTACCATAGATACGAATCGTAAAGAATTCCCTACTGTCTACCATAACCGAATAATTTACGATTATTCTATAATATAGAGACTTGAAGTTTTATTTTCGCTTTTTATAGCAGAATTTTAGATAGTTTGAAAGATAACTATCAAAATTGATCCACAAATTTTAATACATATTGAATTTTATTATTCAATTGATAATCCTACTTAAAATATAAACGCGAAAGTTTGTAAGTATGGATGGATGTTTGTTAATCTTACACGCAAAAACTACTAGACGGATATGGATGAAATTTGGCACAGAGATAGATTATAGTCTGGAATAACACAGGCTATTTTTTATCCCGAAATTCCCACGGAAACGGGAATTACACGGGTGAAACCGCGAGTCGCTGCTAATATAAATAAGATAAACATTCCACGTGTACTTTCTTAAAAAAAATATTGTACGTAACCCATAAACGCCGGGTTTTAAAGGGATAATGAATGTATGTTCATTGATTTTTTACGGTTCACTGAAAACCAATTTAAACCAAATTAATTTAAATTTTAATTTATAGATTTAGAAAAATGAATTTTTCACTAAGATAATCATCATCAAAACAATTAACTTTGTTTTTCTATATAGGTAAGCCCAAAATGATCACATTAGTAAAGTAAATAACTTCCAAGAACCACCGTCACCTTTTCCCAATCAGCGTGAATAATCAAAAAATAATAAACCTGCATCCAAACTGCCGCGCGATCAAATTACGTGATCATAAAGTTTTATCATTTGCCTCGTAACTACCACTTTCGGAGATTGAGATAAAGGTAGGATGGCGGTGCTGGTGCGAATGGAGCCGCGAACTGCGTTTACGTTTTATATGGAGACGTTTAATGTAGCCGGTTCCGTTTCGACTGATTGTAGGTTGAGATGCTGACTGTTAGCAGTGTGGGAGCTGTGATACGAAGACAGGGATCATTAGGATCATTAGGGATCATGATAATGATAGTACGGTAGTGTTTACTTTACATGAGTTCAAATTGTTTGCTTCTATGCTGCTGAAAAGATGAAGAATGGGGCCTCTGGGACTCCTTTGGAGAAGTTTTAAGCCCTTTGTTTATGATTCAAAATAACTACTTTTTACTTTACGAGGTACTACTATGGAGTTTTGTCAAAATAAAAAAAAGATGATTTCGAACACAGGTCTCATATACGCGATGTAATTGTATGTTTAATTGGTGTCAAATTCGGCGGTCAAACCGGAAATTTAAGCAAAAGTTAAAAATGTTTTACTTTCACTAAAGATTTCCATTTAAAAACGTAAGAATATCATCTATTGACAAGGTAAGCAATTTACTTTGCATTAATGAAACAAAAGCCTCATCAAAGACTGATGAGAGTCCAATTTCATTTCAAACCTTATTCAAATTCTTATAAAGGTTTATTTAAACTATGCGAAGATGACAAACAAAAACTTCAGATAAGTCTGGGACATCCATCAAAGCTAAATTGATGATCACTGAATACGATTTGATTATATTACGTTCGTACAGCAGACAGGAAGCAGACTGAATTATATCTTTAAAATTGACCTTGGTTGAGTGGCTGCAAGTATTTCCAAAATGTATACAAAATTTACAATTGAATAAATATATACAACAGGCGAAATATAAGAAGTATAAGTTAGTGGAGATAGAGGATATCAGCTGATCTAACACTATTTTCTCAAATAACATAAAATAATTCTAATGAAATATGTTACCTTTTCACGCGTAAGGCTAAAAAATTGTGTTTCAAATCTACGGTTTATTTATAGCTTTTATACCTTCTATACATTCTCGTTGATTACAATTATTATTATGTTCATAGTTTGTGTAATTTATGCTACTCTGTTTTTTGTTGTCAAAAGGGATCTTATAAATGTATCAGAGAGTTAGAGAAGCTATTTCTCAAGGATATGAGTTTCGTAATATCCCGGAAACGAGCATGTAAAGCCGCGAACTAGCTAGCAATAAAGTGCAAAACTTTTAAAGTAAAATATAAAATAAAGTATGAAACTTTAAAGCAACGACGCGTCTAAAAACAATCAAACATCAATCACTATAATTTCTTTAGGTTTGCAAAACTAGCTCTCAGACATGTAAAATTTTACACAATCACCACAAGCTAAACAAAGAACGAATAAAATTAAAATAATTAGGGATACATTATAGTCCAACTTATGACACTTTTAGAATAGCATCAAAACTAATAATTTACATTTGACCCGTACATTCAAATATCTATCAGAACTGCATTAGAGCTTTATAGCATTTTATTATGTCTTACATCGAATTTGGAGATATTATGAATTAGACATTAGTTTTTTGGAGAGCTTCTGAATTCGTTGCCGGTATAATATCAACATCAATAACGTTCAAGGTTCTCGATGCAAGCGGTTTGGAACTGTCTTCAGATAACGATAACATTAGATGTTTTATGCAAATTATACCTACAGGATGTATCTAAGATTTGATAATAAACTAGTCTGGACTGATTTTAGTCTTATCTCAGACACATTATGAACTTTACTTGAACTAATAACTAAAATCATAATCAAAGAATAGAAATAAATTAAAACTAATAATATAGGATCAATTGAGCTAACTCCAGACGGTTTCTCAACTGATCCATATAAATGCCAGTCGAAATCATCCCCAAGATACTGGCTGCCATGTATCACATACTTTAGAATCAAAGAACTTATTTCATGCAACTCTAGCGATTTTGTCTAACAGGAAACTTATCTGACTAACACACATCTAGTTATTCGTGTGCTGAATAACTAATCAACGATTAAATCTCCTTTGTTAACGAACTGAAATTGTCGTGTCATTCAACCATTGATTTATTGATTAGATTTAGAAATTAATAGTCAAGCTGACAGTGTTGCAAATTCTTGGAGGCTCAATACCATACCATAATATAACTTTAAAAAGTATATATTTTATATAATCTCTTACATGCCCTGTTCCAAAACTGGCAATGTTACAATCCATTTATAAAAGGATGAATAGCTAGAAAATCAAGGGATTTGTTACGAACTTTTACTGTTTAAAAAGCCAGAACGGTTTGTGTTCTGGCTTTTTAAACAGTAAAAGGGGAGGGGCTTAGGACATCATCAAAATGACATGCCATCATCGCAATAACGAAAGTCATAACAAAAATTGATAAAAACTTGTCACCCCGCCATAACACATCACACCTACAATCTTGCATCAGCAGCTGAATCTCTCATGAGTCTTCGCGAACATAAATCGTCTATCAATAGCGTATTCTTCAACTTTTTTACTTTTTTGTAATAAAATTATCATAGTGTATTCAGTTATTGAGTTGCAGATTCCATAAGTAAGTGCGTCTGCGAAGTGGAAATTATTATACCGCGAGTTGACAGTGATGAGTGCAGCGTCCGTGTCATTTGTCAAGTGCTGACATTAATATTTCATTCGATTTTTGGCTGGTTGTTTTTTAGCGTCTAGTTTTTTTGATTTCGTGACTTTGTTTGTTGTTTCTTCGTGTCGAGTTTTTAAATTTTTAAACCAATTGTTAGTTCGTTTTCATAGACTTAAAATTAACTTGTAAAATTAAATCTTTAATATGATTTTTAGGGTTTCGTATGTAGCATGAATCTGACGTTAGTATCCAGGAATCCTTTATGGAACCGTTATGGTTTGAATCATAACTAAATAAAGCCACATCACACTATTATAAAAGCAATAGTTTGGATGTATATAGAAGGGTGAGTTTGTGTTACATCTTCACGCCAAAGATACTAGAGCTGATATTTTGCAAAGATTTATTTCTTGATTTAGAATAACATATCCCTTAGCTACTTTTTATTCCCTACCTACTTAAATGATAAAATGTTCGCTGAAACATTTCCATAGAACGATATTTAGATCTGCTGACTTGGATAGGAATAACGTATGATGATACTTTTCATTCCAAAACGTGTTGTTTTGTGTATACTTACTATGTAAGATGCTACTAGATATTAGGTATAAGATGTCGATTTCAACCAAAAACCGTCAAAAGTAGTACATAGATAAAAAAGAACGCAACTCTTTGAGTAGATACGAGTCTGCATTTTAATTCTTAGTCCACTGATTTATGTTATATGTAGGTATGCAATAATATTTTTATAATCTTAAGTACATTCTTAACTATTTTAGATACGTAATAGAATAATGTTTGACGCTTTGGAATCTTGTATGGTTCTGTAAGTCAAGTGTGAATAAATAGGTAAAAAATAAAATAAATATCACACTTGTTCAGTATGTTTTCATAATGACCACACGGAACAGCTTTCGTTTCGTTGTCTGCAATGTGATTGATGTTGCCAAGGTGTCCACTAATTATCCTCATTAATGTCCGACTCTTTATTTTGTACAGTAACTGGCATTAAGGTGTTACCGATATGGTAGATAATTAAAGTTCTGTGTAATTAGCTTTGGTGATAATAATTACCGTGGGTTATATAATGTTATTTAATAATTGGAGTCGTAATACTTACGATACCAACGTTACCTGTTATTAAAGGGACAGTTTTTGTAGGTACCTTTAATTATGGGCCAGTTTCGTCATTGCCATCCTAAGGGCGAAGTTGGGTCACCGAAACTGTAGACTGTAGATCATTCAAAATTAAAGTCAAAGTCAAAGTGCTTTATTTCCTTTAGACCTGACTCTTGGACACGTCACAAAATTGATGTTACAAATTTTAATCTAAACTAGAAAATAAAGTGCTCACTTTGATTCTTGTTCACTTAGGTTGTTAGTTTTCGAGTTGGAGCAAAACTCGTTCCAAACATCTTTATCCTCTAAATAATCGGATATTTTATAGTAAGCCTTTTTACAGAGAACAGTTTTGACAATTTGTTTTAATTTATTTACTGACAATTTTTGCAACTCACTTGGAGTTTTGTTGTAGAAGCGTATACATTGCCCTTTGAAAGATAGCTTAACTTTGTTTAGTCTAGTTGTGGGCAAAGCGAGTTTATTCTTATTTCTAGTATTGACATTATGTATATCGCTGTTCTTAGGGAACCGATTGATATTTTTATGAGTGTACAGCAAGTTTTCATAAATATATTGACATGGTACTGTCATTATGTTTATATTCCGATCACATGTTAGCTGATTCATGATGGTAAGCTGAGACTGTCGTATTTTTCATAATAAAAATGCTCTGTTGACCTTAATCTAAGCTATTTCTTCACTATGTTCTGCCTCAAAGTGCATGCAGATTATCACTACATAGTATAAAACAAAGTCGCTTTCTCTGTCCCTATGTCCTCATATTCCTATGCACCCACTACACAACGGATTTTGATGCGGTTTTTTAATAAATAGAGTGATTCAAGAGGAAAGAGTATAATAAAACCATGCGAAGCCGAGGCGGGTCGCTAGTCCAATTATATGTTATTAAATTCAAAATTAAGTCTATAAAGAATTATCTAAGTGATTTTATCATCAAGAAATTAACAGTGTAGTATGATTTATCAGTTAATAACTTCGTCAAAGTAAAAAACTTGTGGTAGAGTCCTTTCAACCTACGCAGGGTCTCAGTCCAGATATTGTAAACCCTTATCCATACATCACTACATAGTATAAAACATAGTCGCTTTTTCCTGTCCCTATGTCCCTATGTCTCTTTGACTGCTTAAATCTTTAAAACTACGCGGCGGATTTTGAAGCGGTTTTTATTAATATAGATAGAATGATTCAAGAGGAAGATTTATACGTATAATAAAACCGTGCGAAGCCGGGGTGGGTCGCTAGTACGAGTATATTATAAACGCGAAAGTTTGTTTGTATGTATGGATGATTGTTCCTCTTTCACGCAAAAAATTCTGAATGGATCGGGCTGAAGTTTTAAAATGACGTAGTTCTAGCCCTGGAATAACACAAAGCCTACTTTTCATTCCATGTATGGAATTGATGTATCAATTCCCACGGGATAAAAATAGTCTTGAAACGTTCCCATAGAAACAACGCGTGCGAAGCGGGCATTTACTAGTAGTTAATAGTAATGTAATTACGTATAGATGTCGGCCCTTGCTATTCATCGAGACGACCGATGTGGCGCGGTGGGCGAAGGTCCGCCTGCGCAGGAGGTTGCGGGTTCGATTCCCGCCTCGGAACAAATTTGTGTACGGTCTGCTGAAATTTGTTCCGCTGGTCTGGGTGTTTTCTACGTATTATAAAAAAATCTATCTATGTAAATATCTGTGTATTAAATATGTCAGTTATCTAGTACCCATAACACAAGCTTTGAGTAGCTTGCTTTGGGGCTAGATGGTGCTGTGTGGATTGTCAAGCATTATTTATTTATTTATTCATAGGTTTTAATAGTGTCCAACCCTAAAATAGGTGAAGAGTTAAAAGTAAATGCCTGTGCAAATTGCCAAGTCGATTTACATATCGTCGATAAGGCGTCCGCTCCGTTGTCCGCTTGTCCGCTGATCGTGTACACGTCGGCGGACATCTTAATTGCCACGCGATTCTAGCATTTATTACATATAGAGTAGCTTAGAATAGCGTAGAAGAGGCATTTAAAATTGAAATTCTTTTTTGAAAGTGTCAGGGATATGCAGCTGACTCATTAAAAGTGTATTTTTAATTGAATTGTTTTCTATAAGTTTTCAATCATATTACGAATAAGTATTTTTTTTAATTATAAAGATTAAAGAACTAGACTCAAAGTATCTGTGATTCTGCCTTAAGTTTTGCTATTTGTTGTTCTTTACAAGCTTCTGTCCGCGTTTTCCAGACAACTTTTTAACCTAACCGGTTCAATAATTTTCACTTTAAAAGGTAAAAAATATCCACCCTTCCAAACATTTATATGATAAGTATGATGTGACTACTTCGGAGACTTTTGCTTACTGTAGTACATGTTCTTTAAAAAAAACTAGATTTTTTTCGGAGTGATGGATCTATCAGACGTACGCTACTCTTTGTCTACAACCGTCAAGTATTTTAACTAACCTGTCGCTGTAGATTTGTTTAACAGCAGCGAAAGGGTTAAGTAGAGTGTTTGCTGTGAGAGCACATTGTAAGGGCAATTTACTGGTAAGATTTCAACTGATAAAACTAAGTTAGGATAGACAGGTTGGATAGAGCGCTGAAATGGACGTAGTAGAACTGGAATATATTTTGTGATGTAATTTATGTAAACTGACGTAAATCTTACTTATTTTGTTTAAAACAGCTTTGCAGGGTAATTTATCGTTTACTATTGGTTCGTGTTAGGTTTCATGATTGAAAACAAACATTGTTAAACAGAGCGACTGAAATTAATTTATAAATCTACTCGTATTATATCCGAATCTAGCTGAAATCTATCAAATTTCACAATCGTTCTTCGTTGAAAATTTATTTATAAAAACAGTATATAAGTTATACCTTCGGATTTGTTATGTGTGGCTTGCAAAATTGTGTATTTGTCACGTAAAAGCATGTAGGGTGTTGGGTGGGAAGAAATCGCTCTTAGCGATAAGGCCGCCCATTGTGCAACTGTTTTTTGTTACTCTTTTTTCATCTGCTTTTCTTTACCTTGGTAAGCAGTTAAGAGTATTTGTATTGTATTTATTATGATAGACCATCGTTTGACCCACAGAAATCTGAATAGTGCCTTATTTCTGTGCTTTGACCACAAGCTCACCTGTTGGTAAGTGGCTATGTTCCTGACGATGTATCAAGAAGGTCTAGAAGAAGCCTACTAACCTATTCTTTGGCTTTTAAGGCTGTTGTATGGGCTAAAGCGCCTTTTTCAAAATGATATTTCTCCTTGATGAGTGGATGAAAATGTATGAAAAAAATATATGTTGCAAAATAGACTTTTATTTATAAGTTGTACATATGAAATGATTGAATTCATATTATTACTATATAAAAAAAATAACCAAAGTAAAGCATTTCTTGTTCTAAATTTGGATATTTCTTCTAAACGGTGTTGATTTTGTGTATTTTTCTTTCACTCAAATATTTGTCAAAGTATTTTGCACAAATTGTACATAATATGACGAATAAAACAAATCATTTATACGGCTGCAATTAATTATTTTGTGTTTCCAATATGAAATAGAACAAGCGGGTCTGTGCGCGGGCGACGGGCGGCAGTGTGGCTCGGACTGTCCGACGTGGAGGTTGTGTCACTCGTCGCTATTTTTGATATAATTCCGATATTTGAAATAAACATTATTGTTTGCGCATTCACGCTTTAGTAATAGGTTTGTATTCCTAGTTTGGTTTGAGCTCGGACTCTGGTTTAGGTATATGATTCGTTGAACTAGTTTAGTAAGGTCCTTTTTTTATTGAGCGAACTGTAATGTGAAATAAGAAATGGGGAGAAAACATAATACAGGGTGTTAGTGTAAACAGCGTTATCCTTGAAACCAGAGGTTCAGCATCATGAGTAGAGTCCAAAACCGATGAAAAATAATTATTCTATTTTTAATTTATTTTTGAAACAAAAATATTCGATACACCTTCTAAGTGGTAAAACTACAACACGAGTACATTGGCGGGGCCGCGCAGGTGTCGACCTGTTTTGATCAAACGAGCCGCCATGCTAGTGTTCATTGCCGCGCCCCGCACGCAACTCACCGCGCCGCACGCGCCACCGCCCGCCTGCTCGCGCACGCGCCGTCCCATCGCTCCTCAGTGACAGACCGCCACGCTTACGGAGAGCACGTCGTCGCGTCGTTGACACAGATTTTCGCGCGTCAATTGTTTTAAGTACGAACGAGTGTCGAAGTCTTACAAAAATGTAAATAAAAGTGGATTGAAATGGTGCGGCCTTATGCCATCGCTCTGGTGAACTTGGCTCGTACGATGTACGCAGAGCTCAGCTGTTTCCATCCCAGGATAACGTGTGCTAAGCTAGGAAACTATCCCAAAGACACAAAGGCTACGTACGTACGTACATATGGCCAGTTCACCATGCCCAGTCATGCAAAATGCAAGTGTTCGTAAGGTGTTTAATAAGCTGACAAATTAGGTACTAATTTGTGTTTTCTCGAGTGTGTAATAATACCTAATCTACGAGTGAGAAAACGTGCGGAGGTTGCGTGATGGTGAAGTGTTATTTTGGTAAGTCAATTTCATTCACTGTACAAAGAACTGAAATTTAGATTGAATAGTAGATAAAATTGATTGATGATAAACTTTAACCCTAGATTCAATAACATTCGTCTCACAGACCGCGCAAAACGTAAAAATGATTCAAAGTTGTAAATCGAATCAGATACACCTTTTAAGCACCTTCATAAGTCATACAACCAAATACATCGCAAGTGTATTTTACTCGCAATGACGTTTCATTCGTCTGAGGGACGAACATTTATGAATAGAATAAAAATCTGGCCTAGGGTTAAGTACGACAAAAATACCTGCCTACCAAGGTACTTTGGTCTATTGAATTTTTTGATAATTCTGTGAATTTAGACTTGTTTTAAAACAGTTTATCTTGCCTAGAAACAAACCTGGAAACTTGCCTGGTTCTAGGGTGACCATAATATCGCGTACAATATCTATGACATAAAATATCAAAATACTGCGAAACTAAAACAGGCATTAACCTTATCTCATAGGTTTTGGACTCTACTCATGATACTGAACCTCTGCTTTCAAGGATAACGCTGTTCACACTAACACCCTGTATAAAGAAAATGAGAGCTACGAAAGCTGCTAAAATGCACGAAGTCTTGTAAGTACCTACCAACTTGCATCCAAGTATCTACCTATCTATCTGATACCTAACTAACGTGGATTAGTTTAAAGGTAGGTAAGTTTATTATACACTAGGTCAGTAGTAGGTATTTAGGAACAACTATTCCTCGCACTAGCCAAACTTGATGTAGAAGTTTGTAAACAAACCACACAAAATACTATATATACTCACCAGCTTGACGTAGTCTCAGATTGGTACAATATTGGACAATACCTGGGAATCGATGAATGGAGTAGAGGCGGCTTACTATGTGGTTGGGATAGCCAATGTCCAGCTGTGGACGTCTTGTAGGCTGATTGATACCATTATATAATTATGATGAATGTTGAATGACGATAGTAAAGTAACTAGGTACTTTATGTGAATATAGTTTTTTATTATAGGTAGGTACAGGACTACCGGTCTACCTTTCGATGCCTTATTTTTCTGACTTATGGTTTTGTATTTTAGAGAATCAAAGAAAGAGAATCCAGAGCAAGGAAATAAAACTGCTGTAGAAGTACCTATCTATACCGAAATGTTTCGAGTAAGTAAATTCAATATGTAGGTAGTAGGTACATAGTGTACATACCTAACTACTAACTAAGCTACGTTTCAATGACACATATTTCTCCATAATTTATTATAGAATGTTGAGGAACGAAGATCTTCGAGCACGAAGTATTACAGCCGTAGTACGTAAGTACCACTACCAACACATAATAATATCGAGTAAGTAGTATCCAAATTTATTGTGTTTTCGTTTCAGTCATCGCACCTCCGCGGTCCGCGGATCGCCTCCGTGTCATTCAAAGTCAGCAACTAAAGTTTTTGAACACGAACTTCATATATAATTTAATTATAATTTAATTTAATTTTAAATTAGCATTAGTGATCAGAGCTCTTAGTACCAGTCGTTTACTATTACGAAAAAAGTTTTCGTCTTTTTACATAAATTTGGCGCCATGCATTGCAGCTAGAGGATTCGATCCCGGGATCCCGGGATTCGGGATCCCGGTCGATTTTGGGTCCCGAAAATTTCGGGGTTATTTTGTCCTAATCCCGGGATTTTCGTGATGGAGAAAAATTGTTAAAAATAACAAAAAATTACTCACGTAAATGTAATAAAACAAATTATAAAATAAACATTTAACCAATTTCTCATATGAAACATTAAAAATAACAAAAAGGAACCACTGATCATTTCGGTTAATTTTTTTTTTTTAGTTTTCTTTTTAAATTATAATAAAAAAACTGGAATGATTATTAAGCTAAACTGTGTCACCACATACCTTGTGAAACAATACGTTTAACCATCATTAAATTTTAATAAAAGTTGATTTTTTATATTTATTTATAGTATTAATTAATTGAAAAAAGAAGTCATTGTGGTTTTCGTTGATTTTACTTTGTTTTTGAAAGTAAATAAAAGTTGAAAAATTTTCATAATTCGTCGATGAAAATTTCAATTGGCGTAAAGGACAAAATGGCGATATTGAGTTATATATAGTGCCGTTATCAGCTCGTCGAGATCTATCGAATGGTATAGTCAAAGTTTCTAAATTCCAATGTTTATGACCTTTACGTCCAAGCATTTTATGGCATAATTTGGTGAGAGAAAATACATATTGTGGTGTAAAGTTTTGCCTTTTTTTTAATACACAACGAAAAGGGATGGTCGTATACAACTTATTTTTTTGTGATGGCCTATACGACTCAAATAACTAATAGAAATAAAACAAGCTTTAGCGTATATTCGGTTAAGTTTTTGCTTGAAAAAACCGGAAGAATGTGATGCACTGACATACGACGTAAAACCTGCATACCAAGACCGATTGCCCATATCTATAGCTAAATATAAAGACTTGGAAAAGCTTTGTGACAATAATACTATTCCAAAGCGCTTTCACAATGAGTATCTAGCATTACGTTGAATCCCTACATAAAGTTGAAAAAAAAAGAAAAATTACTGAATTAATGAAAGTACCTAATAATTTTTTTTAAATACAAACATTAAGAGAGTTTTGAAAGTAATCTTTCTGTCTCATCATACGAAAGAGTAAGTAACCACTTGCTGTTGCTGATGAACTTTTAGAAACCAACGAAGACGACATCAAGGATTCAAAGAATATACAATTAGTCATATTCACTCATGAGAAACAAAGGCTGCTTTATGTTTGTTGAAGAGTGTAAATTAATAAAAGTTAAGGAACATTTACTCTATACTAACTAATGGTTGTAAGTGTGCATGATTCGACGAAGGAACGGTACTACGGTCAGAGTAGTGTACCTACACAATATAAATTAATTCTTATAAAAGTGCAAGTAAAACGAAGTCTGATTAAAACAATTATTATTATGATTATAATCTTAAAACGATAACAATAGAAGTCTGGATTAGAGTTGTTATTAATAAAAGTAAAGGTAAATTTATTCTATAATAAAAAGTGGTTGTTAACTGAACTAAACTAAAACGCAGGACAGTTACAATAACGTACTAAGTAGTATGTAAGTATAATTTATTGCTAATGAAAGTCCAAATAAAACCAGAAGTCAGATTCAAACAATTATAATTAATAATAATCTTAAAACGATTAAAGAGCTGTCTGGATATGAGTTTATATTGTTTAAAGTTAGAGTAAGTACATAATTTATTCTATACTAGCGACCCGCCCCGGCTTCGCACGGTTTTATTATACGTATAAACCTTCCTCTTGAATCACTCTATCTATAAAAAAACCGCATCAAAATCCGTTGCGTAGTTTTAAATATTTAAGTATTCAAAGGGACATAGTGATAAAGGGACATAGGGACAGAAAAAGCGACTTTGTTTTATACTATGTAGTGATTTATTAGTTGTTTCTGTGTATGATTCAATTGTAGGAACACTTGTCACTGTTGTAAAAGTACGAGAAAAACCAGAAGACTGATTAAAATAATTAAAACTAGGTATTTAACCCAAAGTAAAATAAAAAGTCTGGTAAAATGTTCCTTGAAGAATAGTTAAGGTTCAATTGTTATATGTGACAGGATTTAAACAAATTTTCTACAGTTTCTTAAGTCATCGAATAGGTTAAAATCTTAGGAACATGCAGTTCTCCTACGATTTCAAATACACAACATACAGGGAGTATTCGTTATATTCCTTTAATTTAAATTGAAATCATTGAAAAACTTAATTTACATGAGCTTTCAATTAAATTAGTTTAATTAAGTTTGCATTAGATTAATTTAAAAATGTTAATGCAGTGTTGTCTTAGCCCTGTTAAGTGTTTTTTCAAACAAATGTCCTTTATTTTGATTAAATACCTTTCTTTAGTGCAAAAATATTGCTGTAAAAATTTCACAAAAATTACCAATAAAAGAGGTTTGTATCAGATGTTACTTTATTTACTTTTACGTGGAAAATATCTTAATTTTATTGAAACACAAAGGTACCAAAACCAAAATTTTGTCCTTTACAGCTAATTTTTATGAGTAAATTAGCGACCCGCCCCGACTTTGCACGGTTTTATTATAAGTATATAAACCTTCCTCTTGAATCACTCTAACTATTAAAAAAAACCACATCAAAATCCGTTGCGTAGTTTTAAAGATTTAAGCATTCAATGGGACATAATAACATAGGGACAGAAAAAGCGACTTTGTTTTATACTATGTAGTGATTATCGACTTATAAGACACAAATTCAGGTATATTAATACTAGAATGTCTGATACGACCAAAATGTTTAATTTCGTTAGTAAAAATAGACCGCGTATGTCTAAAAACTACCAAAATTGCTACGTCGTAAAGGACAAAAACTTTTTAAATATAGCATGTGGAGTAATTTTAATAAATTATCAACGAAGAGCTTGTCAAATAAAATATAGTCCCTTTAGAAATGTATTTTGTAAGTACAATATACATAAAGTTAAAAATTATTTTATAAAAAAAGTGTTTTTTGGCTCTCCTGAAAAGTTAGGTTTTGTCCTTTACGCCAATTGAAATTTCCATCGACGAATATATTGCTTCGATTTTATTTACCTGTCTACGATCCCGGGATCCCGGGATCGTCTTTCACAAATCACAAAATCCCGGGATTGAAATAAAAGACCTGGATCGAATCCTCTAATTGCAGCTCCTCTACTGTGTATTTTTATGCTTTGAATTTTATATCTTCTTTTTTTAGATGCCTGGAGATGGAGAAAGATGCTGAAAATCATCTGCATGTAGAGTTACTTACTTATCAGAACTTCTGTAGAAATGATCTTGAATGGCTTTGGCTGCAATAAAATAATGCCTAGTCCTACTAATATTATAAACGCGAAAGTTTGTAAGAATGGATGTTTGTTACTCTTTCACGCAAAAACTACTGAACGGATATGGATGAAATTGGGCACAGCGATAGATTATGGAATAACACATAAGCTATATTTTATCCCGGAATTCCCACGGGAACGGGCTGAGTTCTACATGAGTAGACATAAAATTATAAAGCTTTCTACCTAGTAAGAATTATATCATAGTACCTATGAATAATTAAAATATAATTGCATAAAGATAACCATGAAACTGTAGTTTCGTTTTTATGTACCTCTAGATACCTATCCAACCCTGCCTATCTTTCCTATACTTACCTTATTAGTATGTACTTAGATAAGTAGAGAAAATAATATAACTAAGTAGGTAATTTTGTACGTTGTAGTTTGTATTCAGTAAGTATATTTTTAGGTAAGTTATCATAAAACCATCTTGTGAACCTACACGCTGAATATTATATATTATTATGAGCAGTGTTCTCAGGTATTTTTTACCAGGTGATACATAACCTACCTAGTAAAAAAAGACCTACGCGAGGAAACAGCGCACCTAACCCAAAACTAAAACTAATCTAAACTAAGCGACCGCATGCCATGAGTGCAGACCGCACTCTGCGTGCGTAAAAATGTGGCAGGAATACGTGGTTGGCGCAGGGGAAAATTTTGACTCCGCCCGAATCCTCAAGGCTGTTGGCCCATACGGGCACCTTAAAACCACAAACTATCGCACAAGTACGGCGCATACTTTCACATCATCTTGATCGCGGTAGTTACAACGAAGCACTCACTTGCGTCATACTAAACGGTCGTGCGAAACAGACTCCGGCACACAATGCCTAGTAAATCGTCCTGCCATCGCCGATCGAATGAATAATGCAAGCACACGGTCCAAGCGGCGATAAATAACGATTATAATTTTATCGAGAATCGCAATAAATCGAGAGATTGAATGCGCGAGAGTATGTTTTTAGTTTATTGGGACACAGGGGCGGGAAAGTTGACGAATCTGGTATTGACTCTCTGCTCTACATAAGTGTATACCGTATAAGTTATTTCAATATCTCTCTCAGTAAACTTGGTATGCCTACAACTAGGCTAAACAAGGTTCATGTATTTTGTAACATGGCAGTGTATACGTTTCTACGACAAAATTCCACGTCAGTTGCAAAAACTACGCACGTATTAGTAAACATATTCAAACAAATTGTCAAAACTATTTAAAAGGGTTAGTATGAAATATTCGATCATCTACAGGATAAAAATCTTAAGGCCCCAGTACACAGTGGCCCATGCTGGCCCACTACAGGCCATCGCCATTGTGTACAGGGGGTAATGGTATATGATGGCGGACAATTGTCAATCGTGGCGCGCAATCGGGGAGTTGTCGGTTTTTTGGGCACACTTCAAAGGAATCGTGGCGTAGCATGGCCTGTGGTGTTTACACAGTCGGCCATTGTTTAGTTCGTCACCGGCTGCTGACCGGGATAGTACATTTTTGTGTTCTTTTTAATAACTTTGTGATGGTACACACCTCTGTCATACTTGTAAACAGTATACAAATAATTAGCCGCAGCCGTAATTACTAATTACGTCGAATTCGACGTCCATCGCAAGTGGTTTGCCAGGCAGCAATGAGCGATGGGCCATTGTGTGAACACCAAGTGATCGTGGCCTATAATGGTGCATTGCAAAGCGTGGCCCATCACAGGCCACTGTGTACTGGGGGCTTTAAGACGAGTTTTGCTCCAATTCGAAAATTAGTAAACTAACAAGATAAAGGTTTCTTGTTTGTTTTCTTACTGAAGCTTAAGAAATAATGATGGGAACAAAAATCTGAGTGATCACTTTATATCCTAATTTTAATTTTGTATATTATGTAACTTGAATTTGAATTGTAACTTGATTGTAATCCAAGAGTAAGCTAGCAAGAGGAAGGTCTAACGGAAATAAAACACTTTTAATTTCACCTATTAAGTACTAACGCCCAATAGGGCAGAATACATTGTGACATTCCAGTATATTAAATAACAACTTTTGTAACATGTATTTAATGCAATAAATGAATTTGAATTTAACCTCGCCCTGCGGCTTCAACTATGTGAAAAAATATGAAAAGTAGACTATGTTTAATGTCAACCTGACCCGTTCAGGAGTTTTGGCATCAAACATCCATCCATCCACTTTCGCATTTATAATATTAGTATGAATCCTCACTTTTTAATTCGTTATATTTTTTCTACCAATTAGAGTTTACCAATTGAACGATTACATGAAGAAAAATTGATGTGGAAATCCACGATTGTATTATTCTTAAGATACAAGACTTGCGCTTTACCTTTATTTACTCAACACTCCACAACACAGGCATTTGTTCTATGAACTCTTTTCCCGTATTTGTCTCGTTTTTACGCAATCGCATTGATTCTCGGTGTGAATCTACTGAGTAACGGGTGACGGAAGATACACATTGTATTTCAATACATTCAAGATGGCTTGTTCAGAAACTCTACATTTGTAACTTTGTCATCAGTAGTACCACCATCGTATAACAGCTCTATTTTATGTAATGTTTTACCCATTTTTTACATATGTTTAAAAAATACAACAGTATCTTAGATATGTATTTTTTTTAATCCTATAGGCGTTTTTCTTTTTCATCGATTTACTATAAATTCATTACCATCTCTGAGAAATCATCTTCTTAATATCTATTTGTTGTTAATATTTTAATTTTCAATCTTATTTTTGTATCAAAGTACTGACATATACCATGAGCACAGTAAATTTGATAGGTCAAAGTGTAACACCCTGGGCAACACCACAGTTATTTACATTTTTATGAAAAAATATTTCTGACACTTAGCTGACAACTCAATCGATTTCTAAATTAGGTTATAGTCTAGGTTTGATACACCAGTTAAGTTGAAATTTCATTAATTAATAATAGATGGTTGTTCTACATCAGCTAGTCCATTTAATGAATAAACGACTATCTTCCATTGTAATTGTAAATAAGCCCACTCATTGTCATTAACAATGTGCAGTGTAAGATCGTAAATTATAAGCGACATGACAACACAACAATAGAGTTGTTGTTTATTGAACGTGATGCGAATGACATAAACCAATACATTGTTGCTTAGATCTTTATATTCGCGAAGCAAAGACAGTGTATTTCTTGTTCATAAAATAGAAGCAGTAATTATTATTATCTATTGTGGAATATACGTGGAGTTCTTTGTTGTTAGCCATTCCATTACTCATACTTTTTCTGAAATCTAGTTTATTAAATACAGTTTTATGGTTTTCATCTTGTACGTTCTTAATTCTAGTCTAGTCTCCTAATAGTTACTTAGTTAGTTACTTTTCATCCATCAATGTTCTAAAACTTCCAGTATCAAATCGTTCACCTAAGCAAATGACCAGTGTCCCAATTCCTAGTATTTTACTTTGTTTTTCAACACTCAGCAATTTTGCCCAGAGTAAGAAAAACAATGTGTTGATGATGCCCTTCTAGCCTGATTTTGGCCAGAGCAGCTAGTCTTAATGAAGAGAAGCCATGTGCGCGGACATATTATTTTACAATATGTCAACGCACATGGCAAAGAGTGTGTTTTTTTCTATTTTTCATTCAATTCAATGGAAAGGCGTAAGAAGGCACGGCCGGGGAGACGTCGCACCTTCCGAGGCACGGGGGTTTCCCACCGGCAACTACCTGATTTTGGGCTGCTACACATTTTTCTACATTTTCAGCCTCAACCCACAATCATGGTTTAGAAGTTTATCTTGTATCGTGGGATTTGTTGCGATGGTTATTTTTGCAGTAAATTTTATACTGCAATAAAACGCTTACGCTCCCTTACGTTTTACACTGTAGCGATTTCATCGACGCGTAAACTCATAATCTGTTTATGAAACTTTTTGTACCAAAACGTATGCTATCTTTCACACAGCTGCGTCTTGCAATTTGTTTATTGTTTTACGATTTATCATGTGAGCACTAAATAAAGCTAAAGCATTCCATATTTTATAGTAAAATACTTAAAAATTTTGTGCATATAAAATAAACACTGCTAAGTAAAACAGCGGTAATTAAAACCAGAGGTAATGCTAATGCAAACTCAGAACAAGAAAAAGTGAAATAACTTGAATAAATCAGCTGCTTATAAGAGAAGATAAGTAAGGGAATACCAGAGGAAGTATTTAGAGCTCATTAACTTCTATTCACACATACCAGTGGAAAGGTGATGAGGTGGCTTGCTTTTTGTATTGCATTCTTGTATTTTGTATGTACTATGTAGCATACATAAATGCGTACATTAGTTCAAGAATGCAGCTAGGTAAGTATTTAATTGATTAGCGATACATTAAGTATCTTGCCTCTTTGATTTACAAGTTTTATTTACATTTCAACTTGTAGCTATTTATGTAGAAAGAAGTCAGTGCTGCTTGTATATAAAACGATTTCTATATAAGGTTATAGTTAGTAAGAATAATAATATGTTTATCATTTATTTCATTACATTATATTTTTAATACTTATGTACATTTTACCAGTGTTGTAGACAGTAGACATCAGAAATTCAATGAAAAGACATTAACTTTTAATTCGCCTATAATGCTCTCTTTTTTACGTCTTAAAATTCAATGAATTCATTTTATAAACTTTATGAAGATGTTATCAAGAATTCGTAATAAAATTACAAACACCGTTGAGTCCCGCTTCAATAATTCATTAGTAGATACTTGAAGAATCATAACTTTTTATTGATTTCATTAATGTTTCAAAATGGAGTAGTTTTCATAAAAAGAAAAACGATTCAATTGCATTATTATTTGGTCGTAAAAGGAGAACATTAAAATTGTTGGTTTTTGTAAAGGTCTGCGTCCACTGCAGCGCAACGGGTGTTACTGTGCAGTGTGCATGGTTCTTAGATTATGCACGTTACATTTTCCTTCATCGATTAATTTGTTCTGTCAGCCAGCACTTAAAATTTCTAAATTTTTGACAAACTATATTTTCGCTAGTACCTATTTTACTTACTTTAAAAGAACTTTAAACAGTGAACTAAAAACTTCTTACAGTACAGTTAATCAGATTCGTTTTAAAAATGCCAAGAGCCATCGAAAATTTTAATAATGCAGAAGGAAGTACTTAGAAAGTATTAGACTAGCGTAAAGTTTTATCCATAAAAACGTAGGAGTCTAGTGGGCAGTCAGCACAAACAGTATAAGTACAATGTATTGCAATATTACCCGTATACTGCCCATGCCATAATAGGCGTATTTTTATCGTACGACCAAATAAGTCGCAACGTGTTGTACAACTTTATTGTGGCTATTAGTTTAATGGTGGTAAGTTATTGATTATCCACGTATAGAGGTAGTTTTTTAATAAAATTTACATAATTGTCGCCCGTTAAACTGTGCAAGTTTACGCTTTCTTGGAAACATCAACATTTTATATCATGAAAACATTTTGTAGTTACATCAACTTTTTTCTCTTCAACACTGTAACTTAATAAAACCAATTGTGTCACCAAAATGAATTGACTGAAACCTTTTCATTATCAATACAATGTAATAGTAGGTAGGTACTAAATGCAGTAGGCTTCCGATTTTATCAATTTGGCGAGAGTTTTTTTGGCGGTATTTTTTGTAAATCTATAAAACCACAAATTATTCTCTCTCTGTACCTCTACCGATGAGTTTTTTTACGGCAAACTGCTTTTCCCGCTAGTTACCTATATTTCTTTTAAATCAAAAAAATCAATCTTAAGCGCAATTGAAGTCGATGAACCATGAGTATAAGTACATTTACTAAGAATTAAACAATGGCAACGTAATCATTACGATTGAGAATTCATCGAACAATTCTTCAAATATATTATCAATTATTTTGTCCCACAGGGACTGTGTATCATTTTGAGAAAATTTCAATTACAATTTCAATCTCGGAATAACTTATTATTAACATTTAGTGACAATCAAGTTTTATTTCATACTTTCACAGTAGTTAAGAGTAATTTAGCGGCGATATTTTACTCGCGTCCAGCGACGTCCGATTTTTTGTCCCCGATTGGACGCGAATGAATTTTTATTTATAAAATGTCGTTATGATAATTACTGAAACAAGATGTACTTGGTAATTAATTGATTACGAGAACTATAAGACCACCCGTTAACTCGAGAGTACCTAGGTACTTAAAGGCGTTTGTTTTATGGGTAAATGCTATAGGTACTTCTCTACTTTTACGATACGATTTTGTGATATTTGTCAAAATTTTATTACGACTACAGAGATACAAGCTTGTGATGGTTGTACAAACAAACAAACGTGGCGTGAATTTAAGTTTATTAGGGTCTCGATGGCACCCTTTAGGTATGGAACCACATTCATCTTTAGGGTACAAAATATTACCTTTTTCTATAAACCTATGCTGAGGTCCTCCAATAAAGAAATATAGAAATAACATGTATTAATGAAAACAAAAATGTGTTCCTGTCCTGTCATTGACTGATGAACTTACACTTTATTTCTTATTACTATTTTGTTAATAATTTAAAATTTGATTAGCCTTTGTGTTTTTTTGTAGTAAACCTCAAGAGAAAGTTTATTGATTTCTGATTGTACCACTGCTACGCTAGATGAATAGCATAAAAATCAAACTTACTCCGTCGGATTAATTCTCTTCACGGGTTTCGATCCCACCACTTTCTAACCTCCCACTAAGCTATTACAAAAATAAGCTCGACCAGAGTACCGCAATTAGCTCCGTAACTCGATCCGCCTTCAAAGTCATACTAATTTCTTTTCGTAAGTGACGCCGTCAAACCCTTTTAGTGACGCGTTCTTGTGACGCCACCCGTGGCTTAGGGGTGTCTGTCTGTCATCTTTATTTACTGAACTGAAATCATAGATAGTAAAATTTCTTAGGCTATAGGAACAGAGCCCTGAGTCCGGATGACGAAGGTATCGAGATGCGATCGTGACGTCTCAGGGCTCAGTTCGTATTGAGACGAGCTAGAGGTTTGCTTTCCGAATTGAGGAGTTAACGAATCGCACAAAACGATGGATGACTGATCCAGTTCGATGATAATGATTTTATCAATTATTCGTCGTGTCCAAACAAACTTTGTGGAAAGACAATTCGTTATCAAAACTTCGTATTCCATGTTGCTTTCACTTTACAAAGAAAAACTAGCCTGCGCTCGCGGGTTCGTGCTCCTTACTGCGGCATATCCGGAAAATACTACAATCATATAAATTGTTTCAGAAATGTTAAATGGTTAAAACTCTCTCACAAACTTTACTACTGCTTAGTGATATTGGTATAGAAAGACCACACTAGATTCAAACCATTTCACGAGCATTCAGTGTCTTGCGCTCTGCAAGTCAAAAAACTAACAAAAAATCAAGGCGCCACACTGCAATTTTATGCTGACTTGCATTATCTCCAGAAATCCTATTACTTGTTTTGAAATGATTTGTAAAAGCCCAGTAGCAGCCCTGTCGGCGTGATTAAAGCCAGTTATACACAGAGCGTGAAAACGCCTAATTTCGACGACACACAATGAGGTCTTTGCGGCGCGCTGATGAGAATTTTAATTGACGCTTCTGAGCAGCTTCTGTCTAGAGTTGTCAGATTTTGAACTCTATTTGTTATCTATCATGGGCAATTTACGTAGTTCTAAAGGTACACGCCACATTTCTTCCGAAGCACAAAGCAAGATCATGTCTACTAGACATTATCACAGGGTTCGACATTGTCTAGCCCTGTGACAAAGTGTGGTAAACGTCTTTTGAGACAGATGTCATAGCCTTTAAAAGGTGATGGCTTATGTAGATAACTGTATTTGTATACAACAACCATTGGGGTAAACGTTTTCTTGAGTGGAGACCGCGACTTGGCAAACGTAGTGTAGGACGCCCTCCGGCTAGGCGGGATGATGCTGGATGCGTCAAGCTGAAGACAGGGCGCTATGGCGCTCATTAGGGGAGTCCTATGTCCAGCTGTGGACTAATATAGGCTGATGATGATGATGCTTTGTATACACATCACTTAAATAATATTTTGCTCATTGGCTGCTTTTTGATAATATGTGTATAATATGTGGTACCTAGGTATGTATGAATTACTCGTATAGTGGATCATGTATCGGCGAAACGTATACTTTATACATAGGTATACACACAATTCGACTTGCTGAGTCAACTATTATAAATCTAAATCAAAAGTGGTTATTGATCCTAAACATAACATGGATACACTGAATCATCCATTAAATTTTGAAAACATTATCCAGATAAACACTGAATAATAATAATAGGTAATAGGACATTAGCGCACAAGCTTGCAATTACTAGAGCGATAATAATAGAGAACCACGCAATAACTTTTGTTCCGGCGCGGGGAGTCGAACCCACTACCTCTAATTACCTACCGGCTCCTTGTTCTATCTCTAACCACTAAACATTGACGACCAATAAATTTATTCCTAGACATCGTTTAAACAATTATTTTTATAGCTTCAAATTGCCTCAATTACTTGCAAAATGTAAAATAACGTTTTGTAAAATCCAACCGTGTTATTACCAATTAGTGTTGAAAATGTTAAAATCACGCGTCAGTCTATCCATCACGGGGCCGCATCAAAACGGCCGCCGCAAATGGTCCGTCCGGAAACCGCTCGCCACTTGAAAGGCAAAACGTCCGACTGTGAAATCCCGGGGAAGGGATGACTGATGTGTCTCGGACAGACGGGTTTAGTAAGATATGGAACAGCTGGATCACTAATGTCATCAGAAAATAGCAAGTTTTTTTGTATTTAGTACATGAAGGTAATAAATACGTGTTCATATTAATTTGTCTGAGTTTGCTATAAATATTCAAAGGTTCCAGTCATCCAAGAACAAATGAAGAGTTTGAGTATTCAGTTTGAATTTTATTGAATGAAGAGTTTGATATTTTTATACCAGAGCTTTTTTGGATACTGGCAAGTCTGGAATGCTTAATTCCACCTGACAGTGATCTCCATAACCACATTGGAGAAATGGTTGCCTATTTCGCACTTTTATAAGAGTTAAACGAGTTAAGAAAGTAGTTGACAAAACACTAGCGGCTAACTACAGAATTATTCATACTTATTATAATAATACTGAAATGTCCCATTAGACTATATTACGGACTTGTTGTTTAGACTCCTTATTTAAGGATACGATTGAACCAGCTGCCTTTTCTCACTTCCCTGTAACAGATTAGTGTTCTTAAAAATCATTCGTCAGGATCAAGGCTCGGCGCCGATTCTGGGCGCCACTTAATTGATAGTTCCTCACATCATTAGAATAGCCCCCCAGGTTACAGTAAATATTGTATTTAGCCGACTTCAAAAAAGCTATTAGACAAATTATCGCTGGCCAAGTGCCGGTGGATGGAATTAGGGTGGCGCAGTCTGTGTAGGAGTTTGGGGTTGTTGGTTTTCGATTTAGTATGGTCCAAGCAAAAGATTTAAAGATAAAAGGAAATTAGTTTAATTAATAATAATAAATAATGCTGGGCAATCCACACAGCATTATTTAGCTCCAACCAAAGCAGGGTTTTTGTAACTAGACTGATATACTTAATACAATAGGTACTTACATAGATAGATAACTTTTATTAAACACTAGGTTCCGGAGTTCTACCTAAACATTAGTCTATAGACGGATTCATACCCGCAACCTCCTGCGTGAAGGCAGGCTTATCTACTGAAAATTATTAGATTTTCTAGCTAGAGGATAAAAATAGTTGTGACGAATTTTGCTCCAACTCGAAAACTTAGAACTTGATAAGGTAAAGGTTTCTTGTTCGCTTCTTTACTTTACCTTAAAAAGAGAAAAGTGAACCAAAATCACAGTGATCATTTTATTTTCTAGTTTTAATGTAATATTTATATCTATGAATTAACTTTCTGACATGCCCAGGAGTCTTGTAAGGTCTAAAGGAAATAAAGCACTTTTAATTCGTATATAAATTTAAATGAAATCGAATGACAGCTTTCTCTCCGTGTATTTTAACACCCCACTGCAATGACCAATTTTCCATCCATTAATAGTGAGATGATATTAAACACCCTCTTATTTTTGAGAAGAATTTTCAGCAGGGGACGTAGGTATGAGGGGATATTAATTATGCTTTTTGGATCCGACTTTCAACGATTTGGTGAAATCTCTAAGTATTTAAATTAAATCAAGATTGAAAACTTTTGACGAGTTTTTACTCCCAATAACATTTCAAATTTACCCATATTACTTGGGAACTCATCAAATCTTCAGTCAGCCCGAGCTTGCCATCTGTGATGCGATCTGAGCCCAGTCTCTCATCCCTTGCGCCGCTCGCGGCATGTTTGATGTTCCGCGTGTTTACACTAAGCTAACTGCGGAACAAGTCATTTCGTGTGAGCGCGCCGCCTTTGATCTCGCCGACGTTTTTGTAAGTTGAGTTATTGCCGGTCACAGAGGGCGTAGGTTTGCAAATTACAGAATGACTGGGGCAGACTTCTCTTGTTAGAGAGAGTAGTTTTGAGCAGTGGTGGACTGGCTCAATTTTTTCAGTCCGATACCTTCCCTTGAAGAGCGTTGGTAGAAAAATCTATCTAGCTAAAATTTCATTGACTATCAATAGGTATATTGTGTGGACTAGGATCAGTTTTTTCTATTTTCTTCGTCGTAACTAAAGACACAATACTCTTTTTTCTTATTTAATAATCAGCTGTCTCGTACCCGGAATATCCATATATCTAGAACCTAGTAGCAAGAGAATATAATTTTAACTAGTTAATTTTATTTGAACTTTTCGTTAAGTACTAAGAAAATTGATAAAAACCTTTGTTTTATTCCAGGACTAGAACTACACGTCTATTCAAAGCTCAGCCTGAATCTTTCGGTAGTTTTGTCGTGAAGAGGTTAAAAACATCCATCCATCCAAACTTTCGCATTCATAGTATTAGTGTAATTAATTCAACTTAATTCAAAAGTTGTATTTCTGCATGCATCACACTGTGTCACTGTTGACGTATCGCCGACGACGCCGCGACGAAAGGAGACGCGGTACGCACGGCTGCCGGAACCTCTCGCTACGACAAAATTCACCCATCTGTATCATCATCATCCAATGTACCTAAGGCCTCTGCTGAACAAAGGCCTCACCTAATGAAATTAAATTCATTATTAAATAATTTTAGTTTATAAGTAAGTCAGACATACCAAGATCCAATAGAGTACCTAGTAAATGTCATACAGATAATAATATTTATATTACCTTACCAGATCCAGCATAGTTGTCGGTTCTTCGCAAGATATGGCTGGCCTACGACTACTACAGCTTACTCATATATCTTACCCACTCTTTAAACCTCAGCCTTAAGCTATGTTGATGTTGATAAGTTTGGTTCTCTGTCGGATGTAAGTATTCGTTACAAATCCTATCCTTCAGATAAATTTGAAGCATACCTACTTATTTCTATAGATCGTTGATTTACTTTTAATTTTTGTTTGTGGCTTTACCTACTGAGAAATTGTGATAAGAAAAATCAAAATAAGAGTGGCAAACATTGAAAGACATACAAATTAATAACTTTATTTCTTTAAGTATACAAAATAAAGCTTTCAGATAATAACTTTATAAAACAGGAAGACGAATAACATTTAAGTAAGTTATTTTATATTTAAATAGAATAGGAATCGAACCAATTGCTTTTACCAAAACCTGCTGCGCATGAGCATTTCTTACGTGATGCCATCGAAGTCCCACTAACCATAAAATCAAAATACTTATCTAAAGGTAATTATAATAAAATACGAAATACAAAACACCAAAATCTCAAACTTTGGTCCTTCGTTTTCAAAAACTTCAGTTGTTCAAAGAACAGAAAGGCGTAAGGCGTGGCGCGAAGCTCCGCCCCCGCCGCCGATCCAAAATGGCGGCCAATGCAACTGCACTGTCGTCGTAGCCGTGGCATTGAGGCCTCTTACGTCACTTTTTTGCGGCAAACTGAAGATAGGGCGCTATGGCGCTCATTAGGGGAGGCCTATGCCCAGCTGTGGACTAATATAGGCTGATGATGATGATTATGACCTCACTTTTGCAGCCCAGCTGTGGGCTAGTAACTCTATATGACTCTATTAGGTACTCTTTTATTGCAGGCCTCTGTAGCGCAGTGGGCACAAGGCTGCATGTGATGCAGGAGGATGCGGGTTTGAATCGCGCTTCGGAAAAGAAAATTACGATCTGTAGATTATGTTCCGTATGCTTTCTTTGTACGGTAAAATTATAAATATTAGCTTTTAATTTCGTTAGTATTAAAGTTATATCAGTTATCTAGAAAATACTCACAAAACCAGTCCAGTAACTATTTTATTTTTTAAACTTTCTTTTAGCTCCTCAATATAAGTAAGTAATACAAAGTATAATCCCTAATAATAGTATAAATGCTTAATACGAAAAAAGTTTATAAGATTTCAAATAGGAGGTGAAAGTTTGTGTAGAAGTTACGTCATTTGATTAGATATCAACTAATAGTATTTCAAATTTAATAACATTCTTTAAAAATTCAATTGAATAATTCTGATTATTCCTAAAGAACTATTAATACTATCATAGTAGGTAAATATCCCGTGTTAAATGTCTTTAGTAAGTATTCTAATAGACACTTGAAATTATTATGATCCTGATATCATACAAGCCAAGCTGTACGCAGAAGCCAGTTGTTCATAAATTATGTCTAGCGTTCGAAGCATCCATAAAATTTAAGTAACTACCTCTAAATCATAAACCAATTTGAGTAACAGACAAACCGACGTAGAGTCCACTTAAGCCGCGCCTAAGCTATACTTAGGGATAATTTAAGGTAAGTAACGGTTATTATTGAGGTCTTAAGTAAAAATACTGGGGCTTTAATAACGTAATTCTAGTCATTACTGTGGATTTCGATTGAGTACAGAGACGTAATAAGGATTGAAAGTGTTCATTTTATTCATTCATTCATTCGTGACTTGTACTGATTAAGTAATTTCGGGAAACTTTCTGATACATCGTAAGTGATCATTTATCAGTACTTAGAATGTCCAGAGCTGAACAACTATACTATCCTCGCAATGCAGGGGCTTCTGATAATCGGCAGAATGTTTAAGTTATATATTAATTGTTAAGTTACAGGAGGTAATTTTATGATAGCATTAAAGTTGTGAATAAATACACAAAAAACAGAAAATCCTCTGAAAGTTTCCCATAGTTGGGAACCTATCAGACTCTTACAATATCTACGGTCTGAATTAGAGGAGTTTATTTTTACGACGCCACCACTGCGTTAGTTTTTAAACACAAGATAAAAATTTGCAGAACACCAAATTTTATTAAGGATACGATAAAAAACAATGTTCATAATCAATGTACAAACAGTGTCTCAACCATTATCACCCCGAATGGAAAATTGTATGCATCACTTACTAGGTATTAAATTGTAAGCTGATTTTAATTATTCATACGTATTATTATTTTATAGTCTTGACGACATATATATACATCACAACTTCGATTCCATGCATTTATCACCCACACATATTAACATTCCATCACATAATTATTTAATAACGATTTTATTATACTAAATGTGTAATTTCCATGCAGCCATTAGGCTTGTTTGTACGATTTGTATAATAACTTACAATTTATATGCTAAATGCCCCACCTGTATATTAACTACCTATTATAATACGTTATACTAATTTATAAGTCCGATTGTACTTTGTGCTTATCATAAAATATAGTTCCTATCTATTTTGTTTCATTGTGAAGTATTTTCATTATTCATTATAATTAGCAATAAATATTATAACAGCACAAGAATAATACTTATAGAGGTAAGTAAGACACGTGTAACCACATAGGTATTTTTTCCCTATTTCAACTGCATTTCAAAATAGATATATAATGTCATGCAGAGCAAACCAGAATTGTATTTTAAAATTTAAAATAAAACTCGTTTACGTGATATTGTATCACGTAAAATAATAATTGACAGATCAATACGTCGATAAGATAAATATATCTTCAACACAAAAATTCTTAATTAATTACTTGTCTTGATAAGAGTTCATTAATTAGTAATTTACAATCATCGATAAAAAGTCAATTCAAAAACCGGTAGTGTAGAGAAAAACGGCTTGGTGTAATTTTATAAACTATGACGCCCACACCGTATCTACCCTGTTCTATCTAAGCAAAGTAAATGACTTCTATCTATTCGACCGATCTGTACATAAATATTAGAATAGTAATGAAGTGCCTTCAATGTAATAAAGTGCTGGTTATGAGCTATGTTTATTTAACAGATAATTTTGCAAACTGGTTACGTAAAGTTTTAGAAAGTTCTATTTTGTTACAAAACTATTCTTTGTGGAGAATAAATTCATTTTTATAAATCTTAAAAATTCCGTCTGTTCTGTTTCTATGTAGATCTAAGTAAAAAAATTCAAAAAGAAGATCGTTTAACTTTATTAGTATACAGATAAATTCCTTTGTATGATGATTGTTTAATACTTAGTACGTACTTGGCATTTGAATGTTATGCTACTTTTTTTAATAAAATGCGCGTGAAACTACAGGACGTTCAATAAATGGAAATAAAAGGAAAATAAATCGAAGTGTATGCTGTGATGTGTCTCTAATAAGTCACATCTGAGTCCGCCCCTGCGCACGTCACGACTCGCCGTGTAGGCAACCCTCAATAACGTAATGACAGTGCCTCAACAAGGCGCCAACATTCGGCTTTCGGCTTCGGCCAAATTACATTATCATTTGGCCGAACAGACAATCACATCCGTCTACAGTGCCAATCACACTTGCGGCCACAAATTACAGATGACCGACAGTTTCGGTAAAGTCAAATTATAGTTAGTTGTAGCCGAAAATTTGCCAAAATCTTTGTTCTATGATGGATGAGTTTTTCCGGATTCTAATTGTCGGGCACTACGCCCAGGCGCCATCATATTTGACTGGCGCCTTAGACTATTATCTTAAGTCCTTTTGTTGGATCATTGCCGGTAATAACTAACTTCCTGGGTGGTGGTTATGAATGAACCTTTTATTTTTTTACCGTTTATGGCTTTCTTGTAAAAGGGAAACAAAGGGATATGAGTCAAAAGCTGATTTTGGGGCACTCTTGGCGTATCTTCTTTGCTATTTCTTCTGACCGACGTTAAAGCTCCATTCATTATTATCTTACACAATTTCTAGTTACAAAAAACTTTGAGGCCATAATAAGAGTCTACAAAAGCTAGACTCTAGACTAGACAAAGCTATTGAAATCAGCTCCGACATATACCGACGTCAGCCGAACAAGTCTTCGCGATTTGAATTTCAAAAACCGATTCAAAAGCGCCGCAGTCGTGACTCGCTCTCCGCGCTTTTTACGGTGACAAGTGTCCAATTATCGCAGATTGAAATAATAATAGATGGCTGGAGATAGCGCTTCCAGCATTCGGAATTAGCTGATTCGAATTCTGCACGATTATAAGTAGTACTGCATCAATCAGTAGTGACACTCCCAGCTAGTACCCAGATTGTTATTTGATCAGAAGCAAACTATGGTCTGTTACATAATTCTAAGTGTCCCTTAGTTTGCTGTTTGTTCTCTTTGTTTTTTCCGTCTGCTACCAAATATTGTCTGAACAGTACGATAGTAACAAATATGGTCTAGAGATTATTGATCATGTCATAAAAAATGTTTAATGTGATTCTCCCAAGCCATCTATCAGCCTAGGCATTTTCATCTTGAAACGTTTTGTCATGGTTGTGCCATTGATAGTGTGGGTAGTGATTTTTCTGTTTTCTGCTGCATGTGGTGGTGCTGTGGTTCGGCTTTTTGTCCAACCCACCCGCGAGCAGTTTGAGCCGCTGACATTTTAGGACGTGGCGGCGCGCCTGTCGGCATTTCCCGAATATTTCAGACATGTTTTGTCCTACTCATTCAGCGGCACTTTGAAACGCTAAATCTATTCAGAAGAGAATAGGAATGTCGACGAGAAACGGTTTCTTTTATCAATCTTAATCATTTTGATGTCACAAACGCGAGATTTATATCGATTTGTTTTTGGCGGTGTCCTTCTTAGAGGGCGAAATTTCCAATTTGAGGGATATTAGCATTTGAAATTTATTTCGAATGCCTTTGTTTCAAATTTCTGAAGGTTTTGCTGTTTTTTGTCTTGATCTATCATCAGCACCAGTCGCCGTTTGTTTAATTTCGATCTTGAATCTTGATTGGACATTGTTGGAGCTAACCTGCTTTATATGCTTTATAAATGTGTCATAATTGACACAAATTAGATCTTGTTTAGGTTTTCATAAACTTAGCCTATGACAAGCGAATTACCTAATTTTTTTTCGTAATTTCATCTTTACAAGTGTAATAGTTCTTTATAAAATCTTTTCAACGCAGATGTAGGTTGTGCATTCTAAATCGGCCCTGTGACAAATGTTTGTACTATCTGCAGATATTTTGTTCTGAGTTTAATGGTAGGTAATAATCATAAAAATATCTATCTCAGTATATAGTACCTATGTGTTCCGTCCGACTACAGGTAAGTATTATAAGTTACCTTTAACACAAGCTCTGCTAAGCGTGCAGTGCAGCATTATTCTTTTTTTACTAAATGCTAAATTATTTTAAAACGCATAATAAAATTATGTTCATATTTTAGACATACCTACATTAAAATAGAAAAGTACTTAAAGGTCCGTGGGGTACCGAGGCTCTCCGGGTTTTTAAAAAAAAATCTGAGCGTCTGGTCGATGCGACGCGTGACCCGAGAGCTGGTGAATATCTGGCTCAGCGCATCAGCATTGCCATACAGCGTGGTAATGCAGCCAGTGTCTTGGGGACGCTTCCGACTGGTATTGACATGGATCAATTGAGCTACCTTTAGACTATTTGCAACCGTCTGCAGTTAGCTCAATGCTTTCAATTGTAAATACTAGTTGTAATTTTTCTATTCCTTGCTTGTAATTTTCGTTGTTAATAAAGTCTTAAAAGCTATAATAGATATCTTATGAATTGGCTACGGCCCCACTCTAAGTTCACGGCCCGTGTGTACCCGTGTGTGTACGTTTCTAGTTCTAGGGTGCTTGTCAAATAAAACTTAACAGCTTTTATAATATGCAGTTCAATTTATTTATTCACTAGCGACCTGCCCCGGTTTCGCACAGTTTTATTTCAGTAAAAACCTTACTCTTTAATCACTCTATCTATTAAAAAAACCACATCAAAATCCGTTGCGTAGCGTAAAGATTTAAGCATACATAGGAACATAGGGACAGAAAAAGCGACTTTGTTATAAAATATGTAGTGACACATCAAAACAGTAGATAGCAAAAGCACAGCAAATAAGAATACACTAGCTCTAATAACAGACACAAAAGAACTGCAAATCGGTCTAGATTCAAATAACACACATGAAACTAAACTGGAAACCTGTAAACATAGGTTATGCTATGACTCAAACAACAGATATGAAAGAACAAAAGAAGCAGTAGAAGCCGGGGGGTCCGGTCTAATTAGTGTTCACGATAGCGCGGACGGACGTGCAGTCGGCGGTGATTAGCATGCGGCGCGCTAGCGTATTGTGTGCTCTTGTGGGGAGGCTATTACAGATTTCAAGACATGCTATGGTAAATATTGATATTAAGATAGATATTTTTTTGTTGGATAGAGATGATGTTGTACTAGAGCTTACGGATACAATTACCAATACGATGTTTGAATTATTTTCACGAGACCCATGGCATTTAATATTTTCCCAAAAATGTATCAAATTCGACCAACATGAATCCGCTACTTTCCTTCAGTACGGAAATGCGCTACCGAGGTCAAGTAACAGACGAGACGAAAAACAATAAAAATATTCTCCTGATGGTGGACCTAACAGTGTTCTGTAGGAAAGTAGTTAGAGGGAAGTCACAAAAATTTTGCGTCTGCCAAACTGTGCAACAGTTTGTCGGCAGTAGCTCTCTTTCACCTTGTCGGCATAAGAATAGACAAAAACAGTGTTATTATTTATTCTTATGTTGTCGGTTACTTGGCTTCGTATTTCAATTGGATTTTGGAAAGTTTTTAATTAACATGAGTGGATAAATTATAATAACACAAAGCTTATTATGAGATCTAAATTAATAGTCACCAAAAATTTTGCTCAAAAAGGGACATCGGTATCCAAACCTCTGTCAATATACGAATGACACTTGCTTATTGTATACTTTTTTGGAGATGAAAGTTATAGTATCCAAGACATGGTACGAGTACGAGTGGTAAACCGCCATTTTAAATAGTATTATAGCCTAAACACTGCTGACACGTGTAAGAATAAATATCTACCTAGGCAGCAAACGGCAGCATGCTACTAAATACATATTCAACCCTTTAAGAGTTCTATACCTATATTTTATAAATTTTTGCAAGTAGGTAAGTATTCTAGAGGTGTGTATTATTTTGCTTTAAACTCAAATATATTTCAACCTTTGTATTGTTGTTTGAAAGGTACTAAATATGTTTCTAATTAATTATATTAGACTGCATGTTGATCTTAAAACTCATAAAAAACCTCATAGTCGGCCTTATAGTACTGTGTTTCTTTATTTTTGTCTTTCACACTTTCCTGTACAAGTTCAAAATACGAGCATTTCATTTTCTCGCTACTGAATTATAATAAAATCGCTATTGAATTGAATCCCTTGGTAGGTACGTCTTCTTATCTTTCTCAGTTTAAAAAAGTGTTTTGCATTATTTTTTTAATCTGAAGTTGAGCAGCCATCCAATTATCGGCACATATCTCGGATCCCGGCCATCAATACAACATTAACACCACGTAGATATCCATCAACCACAAAAACGATCCCCTCACATTGTGTGCTAAGTAAACTACCAACGACATCAATATAGTAAAATGAACCTTATTTTCATTGGCATTACATTCTTTTGAATTCTGTTAAGAACGCATTGAATATTATATTGCAAAACAAGACGATAACAACCTTAATCGAAAGGAAGCAACGTTTCTTTTGCAATGGAGGGTAGGTGAAAAATGATGAATTGAATTGAGATTTTACGCCAATGGAAATTAATCTTTTTGCTAGTTTAAATAGAGTTGAAGTTAGGGTGAATGCTGGTTGGTTTGTTAAGGCAAAGTGCTCAATCCAGGGTGACGGTGACATTACAGTGGCGACTGAAAAAGTGGTATCAATCATATCTGACGATGATTGACGATGCAGAGGAGTGCACGTTGGATGTCCCAGTATCCTGTCGACATCGACGTATCTTGAATAGTTTTGTTTTGTAAACATTACGAAACATTTAAAATAAAAAAATGTTTAAGAACAAGATTATCTCAGTACTTTGTTATATAATTTACATTTAATTCCTTATCGTTACTAATATTATACTACGCGAAAGTTTGTATGGATGCACGGATGTTTGTTCTTCTTTCACGCCAAAACAACAGATCAAGCATTAATTTTGAATAGTCGTAGTTCTAGCCCTGGAATAATACCTAGGCTACTTTTTATCCCATACAACAGTTCTTTTGAGATAGCAATAGCCTTGAGAAGCCGCTTGCAGATGTTAGTATAATACAGACTGTATATTTATTAATTCGTTAATTTTATTTTAAGTCTTTCATATATTTTATTGAATCCGCTATAAACATCAAAGAAAAAGGATATACCTAATTAAGACTGAATCCACAATTTACAAAAACTTAAATATTCGCAAAATTAAGTTAAATATCACAGTAGCAATTCAATTAAAAATATCATAAAAAGTCCCGCTACTTCTCAATCGATACTTTTACGCAAATGTGTCTGATTTTATCGAATCGATAATTTTGCGACAAAGGGCCGACAGAGCCGCGTCGGGATAACGATAAAAAGTTTTACTCGACAAGATAAGCTTAAGTAAATTAACGCACATCAGTAAATTTGAGATACGTTTTTGATGAGAGGTTTTTTATTGCGGCATTCAACATGTGTAAGAAGAAAGAGCTTCAAGTAAAATCTTATACCATAAGAATAAATAATAACTAGAAACGACTCTTCTTTGATCTAGTCCCAATCGCCGACATTTATATACCTACTTCCCCCTTCACCTTATTACGCCCCGCCGCCGTCGCGTCGCAAGGCGAAGCGAGTAAGAAAAGGTCAACGACCAATGTTCACGTTCCTTTGATTAGGTACCTACCTAATTAGTTAGATTAGAACCTACAAAAACAATAATATTTAGAAAATATTACTTACATAGGGTATGTATTATCATTATCTTTTAGCAATCTAAAAAAACTTAAATTTGTCTTCGTTTTTGAGTTATTGTTACAACCGATCACACCACAATAACTTGATCGTGACGCCATATTATAGAGGTAGGTACCTAACCTACACAAATATTAAAATCCGCGTGCGGCGTCGTCGGCTGTGACAGCCCTACTGAACGGGCCCGCCCACTGCACGTTTAACGTGCAGAATCGCGTAGGCTAATATCGTGACCTTGAGTGCGTTCGGAGCGAAGTTTCCCTTCTACTCTGTTATTGTCTATTCTTATGCTTATACTAAAATGACAATTTCGTCTTAAAATTATTGAGCTTTATTCCAGTTTTTCATAAAATCAATATGTACCTACTACAACTTACCTAATTCAAATCAACTTAGGCGGTATTTTTTCCAACATTCGACTTTCAAAAACTGTCAAACGGTTATGGAGTGTTTACACTGCGCCAGCTCTTAGACGAGTGACTCGCGTCACGGTAGCCGGGCGAGTGTTTTGTTTGCGCCGCTGAACAAACACTTTTTGAGTGCCAGTGCATAATTTGTGGTATTGTTTGAATAGGTTTGGTGTTGGAAGGTTTATTTTTAAATTAATAATTACTGTCTTGTAAATGCTTAACACTCAAGGTTTTCGTTTTGCTTGTGCCAAATACAAAAAAGAGGGCAAAGAGAGCTTTTGCCTTACCTTTTTCTTATGTGTTATGCTATTTTTGTGTTTTGTGTTGTGTAATGCTATTTTTAACTAAAATGCTGGGCATTCACGATAACTTTTTGTTTGAAATGATATTCGTCTATATTATACAGAAATAAAATTCTGTACGTTCAACAGTAATGTAGAGTTGTAAAAGTAGAAAGGTAGTAATAAATATAACTGTGTATGTTTTATTATTTAAAAATCTTATAAATGGGAACTTATTATTTCAAAAGATGTCTTTATGCAAGCTGCCATATTAAAACAACACTAAACCGGCGACCCACCACATTCATCACCCACTCACCAAAGCAAACACTTTACCTAGCATTGTGATCGATGATCGCGACGCGTCTGCCGTCGAGTTAATCGTGTTGACACACTTGATACAGACATTTTAAAGGTCTGTAGGTGGCCAGCTACTGTTTGTTTTTGCCTACGATTCAAACAAGGCTTCAAATAAAGATTTAGTAATGTGAAGGTAATAGCAATGAAGATAGAGTTTACTGTTGATTGAATCATGATTTTAGGGGCCAGCAAAGATATTTTCTACTAATTGATCATTTAAATCATTCGCAAGCAACTGATACGATGAGTAGAGTATTTTAAAGCTAATAAGTTAATTTGTTCAGAATAATTGAAAAAAAATATATTATACTACCGTTGGGTAAACGTGTTCTTGAGTAGAGACCGCGACTTGGCAAACGTAGTGTAGGACGCCCTCCGGCTAGGTGGGATGACGATCTGCGAAAGACTGCTGGCAGATGCTGGATGCGTCAAGCTGAAGACAGGGCGCTATGGCGCTCATTAGGGGAGGCCTATGTCCAGCAGTGGACTAAAATGGGCTGATGATGATGAATGGTGATGATGATGATATTATACCTACTACAATCACATTGCATAAATTTTGGTAAATACTTTTAATTGAAATTTAAGCCTACCTACTCACTCTTAGCCGTTTCTAGAACAAATGTTTTGACAACGAATGTGTGGGCTTGTATTTAACGAAACAATACCCAAAACAAACAAAGGAAAATAATATTTGAACATTTTTTGCATGAGTAAGTACTTTTTTTACATTTTGCGGGACAAATAAAAAAGCTTTCAACCGAATTATTTAACCACTAAATTAAAAAGCTCTACCATTACATTTAAGTAACGTGAATAATTTTTGCCATCCTCCTAATATAATAATTGTGAATGTTTGTTATAATGTATCTCCGTAACTACTTAACATATTTATATGTATGAAGATATTTTAGATCTATTGTTCAAAATCACTTACGATTCTGTGAGAATCTGCGGAAGCTGCGGAGTTAGTACCTAACACTTGAACTAGTCTATGCCGAACACATCAAATACCTACCTAGAGATCAGTTTCCTGCTATCGGTTAGAAACCCTAGAGCATGTCTGTGCGAAACACTCGTCAAGTGGTGCGCCATTTCAGCACACTCGGTATCGGGGCCTGTGAGCCGAGCGAGGGCACTGGAGTCGCGTCAAGTGGCGCCTCCCTTTGATCTGCGAGACTGAGTGCTGTACGAGATATGTGGAGATAAACTGAATTGATTCGGCGGATCTGAGCGAATCGCTTGTGGTGATTTTGCTAGGAACGTTAATTAATAACAGCGTTAGTATGTATTATATTATAGGTTTTGGAAAGTTTTTATGAAGTTCTGAATTTTACCTTTCTACTAGTCAATTCAATTTTTTTCGTAAGTGTACTTTTTTGAAGCTCGTTAGCTGCATCTTCATTTAGAAAAAAATTGCATGCAAAAAATCCTTAAGGCGGAGAGTATACTTAATTAACGCGATAACAGCTTAGAAAGTATAGTTTCAGAAATACCTTACAAACAAAGTGTCAAGGATTGTAAGGTTCAATAGAAAGTCACTTTGAGCTTCGTATAATTATTTTGAAAGTTATAACAGTTTATTGTCAAATGCGTAAAGTTTAATGACAGATCCATATTCTTATAATTGCCTTTTTGTATGTCAACAGCGATCAGATGATAACCGATGTCTGCCAACCAGTGTTATTATTATTTTTATTCGATAAGTTTACAATAAAATTTACAATTTAAATAAAAAAAACAACTACGACTTCCCTTCGAAAAATGTCTGTAGTTTCTACTTTCTAGGTAGTTTATCACTTGTGAGACAAGATACAGTTTTCACCGAAAGTGCAGCCAAAGCGTCTATTCAAAAGAAACAAAATCGCATCTACGACTCCAAAGACTTATTTGTTCTCAGATGAGAATCAATAGATAAGTTATCGGTAAGTATTTTGTCACTAACCCTAGCAATAAGGCGCGGCCAGACGTGCCGGCGCGTAATCGCGAGAATAAATCAGCTATTATCTCGCCTCTCGAGCAACATAACAAAATGGTGACGTCAACAAATGACGGTCATTTTTCTCGGGGAAGCGTAACGGAGGACTCTGTCAATATAGCTATAGGGTGCGGCGGGTTGCAAGCGGGTAGCGGAAGCGAAAGCGGAAAACATTCGCTGACATGGTAGGACATCAAACGCGTAGAAAGAGATAGATCAAAAGAGCTTGCTTATCACTCTTTTGCTTATCTGGCATGGTATAAACTAGGTATGTTATATTGCAAGTAAGATACCTATCATTATTTTATCTTTTTGGCAAGATAGTAGAGTACTTTTCGTAGGTTTTAAGAGTTAGAAAGATTTTTTATAAGAATTGTTAGCTTTGTAACACTGAAAGCGTTATAAACTTGTGAAGGTGATAATTCAAAACTTGCATAAGAGTTGAATGAATTTTAATGCATTTTCGTAATTTCTTATGTAATTTGATTGAAAACCTTCAGTTTTTGTTAGTAAAAAAAAAAAAAAAAAACCTTCAACAAAGATATTATTTTTACGATTTAAGGGCTCCCACACAAAACTGCGATTTGATGCGATGCGATGCGATGTGATGCAATGTCACACGAACTTGATTTGCGAATTTCTGCGATGCGAATTTGTGCGGCGAACCGTTTTGTAGGGTAACCATACTTTCAAGTTTAGTCAGCCGTATTGGACGTGTTTTTAGGAAGCGTAAGATGGATCGCAAAAAGATAATTGAACCGATTTAAGCAAAAATGATCCAACCCACACAAACCTCATTTCGAGATAATCGACATTTAAGAAAGTTTGTGGCGGTATTTCTCTAGCTTTGTAATATAAAATTTTGTTATTTTAATTTAATTTAATGCTATGTAAACTTAAATTTTTTGCTATAAATAATATAAAGAATAAATTGTAATAGTTTAGTAGATAATTGGGAAAACTTGCGCCTAGGGTGCAAAAATAAAAATGCAAAAATGATTCAAAGTGTGATAAAAATTAGTAATCATTTTTGTGTTTTAAAAGACAAAACCAACAAAATTGGCCCTTCTCCTCGTCCAAATAAGAATAAGGTTTATCACATAAACCATCTACATCGTCTATTATTGCAGCTTCCCTTCGGTTTCTTAAATTAATCAATGCAATCATCTGGTATCTAATATTAGATCTGCTGGCCCTGTACTTAGATGGAATAGCAATTTCAAATATTAACTTGTCAAAGCTTAACTTGTTTCATATCATCATCATCATAATCAACCTATATTATTCCACTGCTGGACATAGGCCTCCCTTAATGAGCGCCATAGCTCCCTGTCTTCAGCTTGACGCATGCAGCATCTGCCAGCAGTCTTTCGCAGATCGTCATCCTACCTGGCCGGAGGGCATCTTATAGGTACTACGTTTGCCAAGTCTCGGTCTCCACTCAAGAACACGTTTACCCCAACGGTTGTCGGTTCTTCGCGAGATATAGCCGGCCGACTGCCGTTATGAACTCTGAAGGGAACTATTTTACTCGAAATTACTATAAGTTGAGAACTGAAACAGATTTTTTTTTACAACACAAAGAAGGCGGCTCAGTCGCCGCGCGTCTTTCGCTAAAGTTGACTCAGAACGGACTAAAAGGGGGGTCACCAAGTATGACGTAATATGACAGGAATGCGCGATGCAAATGAGATCAGACGTTATCGTGCGAGCTCGCAGATATTTGCGATGCGATGCGAGTTCGCAGTTTTGTGTGGGAGCCCTAACAAAGTCAAAAAGCGCTTCAATGGTATTCCCGTTCTAATCATCTCCCGCCCGGACTCGCACCCCGCCCGCCCATCTAGCCCCATCTGCCGCCCTAACCACTGTTATATTTTATTTGTGCGATAAATTACATTTTATTACACATATTTTGTCGTGTTATAATAACTAATGTACCCACTCTCTCAATTCGCATGTAATGCTCCGTAACGCGTTTTTTCGTTATTTATTCGTCCTTTTTATTGCTTTTCACCCCCGATTTTTGTTCGCAGATACGGGTGCATGATGTATAGGGTTGTTTGTGAAACACCAAGACTTATTTCGCAATAATTCGAATCGCGATTTAAACTTAAAAATGCACCCTTATCAATTTATATTATAATCAGGTATTAGCTTCTAGAGGTACAAACGCTTTGCCTAAGGCTTTTTTAAAAACAAGAAGAGCTCTAGATTCAAATCTTGATTCCATAATACAAATTCAAAGTGCTTTATTTCTTTTAAACTTTACAGGATTCTTGGACAAGTTAAAAAGTTCATAAGTAAAACTAGGAAATAAAGTGATCACTTATATTTTTGTTCTTTTCAATCTTTCTATGATAAAGTAAAGAAGCGAACAGTAATATGATAGAGATAGACATTAATAGATAGACCTAAAACGGTAACGGGCATACATAATAAGTTTTGCATTTAAACGTATGTATTTACATTATTTAACTTTTCATAGTTATAGCAAATTGTGTATAGGTAATTGTAGGTCTTCGTATCTATGTAGACAATGTATAAAAAACAGAATAGTACCCAAGCAGGACGTCGATAGGTAGGTATTTAGAGTAAAAGTGGACCGTGATTCTTGAAAGTTTTCTAGTTCGGTTTATTATCACTACATAGTATAAAACAAAGTCGCTTTCTCTGTCCCTATGTCCCTATATCCCTATTTCCCTTTGACTGCTTAAATCTTTAAAACTACGCAACGGATTTTAATGCGGTTTTTTTATAGATAGAGTGATTCAAGAGGAAGGTTTATACGTATAATAAAAACGTGCGTAGCCGGGGCGGGTCGCTAGTTCAATACTTAATTAATAAGTAGGCAAGTTTGATATAATAAATTGCTAATATATTTAAATTATTTAATCAATTAAGTATTATTTAATCATAAATCTACTTAATTAAGAAACTAGCTAGATAAGGTTATAAATCAGAGAGAACTTCCTTGAAAATAGAATAACCATAAAGCTAAATTTCACTTTGATCACGAGCATGCAATGATTTCTCCTGCAAATAGTCCAACCATCTGCCTGTTTTCCCTAAAACCATTAAATCAAAGTGATCATATCTCAGCAATTCGCGCCACCAAACAAAATATCAAAGGGGCGTCGTGATTGATAGCGCGGACATAATTGTCCCTTCATGTTAATGAATCGTGCGTAATGAAAAATGATGGCAACATTACTCTAACTACCCCCATTTTGAACCCTATTATCATCGCTGTAGACTTTAAAATTACGCACCAGAGTGGCTGCGGAGCGTAACGAAAAGTAATGGTAAATGTACTTAGCATTTTCAACCCTATTTTCTTGAGTGTTCGAGTAAAGTATTGTGATCATTGTTGAGTAGGATATAAAGTTGAGATTTTAGTAACCGTATCGGACGCGTCCGGTTTACATGATGCATGGTCACCGTACTTCGCGTAACGAACGACAAAATGGCGGCATTGTTCGTTATTGCTTTAAGTGTTTATGATTAATCTTATGGGGTCTACTCAATGTGACATTATTGCTGGGGTTGCTGAGTGTCAATGTTTTTAACTGGTCAGGGGTAAATTGACAGCAAATATTAAAATACATATAAATTAAGTAATTGACATGTTGCATGAATTGTTTATAAAAATCCGGTGTTGCCCGTCTACGAGGAAACAAATAGGTACTATGTAAAACTATCACAATAAGATTTTGGATGTTTGAAAATGCGTAATACGATGAATGCATAATAGGTAGTTTAAGGCCTTAGACATACACTTAGACTACTTTTATCCCAAAAAATGGCTCGGTTAAAAGATCTACCCTAACCTATTTATTTTATATTGCGCAAGCTATTGCAGTTTAGATCGATCACAAGCCCACATAAATTTCACAATCTCCCCATAAAATATAAAACGCCCATTAGTTTCCCTAACACCGATGCAGCATCCTATTTGCATGCTCTATAGCACTGACCACAGACCATAAAACTGCTTGCAGATGATATAGTGCTCTCATAACGACACCCCTGTAGTTTTACCTGCACCACGTAGTTTTGCGATGCGTATTTTTAGGTGCCAGTGCACTTTTTGCCCCTCTATGCGGGGGCAATCATTGCCCCCGCATAGAGGGGCAAAAAGTGCACCGAACGAGGCGGTAATCGAGATGAAATGTGGGCTGTTGATCTGTCAAAACAGTTTTTGCTGTAGGTATCTATTGGTGGTTTCTACCGTCGAGGAACTAATAGGCTCCAACTTCCTAGAAGTTACACGTTAAGAGCAAGTACGAAGTTTTATGCTTAAGAGAGAAGGAGAGAAAGGCATGGCGTGCCGACCTTACCTAGGGATGTATAAAGGCAGGAAGAAAAAAATATTAGATATATATCTAGTGTAGTCTTTCACTTTCTACATTAACGTCAAAAACGGTTTAATAGGAAACAAAATATCTTAAAGATTACCGATTGGGGCTGATGAAATTGTTGACTCACAAATATAATCTAGTATAATGATGAACATATGGGTTTAACCTACAGAGTGCCATAGAATAGATAAAATTCTATTTTATCGACCTAAAGGTCGATAAAAGAGAAAAAAAAGAGTCGTTTGAAGTGAACGAATGTGTTTCGACTTGTAAACGACATTATTCGACATCTGCCAAGTTGTGACTCCATGTGAAAGGGGGTAAAGTGAGGCTTGACAAATGTTAATAGGTTAAATCGGAATTCATTGTGTTAAATTGTTCATGATAATTTATTTTTATGATTCTCTTAAATTCATGATTTAAAATAGGTTATAAAATTTTATGAGCTGACAATCAGAATGAATAAGAAGGGTAACAGAATTTATTATTTTAGTAGTCCTTTGTAGTATAAATAACAAATCTAATAAAACTTACTTTGCTCATGAGGATTTTATTTCGCTGAGTTTTTTCTACAACAAAAAAGTTACCTATAATTTTAACAAATTAAGACATGTTAGAAATTCTGTATACAATAAGAAAGGAGTAAGTCTCAAAATAGAGTCAGAAAAAAAATATGATAAATAAATAAATAGTGTTAGACAATCCACACAGCATCATCTAGCCCCAAGCTACGATGTTTCTAAAGTTATCTTTACATAATTTGATTTGTTTTGCCATGATCATGAAATAACTGTGAAGTTTAGTTTTACAAACCATGACAGTTTTAAATGTTATACCTTTACAATCGTCACCATTTTAATGACCTTACAGTATCTTTCTAAATCATTCCGAATTCCCTAAATCGTATCAATATCTGCAACGCACCCTTATAAGAAGCACTATAAATACACAAAACAGTTTCCTCCCCCCCTCGTTGAATTAATCACTCGCCGTCGACAAAGTGAAGTGTCATCGGGGTGGTTCACACTGCGATACTTTTGTATTTTGACCAACTGTCGTGAGGGATGTGGAAATTTGTTACAAGGCTTGCATTTATGAGAAAGGTAAACTTAGTATTAGAGGATATTTTTCAGACATCAACCTAACATAAAAAACTAGATATGAGTGAAGAGATGACTAGAGAATTTAAAATTTCCAGTCAATAAACTATGAAACTACCTATAACTAACTACCCACAATACCTAACATAGATTTTTTTGAGGTAGATGAATGAGTTGATAAGATTTTTAACTAACATACACAAAACTATTTTTAAATATAAGAATTACAATTGCTGAAATTGGTGAGTCACACAAATATCTGATTACCCTCCTGTTAGAACGGAACACAAATAGATGACTTAAATTGGATGGTAGATAACTATAACAATCTCGCGAATATTTAATATTCACCTCGAAAATTTGAGCTGTGACTACACAATATTCAGGAAAAAATCAGTGCACACAATAATCATGGTAGGTAAGTACATATACGAGTAGACTTAATGTTTGAAAGTCTCAATGAGTAGGTATTTGGATTTATTTGGGCATCCGATAAAAATAACTACTAATGAATGTTGAATAAAATAAAACTAGGTAAACTGAATATCTTACCACATTCTACCATACACAAATACTAAAAACTACCACCTACTTTTACAGCTATTTACACAAAAAAGTAGTAACAATGTAAACGTTCACAAGACTCGCTTAGTAATTACGGCCTCATACATAATGTATGCGATGACTACAATTTTAAGCCAATAAATAACCCCCCGGAATTCATGAAAATATGCTAACGTGATTATTATACTTACAGCCCGCGGCGAAGCTGTACCTCTATAGAGCTGTCAACGTCACTGTCATGATATTAAAAACAAAGAAGAAATAAGAAAGTACAGAATGGAATGACTATTTATTTTATTCTTCTCGTGTTTAATATAAAATGTATTGTTTCTTTTCTTCTTTATTAGAACTTATAATTCATTTGTTATTAAATTTAATGTTTATATTAATACCTTTAAGTAAATACCTAATTAAATTCTTAAATTATAGTAGGTACTTTATATGTACCCACAATACACAGATAAAAAAAAAACTATGTAGTTATAGAAATATATCTTGGAAAAAATTTATTAAATTATTTTGAAAAACAAAAATATTGCATGCAAGCAATGTAACATTTGACAAAAATGCTATGATTTCCATCTCTAAAATAATAACTACAATTAACTGTGCTATATGTACCTACCTAATTATTATTTTTTCAATAGAGACTTAATTCTCAAACTAAGTTTGAAAACTTAAGTGGAAATTCAGAAATGTTTCAAAGATAGTTAATGTCACTATTTATTCAATCAAGGCCTTCCAAACTAACCTATATCGCCCTGTAATTACACCCCGAAGCCCCGACGCCTTGTTTGTGAAATAATAGGTTCATTCCACATTCATTTGCATCCCTAATAAGATTGCCTTGACACTGTCAGAATTACCCTGTCAAATATAATAACATCACTCCCTCGGTGGGGTGTCCCGTGTCACTCTTATTTTAATGGAGAAAACATTTTATTACAGTATATTTTTAATTCACCACATGTAGATATAACTTACATATTTCTAAAATAACTTGTTTATGGTTTTTTTGCTAAAACTAAATAAAATACCTAGGAGAGGACGTCCCGTCCTACCATTTACCTACTTTCGATCTTAGGAGGGCATCCTTAACCAAATCAGCTAGACCGCACTTTTAAGAATATAGAAGTATTTACTAAAAATAGATCTTATACTCATGGATCTGAGTAAAAAACTTGAATTCCGTATTTCTTCTTCTAATCTGAAAACACTTATTTATAATTTGAGATTATTATACTACAGTTAAAAAACATGAAAAAAAAACAAAAGACTATCTCAACCCTACGGTCTTTTTAAATGACTTGTGTTTTTGTTTGTAGTTTGATACCAATAATTTAGTTTCTTTAGCTAATTTCTTTATTAGTTGTGTTATTTACAATAATTTTAATCTTTGTACTTACGAATCGATCTCTTTTGTTTAGTTATAATAATATTACATTCTCTTTCGTGTTATCATTGAAGTGAAAAATACAGACAACTCTACCATTATTCTGTACCGTCAAGGTACCAGCTAATACACGCATCAGAGTGAGACAGATGAACAAACACGCCATCCAATGGCAAAGAATCCAATTTGAATTTTCGCCTTTCAGATTTCGTCGTGTCAAACTCTCGTCGGAATTAGCTTTTTGTTGACGCGAGGGTGCTTTAATGGTGTTAGGATCTTGATGTTTATTTTAATGGTTGGGAGAAGTCGACATATGGGCAAACAAGTATTACGCATGCTTTTTTTAATTCTTTGGTAAGTTAGTAAAAAAGCATTTTAAAATTTTTTGCAGTTAGTAGTCTAAGCTCTGTTCTAAATACTTTTGTTTTGGCCTTACACACATTCGACAACATCCACAGGTTTACGATTTATTAAAAGTTTCAAGAAGGAAATACCACAATAAAGTTAGCACAGCAGTGAGTAAAGTCGGCGAAAGACGATGATGATGATAATGAAAGAAAGGCCATAGTACCTAAATATAGGTTGAATTTATTACAAGAATGATTGATTTTTTTATTTGAGAGGAACATTTCAAATTATCTAAATTCTAATTTGAATTAACCCCGTTAGTTGGACAAGCTTGGCTTGGATGGAATCAACTTGTTTTTTCAGAAGTGTCTTATTTCTACATCTCAAAGCATCATTACCGAGTCTAGTCCAACAAAAACTAGTTAACTCCGATGACCATAGCACCTTCAATGACAGTCAGTTATAAATTACGCAGCTGACAGGCCGCCGCAAAACCTCCCGTAGCCTACAATGTTAGTAAGTGCGGCGCGGCGGGTGATTCATGGGAGATAGATGCCGGTGGGTGCTGACAACCCACTGCTTTGGAGGTGGCTATGGCCACATTGACTATATTGATAAGGTATATATTGATATGGACCGTAGAATAAGTTATATAAGATCTGTCTACTTGTTCTACTGTTGTCCGAAATAAATTAATTTAATATTAATATGGAAAGTAAGGACGACTCTAAGTTGCAATTTTTGTTGAAGATCTCGGATGTTATGGTTTTTTCAGGCATAATTTAAAGCACTTTTGTAAGTTTGCCTAACATGATATTTGGAATTTTTTAATCTTAATACTATAGGCGAGTGTAAAAATAGTTTTGTGCGACTGAAACTGTAACGATTGTGTGTAATAGCAACCTTTTGAACAATACATTTGTATTATTATTATCATTATTTAAACCAGTATGCTTTTATAACAGAGCTATAAAAGTCATTTAATGTGCCTAAATTTTAATAACTTACGAGCTAGATCAATTGATCAATATTTAATATTTTTTTTTCAATATTTATTAATAATATTAATTTTTTTAATATTTTATTTTTTCAATATATTTTTTTTATTTTATCAATAGATCAATTGATTATGATATCTTTCAAACCTCTCTACGGTGTCTATCGTTTCAAACATAGCTATAATCAGTATTACGTTTTTAAAACAATAAAAAACATCATTCCAGACTTTATTCCTAAGGTAGGTTTAGTTCTTACTAGCTTTACCCAAAATATTCTAGGAATATAACTTGAGTAAAGATTAAATTGTTGTAAAATTGATAAACCAATTCAAATAGTTCACTCACTTCAACATTACCTAGAAACAATTCCCACAGCGCCATAGTTTCCCAACAAGCGCAGTAAACCGACGACTTTATTCTGTGGTCGTGGGGTCTGGAGCTACCCCGTGTTAACTACCCCGGGTCACCGCAAGACCGACGGAGATTACTACTGACGGAGGTAGTAGTGAATAGAACTGATACTCGATTTGCTGGTAATAATGTAGTGTCCGCTTCTACATCTCAAGTCTTATAATGTTTTTTTTATACCACCAAGGTGGCAAACAAGCACGCGGCCCGCCTGATGGAAAACGGTTACCGCATGTAGAAGCCTATGTTAAAAATAAATATGGTATATCAATCACAAAAAAGGATCATATTATTATTATTCATACTTATTATTAATTGGGAACTTATTATGTGTTTGACCTCTTAACGCCAAATTATTACAGAATATACAAAATAATATATATATATATATATATATAAAATAATATACTACGATTAACTGTATTGGAAGTAATCGACAAAGCCGCAGGCACGCTTTTTCTATTACCAAGTTTCAGGTCTCGGTACAAGAGAAAAGCTTTGCTTGTAGAGTTCAGTCAGATCACATTCATATTTTGCTAGGTTTTACACCCAGTTCGTTGAAAACAGATAACATCTTTGGCTGTCCATTTAACGGTCTTGAACAGGGTGCTTGAAGTTTCAGAAACATATGTTTTCTTGTTAGTTTCATTTCTACCGTACAGCAATGACAGTGTCACAACTAGAGAGAGACACGTATCTAAACGTCTGCGGGTCGAAAGGGACGGGATGCTCTTAATTGAATTAAGCGAGGTTTGGGGTAATAGCCCGAGTCTTGTACTGTTGCTTAATTTATTCGCCTTGTTATTTTAATTGTTTTGATTTAAGGCAGGTTGTTGGTCATGGCTGCATTGTTGAGCTTAATGTTGGGGCTTTACTTGTTTTCGGGGGTTTTGAAGGTTTATTCCTAATGGTATTTAAATGTTTTAATAGCCAATGGTGTTTCTATCTTTTCAAGCTTTGGGTTCACAAGGAGCGAATTTGTTTAAGCCATGAACCCCCTATTTGGAAGATAGCGCTCGTGGCGATAAAGGCATCGTTTATTGTCCTACTATTCATTTCGTCATTTCTTCGAATGATGTTGGAAGATCTACCGACCTTAATATTTAGCTTTTCTATTTTACAGCTTGAAAAGGGTTCACTTACAAAAAATTTCCTCCCATCACTTCTATCTAACTATCTCGATTCCGGGCAAAAGGGCCTCCAAAGATTTATAGTTTTAATAGCGGCCAATATTGTGTCCAGCGATACCCACACTAGCCGGAGCGAGGACTAAGGACTAAGCCGGGACTAAATTAAATGGACATTTAGAAGCGTCGGGTTTAATTCTACCAAAGGGCGAGGAGGTAGAGTAAAGCTGTAGGTCATTTTGTAGGCTACAGTTTGGTCAAGAATGAAGGCGAAAAAGGGTGAAACGAAAGCGACAAAGGTAAGAAGGTATTATATTATCTAGTTCTTATGTTACTTTTTGACAACCGGTGTAGCGCGGTGGGCGTAGGTCCGCTACGGGGCAGAAGGTTGCGGGTTCGATTCCCACCATGGGGATGAGAAATATCAGACCTTATTAATTAATAAAAATGGCTTGCTAATAATAATATTGTTTAAAAGTAATCAGTCATCTACCCACAAAACAAGCTCTGCTATCTTGAGGCTAGATGCTATGTGGATTGTCCAGCATTATTTTTGTTTATTTATTTATAATAATAAGATAGATAATCCACACGTCAATGTCAAATATTATGTAAAGTAGGTTGGGAATATAAGTGATAGCTCTTATGAAAAGTCCCTGACTTCAAACATAAAGCTCTAAACGAGACTATCTTTGATTCTTGTTAACAACCAATGTGTCACTAGGGTTATAATAGAGGTCCTTTACGCCTATTCTATTTCATTTTTATAATTTACTACCTCTTCTGATCTAAGTATATTATACGCATCAGTTCTATCGTATACATCAATAAACACAAATCGTTACTAACTACATATTATACGTATCAATTCTATCCTATAAAATAATAAACACACATGATTACTAACTACAACTCCACTAAAATCTTAGTTCCCAACTGTTCAATCCCGTGTCTTCCAGAACTATCTGAGTGGTAAATCCGGAACTAATGCGGCGGCGTGTAAGCCCAGATTCGGGTTCCGGCTAAATTGCCACCCGGGTAATTTACTGACCCCTAAATTCTGGTTAAAACTGGCATATACTAGTTTTTGCGGTTTAACTCGTGTTGGTTTGGTAAATTACTTTGGACTTAGGGTCCTTTTATTCGTCTGGATGGAATGTTATTTGTTTGTGGTTATATTTTAATAGTTCTTAGGTAGACTATAGGGTGTCGGATTTAAATATTATGTAGATACAATTATCTGCCCGCAGCTTCGCACCCGTTGTTTCTATGGAAACGTCTCAATGCTGTTCCTATCCCATGGAAACTGATTTATAAGATGAAAAATAGCCAATGTGTTATTCAAGGGCTATAACTACGTCCATTCAAAATTTCAGCCCGATTCGTTGAGTAATTTATGCGTGAAAGAGTACATCATACATCTACAAATCCAAATATCCATGCAAACTGTCGCGTTTATAATATTAGTGCATACTTGAGTTTTTTACAGAAGTTTTGCATTATTGTTCATTATTATTATTATTGAAATAGAAGGTTAACTGTGTCGATTATTTTTCTATCCGCTGAAGTGGGCTAATCGAGAATTTATTTTAATTACCAACGCAAGGACGCAGGGACGCAAGAGGGAGATTATTATCAGCATAGGTACCTACTTCCTGCTGAAAATTCAAAATTTTTGTTCGGTTTGTAAGGTAGAAGAACTTATTTCTCGACTTAAAACCGTTATACCTACCTGATAATCATAAGCTTTTATTAGTCCACAGCTGGACGTAGAACTCCCTAAATGAGCGTCATAGGGCCTTGTCTTCAGCTTGATAGGTCTGCGTGGGTTCATTACAAAACCCGCGCAGATTGGATTAAAAATCGTAACACAATTCTCCACAAAAAAGTGCACAATATTATCACAACTTAAAATTCCAATGAACCCTATAAAAATTCTAACCTCAAAACATCCTGTAAATATACTCCTGAAATAGGTCAGTAAAAATGTGTCTGTAACCATTCCTATGTAAATGTTATTGGGCGTTTGCTTAATCCTGAGCTTTTCCCGCACAAAACTGGCTGTGTCTGCTTTGAACCGGATTAGGGCTGTCACTGTTCGTTGGACCTCAGCTATCTGCCCGCTTCTGGATCATTTTCACCTGCACACATCAATGGCTCTTCTTCAGAGCCATCGTGATCAATGACGTTTCATGTAAATAGTTTGGGCTCATAAATAAATAGTTATGGACAATACACACAGCATCATCCAGTCTCAAGCTAAGCAGACGTTGTGTTTTGGTTAGTAGATGACATATATATTTATTATTGTTACTTACATAACATATTGTATTAATTATACTTAACTTCAGTTCTGGGTTCTATAAAGACATAACATACATATGTTTTTTTAAGGATAGAAAATACCCGGAACTCTGTAACGAATATTTTCAGAGTGTAACAACATTAATTTGTCCGTTGCAGGGAATCGAAACCACAACCTCACTAGGTCTACTAGGGCCACTAGAGCCACGAGATCGTCGAATTAAGCAAATCCCCTTGCATTTTACTGTCAGTTAAGTACCTACGTGTTTGATACAATGCTGAGAAGGGCAATATGATCTGCAAAGCGTTCATCGATTTTCGTCGATTATCGGTATAGCGACATTTTAATCGATATCGCCTAGACGGAAGTCTATTCAATCGTTTTGAACATTAATCCAAAAACTGGCAGATGCATGCTTTTTTGCGAGGCGTATTTGGTTTTAGTTCTAACACTAGACTAGGGAGAAAACTTATTTCTTTAGTGATAAATATTATTAATTAGTGTACCCTGCAATGGAGACGTAGTTTCACAACCGTAGAAGACAGGACTGCTCTGAACAATGCTGCTTATTACGATGTTTCAGTAAAAAGTTTCAAATAAAATTTAAAAAAATTGTTGGGTCTTGGTTAGTAAGTACCTAATTACGATTATTTATACCAAATTAAAAGAAGGTTATCAATTGAGCTATCTTTGACTGTTTGCAACCGTCTGCAGTAAGCTCAATGGTTACAATTTTATATACTAGTTTGAATTTTTTCTATTCCTTGATTGTAATTTTCGTTGTTAATAATGTTATTTTAGCGATATTACCTAAAAAAGAAGCTTATTGAATTTGGCTTCATAATTACTGAATGCTGTTTATAGCTAGAAAATAGGGCTCAACCCATGGAACGCAATTTTCATTTTGGTATTAGCCAGATTATGATTGGTGGGCAGAGTTTTTGGGTTGGTAATTTTATGACTTCAGTATTAGAATGGATATTTGGCGTGATTTTAGAATGGATTTACCAGTACGGTTACCTAACTGTTCACGTAGGTATATTAAGTCTGTAACCACCTAGTATCTACATATTTTGAAAGTACATAACTTATTTAGCTCTTTTTGTCTGTACAAATATTTTTGTTTATTAGGAATCCATCAAATTACTACCTACATTGATACCTTCCTTCCGAAATTTTATTTTACAACGACTTTTCGAACATCGATTTTTATTTTTACTTATTTTGACAACCCTAACAGTAACAATGCAAAGTTTTTAGAATAGATTTTCTGTTTATCTGATAGTTTGGCAACTCCAATCTCAACAAATGTTATCTTTTAAAACTATGTCGTCTAGTTAAAGTTTATCAAATTTGTTTTCTAAAACCTTGCAACAACATTCCTTTTCTATCGCACAAATGTTTATGTGTCATATTCACAGAATATGAAATGGAACGTAAAAATTGTTCAAAGCGAAACTAGGACACAAGCGCCATATTTCTAGGGTTGCCAGCACAATGCTGTTATTTACGGTGAACCGCAATTACATGGCGCTAATGTGGCAACACCGCGCACCTATGGAATAGCGGAAAATGGAGATAACTCTAAACTATGAACGAAGCCTAATTGTAACAGTGGATTAGGAAATACGAGTTGTCTGGCAATTAACACATTCACTGCCTATCCCAGGTATAACGTGAATACAGGCATGTGCGCAATGAGAGTGTTAAAAAGTAAAACTAATAAAGCATTTATTTCAGACAACATAGAACATTTATCAATCAAATTATACTTAATTATGTACCTTACATAAAACTTATATAAAATTTAACACGAGAATTATTATTGCAGCGACGAGAAAATGATACAAGCACATAAAAATAACTGAGTTCTGGATGGCTTCGTCTGGATCTCTGGATCTCGGTATATACAAATATCAGATTCTTTAATTATAATAATATAGATTTAGGTAGGTATCTATAGAGAGGCAGTGTAAGTTAGAGAAAAACAATTGTTCAATTTTACGACACTACTTAGGATGCACTCAAAACAAAGTGCTCTATCAAAACCTGAGTTTCGCCAACTAAAACATTTCACTCAGTAATCCAGCAAATAATACTAAATCCAGCAGAGATAGCGCTTCTATTAATCCTTAAAACACGCGTACGAAATCACGCCGTAGCGCTGTTTCAACAAATAAGCGCTGCAGCGATTTATTCTGATGATAAGCGCTAAGTGGTGTGCAGCGCAAATATTTCGCTTTTGCGTCTTCCTCGCGTTAGTTAGCGCTTACTTACACGACTGGGGCTCTGTGATGTATGGAGCCGTGTGGCCTAAGGGATAAGCTGAAGTGAGAATCATTTGATGTTTTAGGGAATAATCGTCATGAAACTCCAAAATAATAATAATAAAAAAAAAATCCGGACAGTCCACACAGCATCATCTAGCCCCAAGCTAAGCAGAGCTTGATGCTAGATGACTGTAATAATTTACTCGATTTTTAATTTTACGGTAAAAGTAATTATCCCTCGAGGATACATTTTTTAAATTAGCTTTGGGATCCAAGGGTAATAATCATCAATATCGCATAACAATTAGCGAAGATATCGAGCAAACTCATTAGAAAATGATACAGCCGTGTTTAAAAACTCCTATTTAAAAATCAGTTGATAAATAATTGTGGATGAAATGCTCAAAATGGTAAAACTTAGACAAAACACGTAGACGATAAATTTTGAAATATTAAATCTTATCGGGAACAGCACAATTCGTCTTCTAGATGATTCTAGCATGGCCTAACTTTTCATATTTAAGGATAGACGTTATTTTATTATTTTATTTTATTGTATTATTTTAGTGAAACAAACAGCTAGGTAACTATAATTCCAAAAATGATGGGTAACTAACGGTTTTAAAATAAACCTTTTTTATAAAAAAAACTTTCGTAGGTTGATGAATTCATTATAAATAGACATGTTACTACATATTCACAAATTCACGATTTCAGCATAGTCCGTTCAGTACTAGTTTTTGCACGAAAGAGCAACAAACATCCATCGATTCATACAAACTTACGCGTTTATAATATAAGTAAGGAGACCCCAATTCAAAAAACGTAGTAAAGGATGCTCCTCAGCCAGGTGGGATAACGATCAGCAAAAGACTGCAGGCAGATGTTAGATGCGGTAAGCTGAAGACAGGATGCGAGCAACTTGCACCACACCCCAACAAAGCACTAGGTTGACATGAATTAGCACTCCACGTTTTTCGTCTATCTTTTAGCACTTATTAACATTTGTGTTAGCAACCCTGCTTGAACTTAGGTTAATTAAACACGGTTGTAGCACTGGGACTTAGCGACACGTCTTGATGACTGTATTTGGTAAGATTGGGGGAAATAATACTGGTTAAAGAACTCTAGCCTACCCTATTGTAGGCTTAAGGTAACCGAGTAACATTACATCAATTGACTTTAGTCGAGGTTATCTATGTAGTACCTAATTGGAGCATTTAAAAGTCAGAATTATTCATTTCGATAAGAGTAAACCTTTTTATAAAAAAAAAATTAACTCATCTAGGGTTGAAGCCCTGTTGAAGCTCAGGAGCATCATCACTATAAATGCGATATTTTGGATGGACGGATATTTTGTTACTTTTTCAAAACAAAACTAATGAAATGATCGGGCTTAAAATTTGAATAGAGGAAGTTCTATATCTGGAATAAATAAAAAACCTAGCAACTTTTCATCAATATTCACGATGTGGAGCTGTGGGACGCAGATAGAAATATTACAAAAGTAAACATTGTCTCTCAACTATTGATCTCCTGAACTGAAAATTGATGAGTTTGAAAGAAAATAATGGCATTAATATTAAATCCCAAATCATATAAATAATTTATTTTTTAATAGTCTACCATCATAGGCCTACGATATACGTATTGACGTACGATTAAACATTGTGGAAAAAACTGCAAGGGCAACAAGCAACATCCACCCAGCAGCTACCGGCATATAAAACAGTTGGCTCCACAACAGCACCGTAAATGAGCCTCAGGATCTCCGAATTGAGCCCCCACTGTGCACGCGCCGCCCTCGATACTATTTTGTAAAATTCTATGGCCCTCTTTGAAATTTTTTCCAGGTGTTTGCGGAAGTTTAGATGCGGGTCTAAGGTAAGACCAAGAATCCTCAGGCTAGTTCCATACTCCAACGCAACCTCTCCAATACTAAGCCTCGGTAAGTGGAACCTCAACTTTTTGATTATTAATAACGTTTGTGTCTTATGAGGCGCAAACTGAAACCGCAATTTCGCGCCCCATCTAACAATATTTTGAAGGGCTCCATTGACCTTCCGCTCAAGTTCCCTTCCGTCAGACGACGCCGCCACCGCCGCCGGATCTCCGACACCGCGTCGAACAGCGCGTCCTCCGTGCTGCGCTGGGGCGTGAAGCCGTACTGGAGAGGACTGAGCTTCCGTTCGCTGCCGAGCTGCCACTGGAGTCGATTAACGAAGAGCTTCTCGAGCATCTTTCCCAACACCGCCAACAGTCCTATAGGCCTGTAAGACTTCGGCTTCGTATATTCATCTTAAGCCGGTTTGGGAATTACTTTGATAGTGGCTACCTTCCGGATCGTAGCAAAAAATCCCCTCTCCAGACATCGGGAGTAGATAGCCAAGAGCAGGGCTCGGTCAGCTCTGTAGGCCCTGAGGCAAATGTCCATAGTGAGGCCGTCGGCGCCCGGCGCCTTCTTCGGGTGCATGGCGCGCAGCACGGCGCCGAGCTCCACCTCCGTGAATGGCTTTACGTTCCTCTCTATGGCGGGGTCGTCTCGCGCAGGACATCGAGCAGGCCTTCATCACGCGGTAGGACCGCTGCCACATCGTCTCCGTCTTCTCTCCGGTGCAGAAGCTCCTCCGGCTGTCGGTGAGGGTGGCGTCTACGGCGCGCTTGTACTCGGCCCTCGCCTCGAGGTAGCGATCGACCACCGCGCGCCTCCTGCGCGGGTTCGCCTTGCCGATCTTCCGCCTAAACCTCGTCGCCTCGGCCTTCAGATGGCTCAGCTCGGGGGTCCACCACCGGCACGGGCGCCTCCCCGTGGGGTCCCGCAGGCGTGGTATGGCTCGGTCCGCCGCGCGCACCGCGCACGCCGTGTACCGCTCCGCCAGCCGGTCCAGCTCGGCGGCGGCGGCGGCGCGCGCGACACTATCCACGTCCAGGCCGTCCTCGGCGCACGCCTGCTGGAACTCGATCTCAAAGAGCGTCCAGTCCGCCTTCTTTCCGCCGCGTGGAGAGTCTCCCCGCTGCGGGCGCCGCGCCGCTCGCCACCCGCACCGTGAAGGTGATGGATCGGTGGTCGGAGAGCGAGCGGAACCATTCGTCGACCCTCCAGTCGGAGACGTGCAGCAACAGAGAGGCGGAGCACGTCGTCACGTCGACGATGCTGGCGCACTCGGCGCGCTCCCTCGGTTCGACACCTCGAGCCCCGCCTCGGCAAACGCCTCCGCCACGGGCGGGCCGCGCGCGTCCTCCGCCTCGCAGCCCCACCAGAAGCTCCTCGCGTTCACGTCTCCTCCGAGGAGCACTCTGTCGACGTCCATCGATGCGACCATGTCCCTGATGGCGACCAAGTAAGGATCCAGGTCTAGAAGCTTGTCAAAGTAAGCACTTATGACACCCATCCTTCCTACCTTATATTACCTATACCTTCTATTTCTAAAACGACGCCAACTAAGTCCTCGGTTACATACTTAGCATTAAGGACATAACTAATATTATATGTTAGATTAGGTTAGGTTAGGTTAGATTAGGTTTGGTTAGGTTAGTTAGGTTAGGTTAGTTAGGTTAGGTGAGTTAGGTTAGGTTAGGTTAGTTAGGTTAGGTTCGTTAGGTTAGTTTAGTTAGGTTAGGTTAGTTAGGTTAGGTTAGGCAGGTTAGGTTAGTTAGGTAAGGTTAGTTAGGTTAGGTTAGTTAGGTTAGGTTAGGTTAGGTTAGGTAGGTTAGGTTAGTTAGGTTAGGTTAGTTAGGTTAGGTTAGTTAGGTTAGGTTAGTTTTTATAATTAACAACCATGTACTAGGTGTACATAATTTATTTAATAAATAATTGTTATTATAGTCGAATTTTTTGTAACTATAGTTAAATCTTTGTTGCACTTCAGCTCATAAATTTATATGTAACTACTTCTTACTCTATTTTTATAAAGAGCTGTAAGTACTGTATTACTATTAAGTATGCAATATTATTGTATGATAAGTAAGTATTGTAAGAGTTCTCTTATTAATAAAAAAACATAACATAATAATACGCTACGCTATGCGCTACGCTATGCGCTACGCTATGCGCTACGCTATGCGCTACGCTATGCGCTACGCTATGCGCTACGCTATGCGCTACGCTATGCGCTACGCTATGCGCTACGCTATGCGCTACGCTATGCGCTACGCTATGCGCTACGCTATGCGCTACGCTATGCGCTACGCTATGCGCTACGCTATGCGCTACGCTATGCGCTACGCTATGCGCTACGCTATGCGCTACGCTATGCGCTACGCTATGCTAGCTAGTGAAAGAAGTTACATACCTGGGATTAACAATAGATAGCCGCTTTAATTGGAATAGACATATCGATAATGTGTGTAATAAACTACGGGCAATTTTAGCAAAATTTTTTATTCTAAAATTTAAAATTCCATTCACAGTTTTAATAACGTTATATAAAACACTCGCGGAGAGTATCATTTTATATGCTATAAGCAGCTACGGCAGAACGTATAAATCATACCTAGAGAAAATATATAACCTACAAATAAGACTTTTGAAAGCCATTGTACCGAAAAATATAAAAGAAAAACATTGCAAAAACTACGAAAACTTATTGAAAGAATGTAACGTTTTATCTGTTTACGATAGAGTGAATTTAGCATTATTGGTAGAAAACTACTTCAAATTTTCAAATTTCAGGAGTCATAAAATTACCACTAGACAAGTTACACAGAAAAAACTTGAAATAATAGATGCTAAAAATAATTTCGGTAAAAGAAAAACGGACTACATCGTCCCAAGATTAATTAATGACATCCCGCTAAACATTAAAAATAAACTGACGCACACAAACATCAAATATCAAATTAAATATTACTTTTTACAAAAATTTAAAGACAAAGATTAGTATGTACAAAAAATTAGCTATAAACATAGGACCACAAAAAGGTATAAATAGTAATTATAGAATTCTAAATAATATGGCATATCAGTGTTAGTGCACCCTGTACCGGAGCGAAAGGTGCATTCCGCATGCGGTGTTCGTGCAAACTCGGGAGGTCCACCCAACCGAGGATGCCCGAACACCGGCAACGCTATCTTAGATTGGATAGTAGCATATCTACGTACTCGTTTATACGGAAGTGCGTAGATGTGTTATTCTTTAATTTCTTATAAACCCGAGGAATGTAACACTCGGGTCAAACCCCTACGGGTTTAAAGAGTGTTATGTATTTTATTATTATTAAGATTCTTTTATAAATAAATAAATAAAAATAAAAAAATAAATGCGCTACGCTATGCGCTACGCTATGCGCTACGCTATGCGCTACGCTATGCGCTACGCTATGCGCTACGCTATGCGCTACGCTATGCGCTACGCTATGCGCTACGCTATGCGCTACGCTATGCGCTACGCTATGCGCTACGCTATGCGCTACGCTATGCGCTACGCTATGCGCTACGCTATGCGCTACGCTATGCGCTACGCTATGCGCTACGCTATGCGCTACGCTATGCGCTACGCTATGCGCTACGCTATGCGCTACGCTATGCGCTACGCTATGCGCTACGCTATGCGCTACGCTATGCGCTACGCTATGCGCTACGCTATACGCTATAGTGTAGCATAGCGTAGCGTTTAGCGTATAGCGTAGCGAATAGCGTATACTATATATAGTGTAGCGTATAGCGTAGCGTTTAGCGTATAGCGTAGCGAATAGCGTATACTATATATAGTGTAGCGTATAGCGTAGCGTTTAGCGTAGCGTTTAGCGTAGCGTTTAGCGTAGCGTTTAGCGTAGCGTTTAGCGTAGCGTTTAGCGTAGCGTTTAGCGTAGCGTTTAGCGTAGCGTTTAGCGTAGCGTTTAGCGTAGCGTTTAGCGTATAGCGCAGCGTAGCGTATAGCGTAGCGTAGGGTATACCCTACGCTATGCTACGCTTTATATTATATATAGCGTAGCGTAGCATAGCGTAGCCTAAAGCGTAGCGTATAGCGTAGCGTAGCGTATAGCGTAGCGTATAGCGTAGCGTAGCGTATAGCGTAGCGTATAGCGTAGCGTATAGCGTAGCGTATAGTGTAGCGTACAGCGTAGCGTACAGCGTAGCGTACAGCGTAGCGTACAGCGTAGCGTACAGCGTAGCGTACAGCGTAGCGTACAGCGTAGCGTACAGCGTAGCGTACAGCGTAGCGTACAGCGTAGCGTACAGCGTAGCGTACAGCGTAGCGTACAGCGTAGCGTACAGCGTAGCGTACAGCGTAGCGTACAGCGTAGCGTACAGCGTAGCGTACAGCGTAGCGTACAGCGTAGCGTACAGCGTAGCGTACAGCGTAGCGTACAGCGTAGCGTACAGCGTAGCGTACAGCGTAGAGTACAGCGTAGAGTACAGCGTAGCGTAGCGTATAGCGTAGCGTAGCGTATAGCGTAGCATATAGCGTAGCGTATAGCGTAGCGTATAGCGTAGCGTATAGCGTAGCGTAGCGTAGCGTAGCGTAGCGTAGCGTAGCGTAGCATAGCGTAGCGTAGCGTAGCGTAGCGTAGCGTATAGCGTATGGGAATGGGAATGGGAATGGGAATGGGAATGGGAATGGGAATGGGAATGGGAATGGGAATGGGAATGGGAATGGGAATGGGAATGGGAATGGGAATGGGAATGGGAATGGGAATGGGAATGGGAATGGGAATGGGAATGGGAATGGGAATGGGAATGGGAATGGGAATGGGAATGGGAATGGGAATGGGAATGGGAATGGGAATGGGAATGGGAATGGGAATGGGAATGGGAATGGGAATGGGAATGGGAATGGGAATGGGAATGGGAATGGGAATGGGAATGGGAATGGGAATGGGAATGGGAATGGGAATGGGAATGGGAATGGGAATGGGAATGGGAATGGGAATGGGAATGGGAATGGGAATGGGAATGGGAATGGGAATGGGAATGGGAATGGGTATGGGAATGGGAATGGATAATTTTCCATACAAACTTAACTCAGAGGTATTTAGAGTTTTTTTTTTATTTTTAAAGATCTTACGAAACTTCTCATAGATTCTACAGGAGATCAGAATGCTGGCTATTTTGGTCAACGAATTAGCATTGCCATTCAACGTGGCAATGCTGCCAGCATTCTGGGTACTCTGTTTTCTGGTGACGGTTTAGATTTTTAAGAGTTTGTTATAATTGTATATACTATTTTACATAAATTAGTTATGAAATTGAATCAATTAACTCAGAGTTTATAATTTCCAAATTTTAATAGCCTATGTCCTATTCTAGGTTCTAACCTATCTACATACCAAATTTCATCTAAATAACTTAAGTTGTTACCTAAACAAACATTCACACAGACTTTCCCATTTATTACTTACACGAGTAAGATAGTAAGATACTAATTATACTAATTGATAATTTTAAAATTTAATAAGGCACCCATAGTAAATAAAATCAGGCTCAAAGACAGTAGAAAAAGATTACAAATACGTCCCTGCTGCATGGCAATGCTGATGTGCTGCGCTGGATACTCACCAGCTCTCGAGTCAGGCGACGCATCGACCAGGGCCCGAATTCCACTAAATAAATCGCTACACCATCTAAATAGTATCGTGTCAAAGTTTCAGTGTTTAACTCTTTTTGGTATTCAACTAGCACAAACTTTTTGAGGATCATTCATAGCTGTGACGATTACCTTTTTAACTAGCAATTTGACATTCTAATTATGAAATTTTAGACTTACGACAGTTACACATCCTTCGCCCCAAAGATTATATTATAGTAACTAGATGTAACATTATAAAAACGAACATTTGACACTGTTTTGACTTCTTGCTCTTTGGGAGTATGCCATATGAAAAAAAAAGATAGATATAATTTTTCAGTTCAGTTTCAGTTACATTCAAATACGTATGTGGTCAATCTGATTCTTGTCTGACATTCTACTGAAATTTGAGAATAGTGATGTGAAATTCTGTACTTATCGATTAAATTATGATTTCAGTAAGCAGGTTTGTTGTAACCGCTGCATTGTATGTTGATCATGACGACCGATGTAGCGCGGTGGGCAAAGGTGCGCCTGCAACGCAGGAGGTTACGGGTTCGGGAATCACGTTCGGGAATTCGGAAATCCCTCAGAACAAATTTGTGAACGATCTGCAGATATACCTATGTTCCGTTGGTCTGGGTATAAATGTACTATAAAAAATGTATATCTATGCATAATAATGTATTTAATAAATCAGTTATCTAGTACCCATACCACGAGCTTTGAGTAGCTTACTTTGGGGCTAGATGGTGCTTTGTGGATTGTCCAGCATTATTATATATTATTATAAAAGAGTATAATAAATTCAGTTATGTTTAAAATCCGCAAGCTGTAATTTTACTTGAAAAGATATACCAATATTCATTAATCACCTATATTTTTTGGGTGTTTGTGGGGTTTTATATTAAGTTTGGAGTATGTGAGTCAATAATGATTAAATCAATCAGCTGGTAATGATTGAAACTACAACCCCCTCAAGGATCTAGATCGATTTAACCGGTACCTGACCCTGTAGGTATATAAATAAAGACCTACTAAGGTTATTTTGTTAAAACTTACATAAACTTGATAAATCTTCTTGATAATCGTTGTTATTTAGGATATGAGCAGTGAGAAAACTTAGATAGGTACTTAGTTACATTAACATAAACGAAATTATTTTTAAAGTATTTTCACGTCGTATACTACTATACTTAACTGAAATATTTTGTGCTTAGATACCACTTGGATGCTATCATTTAACCTTTATTTTCAAAGTTTTTTTGTAAGTCCTTTGATATCCAATTCTGTGGCACGAAACATGGAAATGTAAAAAACACCAACGAGAATTCTATGATGGCTCCCAGACATGTCTTCTCAAGTTTTGTTTCCATTTTTCTTTTGTTATTGGATATTTTGTATATCTAGAAGTGAAAGATAAGAATAATTTGTGAACTTCTAGCTACATTGCAATCTTTAGTCTCCTAGTTCTTACTAGCGACACCATAATCAAGTTTTGATTTCTAACTCCAACTTAGTCGGTCCATGTAGGTACCGTAGCACTATCTCGGTAGGTAGGTATAATTCTCAAACTACGACAATTTACTTTTGAATCATCATTTTGTCAACCAGTATTAGACATTCATCGACAATAAATTATCGACAACTACCAGTACTTCACTAGGTGGCATCAAAATGGTACATCAGATGTCAGTTTTTCGTATTGTACTTTAATATTAGTGAATTATAGAATTATACTGCTAATGAGCTGTAAATAACGTAGTAAAACAGTTATTATATTCTATGAGTAGTATATTATTGGGCACACGATCCCACTTCAGAGCCTTCGGCCCTTCCGTGGAGTGTGCTGCCCAATAATATTGAATTGAATTGGTTATCGAAACTCATTTAACTATCTACGAACTTACCTCAACAACAGAAGCTGGATGACAATCAAATACACTACACATTTATAACGAAAGTTGTTGTCTAGGTCGCGCTATCTTATGATTCAGATTTGTAACTGAGTCGTTCTATCCACAGAAATAAAAATCATTAACGCATCAAAAACGCATCATTACTGTACTGTTATGCTGCACAAGCGAACTCAGTTTTGTGAAGTCAGGTTGATATGATGAAAACTAAACTTTGTTTAATTTCAGTGAGATCGACACAATGTCTTCCACAATAGGAGAGGTAGTTTAAAACACACTTCGTTTTCTGTGACCAGATTGGCTCGAAGATCATCAGAAGAGCTCAGTAAAATTTAAATTCAGGTCAGATTGACTCATATCGTTCTACAGAATTTGAGATAGTGCATACAGCACACTCTATCTGTAACCAGTTTGGCTCGAAGATATCTGAACTTAAAAATATTTACTGAGATTCCGGTCAGATTGACTCATGTCTTCCACAGAAGTTAAAGTTAGGTTAAAATCATCCTCCGTTTTTTGTGACCAGATTTGTTCGAAGTTAATGAAATAGCAAATTTAGTTTTCAGATCAGATTGAACGAGAACTTCACAAGTTGAATTACTACAGTACAGCACATACCTTGACCACACTTGACTTTCTTTAATCGCGACACCGAATTTTTAAATATTGACTTTACTTTGACCAAGTTAAGTTTAAAGAAACGCACGATGTATGAAGACACTACTTGATTATACGAACAGCTTAAACAAACTGAGAAATGAAGAGATGTCACTACCTATCTTATACACCTCTTATATACAAAAATGACTACACTATTAACGTAATACGATACCTACCTTGTTTATAATAATCGAAACAAGCCAGTTAGCACAATGAATTCTCGCAATTTGCAAGTATGTAATAAAGGTGTGAACAAAAACAAAACAAAGTGTGTTCCTCAAATATGATGATAGAAATATAAAAATTCAATGGCTGGTGATTGCTAAAATTGGGTGCACAATATTTTACTTGAAGTTTAAAAAGCTCACATCTAACAAATTTGCATGAAAATAGTTGAACGATTTTATTAGCAGGCAAGCAGCCATTCTGGTCGCTTACCGCTTGATCGTCACGTTTTTATTTGAAGTTTTTATAAAATGAAACGAGTATCTATCCTTTTTTATTCTGTATGGTGTAATTCCGGACAATCCACACAGCATCATCTAGCCCCATATTTAAGAGTAGTAGAGTACCTACCTAACTTTTTATCCAATCTAGTAGGTAAGTACACCGTGGGGATTGTCGGGTGATAATTTTAAGTTAATTTTGTAAAATGCGCTATCAAAAGGAAGCTTAATAGGCTTCAGGCTTTATGATTCGTTCTGATTCTGATAAAAGTATTTGTAAGCATAAAATTGTATAGAGATATTATTGGAATATTAAAATTTTTATCAGGATAGGATCAGTTGAGCTACCTGTAGACTGTTTGCAACCGTCTGCAGTTAGCTCAATTGTGTATACTAGATTTAATTTTTTATTATTCTTTGATTGTAATTTGCGTTGTTAATAAACCTTCAGATTAATTAGAATACCTAAGGAAAAAATAATAAAGGGGAAAGGTGCAGTGGATTACATACCTAATGTACGATGTCACTCAATGACCTAGTTAGAGATAAGGAGAAACGATTTGTATTTTATTAAATGTCAAACATATCGGATTACTTACGGAGAATCTTTAGTTAAGAAAATGAATAACCATTTTATTTTAAAACAATAAGCATATTGAATTACAAAGATTAATTAGAATACCTAAGGAAAAATAATAAAGGGAAAGGTGCAGTGAATTACATAGGGGAGAGTCGTACAGTACCGGCCGCATTGCAGTACCGGCCAGTTACTGTTTCTCTGATTCTATAACAGATGGCGATTCATGGTTCATGCCATTTGTTTAGTTTCTTCTCGTAGCGTAGGTGCAATGTCCCAAACGACAGCGACTTGTTGCAATAGGCAGCGCGATGTTTTGAGCTGCGCGCGGTGCATGTTCGATACACATTATGTTAAATTCTCTGGATTCTCAGTGAAGATTAGAGGCTACATATCGACAGAAATGAGACGTGGTATGTATTGATTACTTATAAATCTATCATAAAATTGGTTTTAATAAATACACTTCATGTTTAACATTTTTATCACTGAGCTAATATGATAATTTTAATCCGTTTCCTCCAGTACCGGCCACTATTTAGGTTCATTTTAAAAATGATTTATTTGTTTGTAGTTACACAATGATGTCAAATGATGATGGTGATGATGAAACAAAGAAAAAAAGGGCAACTGGGATCCTAATTATATGCGTGCAGCCATAGAAAAGGTTTTGGGATTTGAGAACATTAGAGTCTGAATTTACCTCTGTGATTGACCAATCGGTTGACTCTTTCAAAGCAATATTTTAGGAAATTTCACTGGTTCCTGATGAACAACTCGCGACGTCGCAAAGCTGAAAAAAGTGAAATATTAACAAGTTCACCATATAAATAGATCCTCGAAGAGAAGAAAACATAAAAATAAAGTAGACTCAGTCAAGCATGGAAAGATATTGCTGACAGGTAAAAATGTTAGCAAGAAAGAAAAGAGTTTGCTTTCAGGAAAAGATTTTACGCACAGAACTAAAAAAAATCCAAACGAATCTCATATTTCATAGGCCAATTGAGGAAGAGACAATTTGCCCTTTGTGCCTTGAATCTCACGATGAGGATTAAATACAATGTGGAAACTGCAGGGTATGGATCCATGAGGCTTGTGTGAACATCTCAGAGCTTTCGAACCAATATATCTGTAAGTTTCACTTTGATTAAACAACATTTTTATACTGGCTGGTACTGGGAGCCAATTTTTAATAATAATATGACAGTTTTGATTAAACTTCAAATTTTATTATTAAATTTGATGTTTATTAAAAATATCGCTATTTCATTACTTCTATTTACAGCCTATGAGTTCCTATACTTATATCATCAACTATTAAACAGGAATACTAACGGGTTTTTATTTTATTCTAAATAAACCTTTACGTGACGGTACTGTACGACTCTCCCCTACCTAATGTACGACGTCACTCAATGACCTACTTAGAGATAAGGAGAAAACGATTTATATTTTATTAACCCTAGAGACCTAACCTTCGCAAATACCCCTTAAAACCTAACCATTAGTCGATTCGACGAGTATATTTTGAGCTCAAATATTTTATAAATAATTACAGTTTCAGTTAGTGTTATGAATTGATTATAGGAACCTATTATTATTGTACTAAATAAAACAATAAATTTGTATAATAATGTGAAAATATTTCTTTAACACCATGTTTTGTAGAGCACCAGTTTTTAGAGACTTACACGACGAACACAAACGCCTCCCGAAAAAGCTCAGCGAATACCGAGTTGACAAGAAACAACATAAAGATTGGCACACGAACAAAAAAAAATATCGCAATATTTCTGTTGCGTACTCGTCGATTCGACGAAGTTCTCTAGGGTTAAATGTCAAACATATCGGATTACTTACGGAGAATCGGAATAACAATTTTATTTTAAAACAATAAGCATATCGAATTACAAAGATAATGAATTAATAAATCGAAATTAGAGGTAATTTTCTTGTATAAAAAGCGTGGTTATTATCGATAAACATTCATTACAGAACCTAATAAAGTCGTGTTATTTACTCTACAAACCAACATCATTTCAATTTAAAATGTACGTAAGTACCTACTTTCTATGTACCTACCTATGGTGTATTTTTTATCTTCATGCCTCTGCGAGACGAACCGGTAACGTTCACCACTCTCGTAGCCTTGGTCGTTGCAAGCGTAACCACTAAGCTGCGAGATGCGGGTTCGATTCCAAGTTCTCTCAAGATCACTCAATCTCATAAAATTTGTTGAAGACTCTTTAAGAGAGGACCATCTCAACTTTTTTGTCAGGTGATGATGATGGTAATAATGTGTAATTAATCCCTTCATTCGATTTCAGGTCTGACTCAGAGTGCGAGATTCAACTTCCTTTCCGCTCTAAAAAACCAGCAACAGCGACCAAACGCAAAGCTCGATCTCCAAACCACCTTTGGAACCCAAATTAAGGTAAATTACTTTATCATGTTAACAGAATGTCTCATTTTTTCTGCTATGCGACGCAAACTGAGATCTACCTACATAGTATGTAGGTACATATTTATTCTGTAGGTATATTTTGTCAAAGCGCTTTGGTCTATACCAACTCCGAAGTGACGTTTAACTTACGTCACAGGCTAGTGACATTACAAACCTGTTAGAACACGACAATGCTGAATACACTCACACATTTTAAATTCATCTTATTACTGCAAAGCGATCACTCATTCATTCGTCACCTTACACTTTGAAGGTGAAACATCGGATCGAAATCAGAAATTGTAAGTTTATAATTTTGTTTTATGTTAGTTTATTAAATTTTATATCGTTATTTTTTTAAATATTTTTAATATCTTCTCTCTGTTTCAGATCCTTGACACAATTCTTCAATATTAAAGTCAGCCGCGTCTCCTAAACTACTGGTAAGATTCACAATTTCATAAAAAATAATATTTAGTCTTTAATATAGGTACCTACCCCATGATAAATTGTTATTAATGTAGGTATTTTTATTTACAGATAATGGCAGATCTTGGATTCGATGTCACCCAGGACGGTCTTTTTGGCGTCGACACTCAAGATCTACTGTTCCACTGTGCACAGGTGCCTCCAGGAGAATCGGAGGGAGACTTGCCTCCGATGACATTCAATAGTTTAACGAGGCGGGCTAAGAAAACACGCTCTAAGAAGAAATCAGAAGGTGTGGATAAGCATCTTTTTCGATCTCATCAATCTACATTCGTACTCAGCCGCAATATTTGTAAGGGTAGAAGGTTGATTCAAATTAAAATTACTGATATTGATGATGACAATCAAAATGTTCTAGTCTCTGCTCAGTATATCAAACAGAACGAATTGTAAAAAAGATTTGTGAAAATATATCATGTATTCCCTAGTTATAAGTTATTTTAATAAATATAAATTACATACCAGCTATTGGGTTTTTATTTATAATTTAAAGAATAAAACAAAGTAGGTAAAACAAAAACAAGTTTATTCATTTAAAAACATACAATCAGTTAGGTAGTAGTTATTCTAGGTTCTTAATTATTAGTTATTAACCTGATAAAATAATTATATGTTTATATAATTTAAAAAGAATTCAAGTGTCAGGTACACTTATTTTATTATCTTCACACCACATTTTAATACACAACACATTTTTCAAAGCACATGTTTTCCTATGATGCACACAGTTCATAGAATTTTTTTCATATTCACTATACAATTTCATTAAATTAGGACAACCTTTATCACCGATATCTACAATATAACAATTTTGACACAATTCGCGAATCCATTTAATTTTTTCCATACCTTTAGTTATAATTTTCTTTTCATTTAAATAGGGTATGATAGTGCGCTGGAATTCTCGATGATCGATAAAACCCTCACTCCAAAAGAGTCCACGATTATTTTCCAACCACCGTACTTTGCTTTTTTTCTTCATTAGTTAAATTGTTGAAAGGATATGGAGGTTTTATAAGAAATATTTGAGTGTATCCGTTGATCATAATAGCAAACTCCTTAATAATAAAATAATTATTAATGTCTTTGAATCCTTGCAAATCTACAATCACTGTATTGATGATGTGTTTTGTCTGTGTGTGTGTGTTTTTTTTTTTATGTATTATATGTATATATATGTGATGACACAGTATAGCATAAAGTACGCGGCGCAAATGCGTTTCGCTAAGTAAGCAAATTACAGTATTTATTGGCAGCGCATGACCGGGAAGTGGTTCACCCGCGGTCCTGACGCATTTTATGGTTTAGCAGCAGATGAAGATTTATAGAGTCAGCTATATCTGAGGTATATTCGATCCTATAAGAAATGGTGTTTAGACCTGCAGATTCACTCAAGAATATTGCCCGGTTTGGAGTCGGCACGCTCACCGGAGGACCAGTGTTAGATTTTGGAGATATTGCTCATTCCCACTGCTATGAGTGACTGGCATACGATGTTCCTGCGCTACATGGAGACCAAGAGAAATAAATCCTGTGATTTTGTGATTTTAAGAAGGTGAAGTTGTGTAGGACTGTACGAGCGAGACGTATTTATCATTAGTGTGTGTGCGTTAAAATTTTTCAAAATAAGAGTAATGAGTCTTATAATTTTTTTCGAAATGTTCTATAGTTGCAAAAATAATTTTTTGTTTAAAGTAAATTGTTCAATAAACACAGTTGGTTGTACCTTGTTATATTATAACTATAGGGAATCCAGACTAAGTTTATATTGTTAAAAATTTGTGTATGGTTATAGAAATTGTTTTTTGTGTACCTACTTGTGTTATGTTATGTACTATATATCAATAAATGTGTATTGTAAAGAATTTGTTATGCCGACTGTACTTAATATGTGTGCTAAAAAAATGTATTAGGTAAACAAAACATTTTATTAGAATTAAATAAAACGAATGTAGTTTAAAGATAACATTTTCATAGGGATATTAAATAAAACACTTATATTTTTTTTACAGTTTAATTGTCATTGTTTATTCTTATACAACTTTATTAAAAGAAAAATGTATTCTAAAGCTTTTCAAAAAAACATGTATGTAATTTTGTAGGCTGACTGTTCTTTATCGTGTTTGTTGAAATTAACTTTGATTGTACTGTACCTACTTAGGAATGCGACTTCGTAACATGAGCCATTGTCGATGTCAGCGAATTTGTGAATGAAGGCACGGACTTGTGCAGCTTTTAAGATCACGTCACATATAACTATATATATATATATATATTTTATTTTCTCTGCTTTCTCTGTTTGTGTTTTTTTTACTATTTGCTATAAATAAACGGTTTTAACCTATTTTTGTGTACAATTTTTTCCTTTCCCGAAACTAATATTTTAACATTTACACCAGTGGGTACCATCTCATGTAGGTATAGCGGAAAATGAGGAGGCTAACCGTGCCACTAGACAAGCGATAAGCGATGGAATCACCTACCTCTATACGTGCCTACCTATTCATGGCGAGCTGTTGACAGGTATTCGAATATTATGTAGGCAGCTGTGGCATGAATATTTTGATGAACGCTCGTTAACAAAAGGAATTTGGTACAAATCTATCCAAGCTCGGCCTCCCCGTTGTCCGTGGTTTGATGAAGATGTAATGACTAGGAAAAATATCGTAATAATTATGAGGCTGCGTTCCGGACACATTCCGTCGAATAAATTCAAGTTTTTAATAAAAATCACTGATTCTCCAAATTGTCCAGAATGGAACATGGTAGAAGACATACATCATGTTTTGACGGAGTGTGTCCGGAACGAGGCACAACGACAAGACATCAGATGTTTATATGATTTTAGCGTAGGTATCTGTAATAGCATTTTGTCTTCCCCGTACTCCGAGGAAGCCGAAATGCTAGTTAAGCTTTATCTGCGAATTGTTTAGGTAAGTATAAGTAAGAAGTGTATAAATTAATTATTTTTGTTTATGTTTTTATTATGTAATGATCTATCACTATGTGACAAAACTCCATTAAAATAAATAAAGATAAAACAAAAAAACATTTACACCTTGATCTTCAATTACTGTAGAGGTATATGGTCCTAAATATATTGGATCCATTTAATTAACACTATTACCTATTACACAATTACCTATTTTATAATTAATCGAATTGGTAGTTAAATCATATTTTAATTTTCTATCAATTTTTGTTTTAATTAAATTGTTTCTAGCATCTTCTTGGTATTTCTGTAATCTATACTTAAGCTCTACTTAGGCTATAGCATATGAATTAAAATTATAAACTGGATCTACTTTACTTATAATGTTACTTGGTATATTACATAGTTTACCAAACACTAATTCGAACGGTGCATATTCAGTTGCTGTATGCACTGTTGTATTATAAGAAAAACACCAATACTGTAACCAATCTGACCATTGACAAGCATGATAGCATACAGACAGACAGTCTGTATTCTTAAAAATGCTCCTAAAGCTTTATGTGAATTTTCTAAGGAACCAAGACTTTCATGGTGGTATGCCGTTGATTGCAGTTGGTTTATTTTTTACATATTATATACTTCTCGCATGGTTGACAAATGAATTCGGTCCCCTATCGGTTGCGATTTCTGTAGGAATTCCATACCGTAATATAAAATTATCGATAAACGATCGCGCTACCGTATCCGTTTCCTTATTTAGGAGTGGGTATGCTTCTACATACTTAGTAAGTTCACACTGTAAGGTAAGTATGTAACAGTATCCGTTTCTATCTTTAGTTAATGGACCTACTAAATCCAAAAATATTTTGTCAAGTGCAGTTGTTGATGTACTAGTAATACATAGTGGTTGTTTAATATTACTAATATTACTCGTTGATCATCTTTATTATTTATTTTCTTGACACCTTTTATTATACTCCATCGGGGTCCGGATCCCTGTGCCATATTTATTTATATATTGAGCTAGTTCTATTATGATACTAGCGGTGTCATCATTATGGAGTATGCAAATCTCCTTTATATTTTGTGTGATGCAAAACGTATCTAATTCTCTCGCGAGGAAATCTCGTTTCGTACACGATCGAGAACTAGGTTTGACACACAATGTTACTAAAGATGCTGAGTATATTATAAAATCATGTTGACCGTTTGTTTCAACGTTTCGTAATAGTCTTTCATATTTAAACTTAATTCGGACAAATTTTTTGGTTTTTTAGAAATTTGTACCATGATTGGGTGATCAGGCCAGTCATGGGTAGAATCCCTATGAATTGATTCATTTACCTGCTTTTGCTCTTTTGCTCTTGCGTTTTCTTTGTGCTCTTGTCATTACTGACATAACATTTTATGTGTTGTTTTTAAGTTCGTCACGAGCAATCTCAATTCTAGATAAAGCGTCTGTAACGGCATTATCTTTTCCTTTCAAATACTCTACTTTAAAATCGTATTCTTCTAGGCACAAACGAAACTTGATAGATTATTCATGTTAAATAAATAAATCAGAGGACGGTGATCCGTACCGATTTTAAAGCTACGTCCATATAAATATGGTCTAAAATACTTCACCGCTCATACGATGGCTAATAATTCCTTCTCTATGGTTGGATATTTTTTCTCTGCTTTATTCAAAGGTCGGCTTGCATAAGCTACCGGTAATCCATTTTTATTGGATAAAACACATCCTATAGCTATTCCTGACGCATCCGTGTGTAACATAAACCTATTATTACTTGAGAAATCTGGGTATTGTAATAAGGGTGGACTGCTTATAGTTGTTTTCAATTTTTCAAAAGCTTTGTCGCACTCCAATTAAATTCTACTTTTTTCTTTAATAAATTATTTAATGGTTGAGTATTTTCCGAGAAATGAGGAACAAACTTTCTGCAATAATTTGCAAAGGCTACGAGGCGCCTGACCTCGTTAGCGTTTTTAGGTACTGGATAGTTTTGTATTATTGAAATCTTTTTTTGATCTGGTTTTATTCCTTCGGGAGTTACAACATGTCTTAAATACAAAATATCTTTTCGTAAAAAGTTACACTTTAGTGGATTTAGTTTTAAGTTTGTTTTCCTTAGTCTTGCAAAGACATCTACTAAATTTTTGTTATGTAGATCGAGAGTACGTCCCATGATGATTATATCATCCAAATAAACTATACATTTCAAGTAATTTAGTCCAGACATAGTCATAGTCTATAGTCATTGTTCTGCTGAAGGCATTGGGGCTTGTTTTTAATCCCATTAGCAATCTTTTCATTTGATAATGTTTATATGCAATGAATGCAGTATATTTTCTGCTTTCAGGGTTAAGTTCAATTTGATAGTAACTTTGATTTAAATCTAAAGTGCTGAAATACATAGCACCTGATAACGAATCAAATATTTCTGTTATATTAGGTAACGGAAACGATACGGAAACGCGAACGATATGAGTAAATCTGACCTGGATTTAAATTTTACTGAGCTATTTTGATGTCTTCGAACCAATGTGGTCACAGAAAATGAAGTGTGTTTTAAACTACCTCTCCTATTGTAGAAGTCATTGTGTCAATCTGACCGAAAGTTATACAAAGTTTAGTTTTCATCATATCAACCTGACTTCACAAAACTGAGTGCACTTGTGCAGCATAACAGTAATGAAACTAAATTTGCTATTTCGATAACTTCGAACCAATGTGGTCACAGAAAATGAAGTGTATTTTAAACTACCTCTCCTATTGTGGAAGTCATTGTGTCAATCTGACCGAAAGTTATACAAAGTTTAGTTTTCATCATATCAACCTGACTTCACAAAACTGAGTGCACTTGTGCAGCATAACAGTAATGAAACTAAATTTGCTATTTCGATCACTTCGAACCAATATGTGGTCACAGAAAATGAAGTGTGTTTAAAACTACCTCTCCTATTGTGGAAGTCATTTGCTCAATCTGACCGAAAGTTATACAAAGTTTAGTTTTCATCATAACAACCTGACTTCACAAAACTGAGTGCACTTGTGCAGCATAACAGTAATGAAACTAAATTTGCTATTTCGATCACTTCGAACCAATATGTGGTCACAGAAAATGAAGTGTGTTTAAAACTACCTCTCCTATTGTGGAAGTCATTTGCTCAATCTGACCGAAAGTTATACAAAGTTTAGTTTTCATCATATCAACCTGACTTCACAAAACTGAGTGCACTTGTGCAGCATAACAGTAATGAAACTAAATTTGCTATTTCGATAACTTCGAACCAATCTGGTCACAGAAAACGAAGTGTGTTTTAAACTACCTCTCCTATTGTAGAAGTCATTGTGTCAATCTGACCGAAAGTTATACAAAGTTTAGTTTTCATCATATCAACTTGACTTCACAAAACTGAGTGCACTTGTGCAGCATAACAGTAATGAAACTAAATTTGCTATTTCGATAAATTCGAACCAATGTGGTCACAGAAAATGAAGTGTATTTTAAACTACCTCTCCTATTTTGGAAGTCATTGTGTCAATCTGACCGAAAGTTATACAAAGTTTAGTTTTCATCATATCAACCTGACTTCACAAAACTGAGTGCACTTGTGCAGCATAACAGTAATGAAACTAAATTTGCTATTTCGATCACTTCGAACCAATATGTGGTCACAGAAAATGAAGTGTGTTTAAAACTACCTCTCCTATTGTGGAAGTCATTTGGTCAATCTGACCGAAAGTTATACAAAGTTTAGTTTTCATCATATCAACCTGACTTCACAAAACTGAGTGCACTTGTGCAGCATAACAGTAATGAAACTAAATTTGCTATTTCGATAACTTCGAACCAATCTGGTCACAGAAAACGAAGTGTGTTTTAAACTACCTCTCCTATTGTGGAAGACATTGTGTCAATCTGACCGAAAGTTATACAAAGTTTAGTTTTCATCATATCAACCTGACTTCACAAAACTGAGTGCACTTGTGCAGCATAACAGTAATGATGCGTTGTTTTTATTTCTGTGGATAGAACGACTCAGTTACAAATCTGAATCATAAGATAGCGACCTAGACAACAACTTTCGTTATAAATGTGTAGTGTATTTGATTGTCATCCAGCTTCTGTTGTTGAGGTAAGTTCGTAGATAGTTAAATGAGTTTCGATAACCAATTCAATTCAATATTATTGGGCAGCACACCCCACGGAAGGGCCGAAGGCTCTGAAGTGGGGTCGTGTGCCCAATAATATACTACTTCTATGTACAAAAAACTATTCAACATATTGCAAAGAAAATACATGTAATATCCGCGTAATATCCGCGTCTATCACGATTATAGACTTACCGATGAAAAGATATCTTGCGTTTATCTTCACATAAAGATCCCAAACGGCTTTTACAACCCACAGCTACACAAGTCATTATATACTAAGTTCTCGATTAAATATTATATATAAAACACAAAATTACAAATAAAACATAAACACAAATTTTCATTTTCTCAATCTGACATTCACTTGTCACCGTACGGTATCAAACAAAACCAAAACAATATCAAATCGGCTACATCGCCTTATAGGATGACAGTGACCATATGCTCCGTCTACCTTACGGAACGTAAGGTACCTACTTGGTCTTAGCTTCGCCCTGACACTGAAAAAAATACTCATAAATATCTATTATCGGTATGCCTGCGACGGAGGAGGAAGCGGGTTCGATTCCTGCCTTGAGACAAATATCTGCAAATATTTGTTCCAGAGTTCTGTTATTTTCTATGGTTTAAATTAAGCTATAGCAATATATTGACAACTAGTGACCCGCTCCGGCTTCGCACGGTTTTTTAATACCTATAAACCTCTCACTCTATCTATTAAAAACAGCATTAAAATCCGTTGCGTAGTTTTGAAGATTTAAGCATACATAGGGACAGAGAAAGAGACTTTGTTTTATACTATGTAGTGATGATGGATAATTTATCTTAGAAAAACAAAATGGTAAAATTATTCCACCGAACTCTACAGGACAAGTGACCTTAGCCTTTGTACAATGAAAAATATATAAATATGGTTTAAAGTCACTATCCATGTTTTAAGTATAACAGTCATCTAGTAACAACACAAGCTCTGCTTAGCTTGGGGCTAGATGATGCTGAGTTGATTGTTCAGATTTTTTTATTAATGATATTTGAAAGTACAAACTACTATCGAAGGAAGTAACTCGTTCCTAATCTCTCAATCTAACCTTGGATTCTGCAGCAAACGCGGGATCAGGCATCAGACACCTACTTTATGACGTCATTACGTCGCTTTTTCCGCCCGGGTGTTCTATTCCCGGTATTATTCCCGGGCGTTATATACCCGGTATTATACCGAAGGGTACGGGGTTACCGCCGAATTTATTTGACAATTATTAAGGTGTTCGCATTAAGGGACATTATTTGTCACCATCGCTGGTGGAGAGTTTCACTATCACACTGTTTGTATCTTGGGACAATTTGGGATATTTTTCTCAATCGATATACCAATTTATTTATTTTCTTACATTTTTTCGAGTGTACTAATTATCTTTAAACGGCTAGCTACTTTTTTTAACGTAAGACGGGTGTCTAGTTTCCCTGAACTTTGTTCTCTTTTTATTAATTTTTAAAGTATTTAGCTCGTGTTATGGCATCCCATTGCATGGCAAAAATTGCTTATAATCTTTTGCATATTTTTGATTCAGTTCTGGAATTTATAAGATAGAATAAAATAGAAGAAGATCTTTAAGATCCTTAAAATCAACAGTAACAGGCTAAGCCAAGCAATCTTCAACTCGATCCCGAAGTCTTAAAGCTGAAATTCTCTCCACCATCGCTCACAGTGACTCAGGGTTGCCACCATCGGAAATTCATGTTTTTCTTGGAATGTTTTCAGTCGTATCTCACGGGCAGACACGTGCGAACTATTAGCTTCCCGCCGGCGGATTAGAAAATAATTCAGCCGAACGGTATTATGGGAGGAAGTGGGATTTATTTTATTGGAGGGGGTATCTGGTATGCTGTTAGGGTTGGGAAAAGAAGCCGTGTAAGCAAGACACCTATTTAGTCAAGACAACTTAGGTTTTCCATTTGCGTGTCGTTTTACTTTAAAACAGTTGTAGTTTCTCTTGCAATGTGAGCTTGTTAATTTGATATGCATCTTGTTCCAAATTAAAAATTCTTTATTCGTCAACGTGGTTACAAAAATAGAAGGTTATTAAATTTGTCTAAGTCAAGCCATGACTGTGTTGTTTTCCAACTTATTTTTGCGTTAGGTACCTCTAATTCGCGCTATTTAGATTTGATCTAAACAAGAAAATATCAAAAATTGAAAGCCAAATTATTGTAGGTACTTATATCAGGAATAACAATTTCCTTCTAAAGTTCAAATTCTTCCTAAGTACATATTTTAACTGGGTTTTCTTTTCGATTATTAAGACCAGTATGCATTTTCTGGTCCTTGATCCCTGTCAGTAAGAAGCTAGAATAGGTACCAGTTCTTGGACTTTACCATGCATTACGTTTTGTTTACTGGCAACCTCGAGTTACAGACTTGGCGTAAATCTTATTTATGTTCCATAATTATTGCTTTATTCGCATGAGCGGCTCGCGTCGTTCATGTTATTGAATGTTGCCATAAAATGTTATTGATAGCGCCAATAAAACATGCTTTATCGGGTGTTTTTTTTTTCCTTTCCGTTTTAACCTCGTAATTCATTTCTATTTCTGTTTTATTTACCTTGTTGTTTATACATAAAGGTGCCACGTAGTTTCTATTTGTTATTATTATTGCTACATTATTTACATTATTACTGCTATATTGCTATATAGCAGTAATAATGTAAATAATGTAGCAATAATAATAACAAATAGAGAATATAGCAGAGCTTTCAGTTAATACATCCGCTGATAGAAATTTTCGAAGTTATTTAAATCGAATAATAGGGAGGAGTCACATTTTAAAACAGACTTCCCCACGTCAAAATCCACTCACCATAAAATTGGGTTTATCCTAACACGAACAATCTCACAAATCAACTCCAAACAAAGGCAAATTCATCCGAATTTCATCTCTCGTAAGACATAAATAACGAGTCATATTTTCACGCCATTTCAACTCTCCCGCAAAAGAATACACGTCTGTGTGGATTAATGTACTTTCATACATTTATACCCGGTTCTTGAGTTTGCATTTACCCCAACTGACCTTACCACCAACAAGATCCATTTCAAATTCAACTTTACCACTAACAAAATTCAGTTCAAAGTTAAATTTAATTTATTTTTGACTTAAGTCGGAGTTACCAGAGTGAGGTGATGAATTTTCCACAAACTTCTTTCCGTGTCTATCCGAGCACTTTGTAAGATAAAAATGTGGACGAAAGAGCATAGATCAAGTCTGCCCAGACAGCCGACAAAAAGTTGCCGAGCTGTGAAGACAGGTGCTATTTAGCTTTGTGAATTTTGTGACGCGCAGTTGAATTTTGTAACGCGATTTAGGAGTTGGAAGTTTGAAGAGCTTTTTGAGCATTCCTGTCTTTGTTTTCAAGTAGATACTTACAAAGAGCTTTTATTGCAATACATGTCTTACGCTTTTTTGTTCGTATAAATAAGGTAAGGTGTAACGATATGGTGCAAGACGAAGTTGACTTATTTATGGAAATGAAAGTGAATTATGAAAGTCTCTTCAATAGGTTAAATCTTTTTTACTTTGCCAGAACTTCTTACTTGCTTGCTTGATCAGATAATTCATGTGATTTGTGCATATTTTTTCAATGCTTTAACTTTACATTTTATTGACTTTTATGAAAAGAATAAAATATTTATTAGGAATTATCATGGATAAGTACCTGTAACTGAGAAACAGGGCCTTACATGTAAAAATTACTACAAACCTATGCAATTACAATATAAATGAGCTATAATCAAATGCATCTGAAGATAATATGGCTCACCGTCTTCTAGAAGTCTAGAGGTAGAAGTGGAATCTTTTACAGCGTCGTAGGTATTTTCTATTCTCCTAACTTTTGCGATATCTACTTCTTACTTACCATCCTGTATATCTTGTTCACCAATGTTAGTATTTTCTATTCTGAAGCTATTACTGCGTGAGTTTATATCTTCGATAATTTATCGTCTCCGTCGTATTTAGCCACGTGCACTCGTTAACCGCCATATTTCACTGTAATCCTTCCTACTGCTGTTTACACTGTGCCCTGTAAATCATTTTGATCCGATGCGCAGGAGTTGGCGTCCTGGTTATTGGTATTTAACTGAGCTATGAACTTTTTATCGGTTGCTATTTTTGTAGAGGGCTTTACTTGATGGTTTATCCTGAAAGTTTGACGGCTAAACAGTTATAATTTTAATAGTAAATGGTTTTTTGTATATGTGGCTTATTTTTCCAAAGTTATATGCAGTCGAGTTATTCATAAATCATGAACAAAATTAGATTTTACTTCTAAACTTAAGAATATAATTACTGGAGATAAATGGGGTACAAAGAATTAGAAGCATATCAAAACCCCCTGAGACCTTAGTTTGTTGTAGTGGAATATCATAAGAGACAGTATAAAATTGAGCGAATGGATGCGCCTGTCCCTTAATCTGTTACAGTTAAGCTTAAGCAAAATTCCAGGCATTGAAGTAATCATAGATGCAAACAAACCTCGCCTGTCTATCAAGATCATTCTTACAGAATTGTTTACGACTGATGTCCCTTGGCTTTGTCCGTGTTTTAAATTGAATAAGAAATAAATCTTGTCAGTTTTTAAGGGTTTATTGATGTCGTCCGAGTCTCGCTCGTCAATGTCTTGTCGGCAATCTCCTTTTGTATTTTATATATATGCGCATATAAATGGGTTTTTTCATCAATCATTTCATGGGTCTGAGCTGATGACTGCAATTTATGTGTCGAATGCTGATTTCTTTGTTTCGGATAACTTGAAATTTGGGACATGAAAGTCCGTTATAGTATATGTAGCAGGGTACTTTTTGGAGAGTTATTAAATTGAAAATGAAATAAAAGATGTCATACTTGGAAAAGCATAGTAACATTAGAAACACAGTGAAAAATTCAGTCAGGAATATTTTACAACTGAGTACATTATTGTAGGTAAAATGTGTAAAAGATGGCAGTTTGCCTCCTTGATTAGTACCTTGATAACAGCATTATTTCGGAAAACATAGCAAAAACAATTTAAATTCAAAATAATATCTACATCCACAAATTATAACTTCAACACCTACACTACATCATTCACATTTGACCTCACTTTGACAGGTCTAGAAATTTACTACCAACATATCAATGAAACTGTCAAATTAAACTCTCGTGTCCTACTTAACATGGTCCACAACATTGACTGTACACTGAAGAATCAAACCTTCAATTCAATTGAAGCTTTGTGTCTTTTGAAATAAGCTATAATATACTAGCTTGATCAAGATTATTGGTAAACGTATGTTGGTAATAGAGTCTAGAACATAGAAACATGAATTAATCATTGAACAGATCAATTGCAGGAAGTTGCCAATAATGATAGGTTCAATGAAAACGTATTGTTTGTTTGTCTGTACACGATAAATACAAATTGTTATGCCAATAGAATACCTATTAATCTCAATTTAAAACCCGTTGGATTGTAGCTATTAGACATGGTAATGTGTTAGTGGTGTCGAGCGAGCTATGACATTCTCAGGGTTAAAATTGTTTCCTAGTTCTTGAACTGTCAAAAACTTGTGACAGGCACTCGCTGCTAACCGAGTTGCAGTGACTTTGATCTCTTTAACTTGACTCCGACTTATTTTAATAATTTTATGTGATTCTTTTTAAATAAAATGTGGTTTGTGTTGTGACTTTCTTAACGGGCACTTTACATACAGAAGGAGTGGCTTTCGCATATAAAAATATGTATGATAATTATGTAGAGGTATGGATATAGAAAAAAATTGTTAATAACAATGCTGGAAAATTTACACTTTATCTTCTACCCCGAAGGTAAGCAGAGCTTGTGTTATGGCTTGCAATAACTGATATACTACAGAATACAATAAATACTTTGACTTAGGAAGTGTGAATAGATCTTATTTATCAGAACTGTACTTGTTCGACTGAATCAACTAATAAGATTAATCAACTTTTTACGATAATTTTTATGTTCCTGCTCATTGCCAATTCTTTTATAGATTGATAGACCTTGATAAATTGATGCTGTTGTTTTAAATGGATCACTATCGAATAGCATTTCAGTGATGCATTCTATGAAACGCAGTCTAAGGTAGCGGCACGCAGCCACGTCAAGCGTCATCCATAAAAGGGGCAGTAAAAGCAATAGCTGTCGCCCCCGTACCACGGTACATTGAATACATAGATCGTATCGCCCGCTGTCCGAGTTATCTTGATTGATATATCTCCGCTGTCAAAAGTATATCATTTGTGAACGCAACCGGTCGCCGCTCGATCACTTTATAGGGAACACCTTCGTAGGGATAGCACAAAAATGTGTTGTCCATTTTTATTTCATCTCATGCCCTACTAGTAGGTACACATCGTAGGAATAGGTATTTCTTGGCTTGATTTACATATCCTATACGTATTTACACCCTACATGGGTTTCTTGACGCAAAATAAAGAGAAAAATGTATGGCCTTCGCAAGAAACCTAAGTTCACAGAGAGCTATGGAGTGAACAAATTTAAGTTCGCAGTCTGTGAGATTGAATCAGAAATCAGAATGCTTGTTTTTAAGAGGACCGAATTCACTTATATGTTAGGCTTAGAAATGTGAAGCGACAAAATATTCAGTTTATTAATTTGCTCAGTTATTAAAATAAAAACGATCCACTTTATTTTTATTCAGAAAACATTTACCTAACGACAATATTTTATTCTATGTACAATCTTATAATAAATAATAATATTTAGTAATAATAATGCATAATTATGATGATTAATCTTCTGTCGCTACCTCTCGCCACAATCAGCTACTGGATACATTCGAATAACCCGGCATAATTCGAATGATATCGTAATGAATGGCACAAACGGCACGTTTTATCGCGCGTCGACTTCTGTCGAGATATCGGTACTTTTATCGGTACTTATTGCCGGCACTTTAATCGATTATTTTGTGAAAGTGTTCGTTTTGAAATGTTTTATCCTGTGTTTTGTAGGAAAATGTTATCCATTTATCTATAAGAATGCTTTAAGTGTCTTGGTCTCTCCCGCTCAAGATCCTCTGATACTTGTCTCTTAAAAACTAAATCTCCCACGACCCAGTTATATGAATTCCTTCACATTGCAACTTGCAAGCCACCAGGCTCTGGAACGCTTTTCCTGTTTCCGTCCGACATGCCAAATCCCTTCCTATATCCAAAATTGTGGTTCATTTTGACTGATAATTTTTTAATACCTTTTTTTAAGAGATCGCTGATTTAACAGAACCTAAAAATTTGACATTTACAAGATCAAAAGATGTATTTAATAAATTATTTTAATATATTTTATAGTCCTCCCATTGCTCTAAGCATGGTGTATGGTTAAAACACACATTTTTCTCTCCTATGTTATTGACCTTTTTGTAGCTATTTATAAAAGAAGCGTTATAAAAACATAATAACTAGAAGCTGGACGATAAAGAACCTACTATTGAAACCTAAATACCACCTACCCAACCTAGCCACAAAAAACATAACCAACAAGATACAAGTTACCCCAAGGCAATACCAAAGTCAACGATAATCATGATCACATCACACTTATCAACCTTATAGAGTTCTGTAATGGCATAAAAATGAACAGCTAAGTAGAGACTAATATAAGACGGACAGACGGACAACGCTCGCGGCTCGACAACATGTAATTTTCTTTAAAACCACTGACGACTGCCCATTATAGAGCACAGTAAAATGTAGCCAACATTCAGTAGATATTCTCTACCAAATCGTAAATTATGATCAGCTCATTCTTATCTATTTTCTTTGTCAATTAAATGACCTATTTAATAGATTTTTTCCGGTTATCACGCGCATGTAACCCGATGCGATAAAGATGATCAAGAAAATACTGCAAAGCCTCTATTAGTTGTTAAATTATGCTGGAAATGCTTTCTTAGTAAATTTCTTATTTCTAACATCATAGATCGTATTAAAGATTAATCTCTTAAATCCTACCAACTAAATGCCATCAAAGAGTTAAAGTAGTGGCTTAGACTATCAGGGTTATTATTGTGTGTTTAAGGATCGCTCTATAAATTAATTTAGATGTAAGTATAGGATTGAAATGTGCATCTTCTAATCTTATATAACATTTTTAATAAACCTGCGTCGTGGACGTCATAATAATATAGAGAACAAATTGATCTAGGCTATAGAAGATAAAAACCAACCTTCTTTTCTGTCTGTCCGATCACCATAATGTGGCCATCACAAGGATAATTCAACAGTTCCTACAAATTACTTCAGCTTTGTGATTATAACGATATTATTACGTGAAATTGGCATGTCGGTCTGTACTTAGTGATTTTCTAAATAACCGGGTGGAATCGATACTTGTTAGTGGATTGCTGGCCCCTTTATGAGCGAATTCACGTTAATGCGCAAGTGTAATAACAGTGGTTGAGGAATGACACATTATAACCTTTACAGACAGGCTGAATGTACTCGTCATCATGACTTTACTCAAGCTATACCTACTGATGGGTACACTAATAGCTATTTGGTACGTTTCGGTCTAGCGGAAACTGTCATAATTTATCTCAAAATTCAAATCAATACATATCTCATATCTCTATGGAATACCGATCTATAGAGTATTGCATCGTCGTTTGTTTCCTGAAAATATTTAAAACCGAAAACATAAACTAATATTACAACCTTTTAAAATAATTATTTTTCTCTTTGATAATGGTTAACCAAATTGAAGAACCGGTTAAGAATTGTATCAATTTCAGCTAATATATAAAGTACGTTTTAATTTATGTGTAATTTACCCAACCGACACAATATGTTATAATGTGTATTCTAAAAATATAAAACGCAAATTGAGAACGTTCTGAGTCGGTTAAAAATTTAACTCATAATCATGACGATAGGTAGGTATTGAGAGGCACCATGAAATAGATATTTACGGCTGCTGTCAGTCATAAAGTTCTATTTCTACAAAGCCCTGAAGAGTTATGACACCGCACACAGCTACAAATAAAAGGGAATCTCATTATTTTTAGTTAATCCTTTCAAAACAGTACGCTCAACTCATAACATAAGATTAGAGAAAGAAGCATATGGAAAATAACCATTGCTATCAGCCAATCAGAATAAAATATACTAAAGACCGTGCCAGCCATTAAAGAGGCAAGTAAATGTGGTCTCAAGAAATAAAAGTGTTAGGGAATTAAATTAAATCTAGTCTCCTTAATTAGAAAGAAACTCTCTCTCAGTAGTTGCTTAAGTTTGAGGAAAACTGATTTTTTGTTTCTACAAAAAAACGAAACCCTTTGATGAGCTTAATAAGTTATAGGTATTATAGGCTGCCACCCGATTTATAGAGACACTTTTGCACTTTTGTTTTAGGTAACAAACAACAATAAAAATATTATTTTACCAAATGTTCCAAGAGTATTTTCTCTATCTGTGAAAGCGTGTATTGTGTACAGATAGAGAAATATTCTTATGACCACATCTCTCTCGCTTTGCCAACAAGGTTTGCTAGAAGAAAAAGCTTTTAGGCTTAAGTCCGCCATTATCTTTCCAGTTTGGATTTTACAAAATACCTATTTATTTTTATTTTATGAAATAAAGAATGAGAAAGTTTAAAACTGATTCAAGAAACATTAAAATTATGTCCATGCATTCAAAAAGCACCTTGCCCACTTCTACCAGCCACCTAACCACTCCCAACTTTACGACGTGACGCCGACATTCAAATGTCAAAGTGACATCTCGCGACAGCTGTCAACGATTTGTTTATGACAGTGGCATAAATCCCAGTGAGTTATTGGCCCTTTATTGTGACTCGTGACTAATGGTTATTGGGACATTGTACATTAATCTGTTAGCCATTGACCAATTACCGAGTGAGCGAGTGATTTGTGGTCAATTTAGAACGTACGAATATCATATCCGCGTTCAGGTTGAAACTTAGGTTGCGTTTTCAGTGCGAAACGAATAGTAACTCACTTGGTGACGACTGATGTGGAGCGGTGGACGAAAATCGACACAGAAAGTTGCGGATTCTATTCTCGCATCGTGACAATTTTATTAAAATATAAAAATATCCTCCTGTGTATTTAATGTGTGAATTATTATCAATTCTCTAGTACCTATATCACAAGCTTTTCTTATTTTGAGACTAAATGATGCTGTACGAACTGTCCAGCATTATTGATTTATTTTTTGACAGTTTTCCTTTAACTTTTGGATTAACACCTGGAGAGGTAGACGGTGGCATATTATAGATATAAATATAATACATAAACAAATATACAGAAACAGATACATAATAGCCGATAATGACAAGAGCCATTGAAGCGCGTGGACAGGCTGTAGATGTAAGATGCAGATGATTATACCGTTCTGCAAAGTAAATGTATACGCGTCGCGTCGCATCGTCTTATAAATAATTTTTATTGCTTTTCATTTTATACGCTATAACGTTAAACTTCGTCCAAATGATCTTCAGTCCAGCTATAGCCAGCTATAGTCGGCTACGCATATCAATCTTCCACGCATCGTTAGCGGGTGAACTTCAAAAGAGCCACTGAAAGCCCTGAAAGACTGTAAACTAGGCTGTCAACACGCTGTCGATGCTTTAAGATCTTAATGTTTGGGGCTTTTTTGGGTGCGTTGATATAAAACATTTTTTTATTAACGACTGGTAATTCTGGACTCTGCTGAACTTTTAATTTTGTCATGATTCGTCTTGATAATAATTCTAATCAAGAGTTATATTTTAGCTCCATTTTTTTTACTTTAAAAATTTGGACAGTTCCAATTACATTAATTTTGTATGACATAACTATGTATAATTTTTTTAATTTTTTGTTTTTTTATATAAACTTACGACCAACATGGCAGTTTTCTATAATATCTTTAAAGTTATTGATTACGTCTATCTATGTGCATTATTTATGAAAACTTAATTTTAATTGATCAATGCCTAGTTTTTTAGGCCTAGATATTTAATACCAAGTATAGTCGAAAAAAACTTAAGTCCTACCGATTACAATTTGTTATTCGATTCCCTAGATTACAGTCCTAGATTTTTCCGCTGTCAATAGATTAATACATTTTATAGAGTCAATTCAATCCTAAGCTGGATATAAACGTTAAGGGTTAGACGTGAACCAACAGTGAACAGTGTAGATTGTAGGTAAACCTTATCGGGCCTTCAATAATCATTGCGCTGACAATCTTCTCTGTACCGTCACACACAGAACGCATTCGACTTTTCATTTCACCGATACGATTTTCAATTGTAGAATCTTCTACACTAGAAAGGCTATTTCCCTCTCATAGTACAATAAAAATAGATGTCCGGAAAAACTACTTTAGTGAATAGTTTAAAATTAAATGCTTTTGTAGATACGTAACTTTCAATTGACTTGTGCTTTAAGTGAAAACTAGACTTAGGTTATCCAATATGATTGCAAGCTATAAGCTTTCCTCTAATATAAAAACAAACAAAAAATGCCAGAACGCAATAAAAAACATAAATATCATTCCTACTTGTTTCACTGCTGTCTATTTTGTGTATGTTGTTATAATGTAAGAGGAAATTTTTATGGTTTATTTCAAATTGAAGCAAACAGACTAAAAAGAACTAAATTATTTTCAAGTTCCATCTCTCTCTAGAAAGATTAATGAGACTACCAATTAACCTTTTATATTATAAATCTAAATTCAACATGACATAAAATAATCGTGTCGCCACATGTACAAGTCCCCAGTAAAATACGCCGACGGCTTATAAAGCCCCGTTCTTACGAGCAATTACGGCAGATAAAGCCTTTGAACGCCGCCCCGCTTACTGACGAGATACGGTTAGAATAACCTTCTTAATGGAAAGTATCACAGTTTATGTTTAAAGGGGAGGCTTTTTGCTAAGTTGTGTGGCTTTTAATAAACTGATATTTGAATGTGTACCTTCCTTGCCTGAGATTTTGTCACTCTCTTCCATAATTTGGAATAGGAATATGATAAAGTGAATCCAAATTTTTGATACATACTTCCCTACTTTAACTTATTCTTAGTATACTGATTTTTTATATAAATTTAATAACTAATCAATAATCACTCTGACGTATGGAAGTAAAAAGTATTGTTACGCTTAGTACTGCATCAACATTATAAATATATGATGAAGTGAAACAGTAAGTCGCGTAATTTTGCGTTCAAGTTACCAAATCAACAGTGAAAAATCAAAGCACCTATGCGTATGTTATGAATGCGTATGTTCCTTATTTCACAGGAAACATTCTCCCACCAAACAAATAGTTTTGCTCTTTCCTAAACCAATCACCCAAAACAAAAGTCACGCTCTACAAACCCGTCAATAAAACCTGCTACATAAATCGTCTCACCCCAACAGGAATACAACAGTATGTTGGTATCTAGTGGCTAAAATACCCAAAAACGTATCAGTGTGCCATCCATGCACTCCCGACTTAGCTCGTAACGTTACAATTTTATGACCACTTTTATTACTGTACGCTTTCGTGCGCGATTACCCTCCAGAGTGAGTTCTGCTGTTAGACACCCCGTGACACGGACCGTTACCTTACCCAACGCCTTTACTTCTCAATGCTCGCTTTCCATTGCTGGTTTTCTGGCTACAACAAGGAAATGATTGGAAGATAAAGTCAGATGGACGGGTATGTTTGCGATAGAAACGCACGGAACGACCCTGTTGTCAGCAATTACATTTTAATGCGTGTTTTATTATCATAGGGAGTCTAATGTACTAGTGCATTAATTTATCACCTCCCCTGTTTACGAGGTAGAGTTTGACAATTGAAATGGTGTATATTCGTAGGCGGCAAGTGGATCTCGATCCCTGCTGTAGGGATATTTCCTTTGGCAGTGCGTGAGGCTGGTGGGTCTACGTGGGGTGGATGTGCGCTACAATCGTTTGGACAGACAAGCGATGGACGTATCAAAGGCAACTGGAAATGCAGTTGCAGTTTCGATTGAATTGAGAGACGTCTGCGGTAGATCCACAGTATACATGTGCAGAGCTCAGAGAGAAAGCTCAAAATGGTGAAGCTTTTTCGAAATTAAAAACTTATACAAAAAGTACAATATTTTTTTGATATCTGAAGCATTTGACACAAAGTGTTCAAGAAAATGCTGACGTTTAGCTCTTACAGTATTATGTCCTAATACCTAGTAAATTATCTCAGTTTATAATGCGCAAAATAAATTCTAAAATACTTACATAGATTTATTTAAAACCTGTACCATACCTAAGTGTCGTGTTTCTAAGATTAGAAACCTTTGGCATTAATTAACAATATTATTAAACTGTGGAAATGTCTTAAGGTAGGTACCTAGATACATCATGAGGGGAGAAGAGAACGTGTATAATAAGATGATCTTCAAATATAATAGGTTGTTCAGTACACTATTGACCGATTTGTGGCGAGTATAGGATGGCTGGTAGACGATGTGACAGGAGATACAGCAGCCTCAGTCTATTTCATACGTCTTTGTTTTACATAACAAAGATGAACAAGGACGGAAAAAACATAAATCGTTGAATGAATGACTTTCTTTAACAGTGATGGATCTATGGATTCGACTGCGGTATGACATTATCTTTATTTAAATATGCTCTATGACCGTTCTATTCAAATAAAAAACTAAATGATCAAACAAAAGCTTTCATTTAAAAAGCTTCAAAGCTTCACTTCTGCTCAACACTAAGTACATCTGTGCCCTGTACCAAAGGATGATTGAAACTTGTCTGATGCTGATAGGAGCGGATGTTCGGATGTTTGCCTCAGACTCGCCTTTCAAGTGATCTTGATGCTTCGCATTGTGGCGCGGCTGGCTGATGACATCTGAAATATACACAGATATGTTCTATTCTACTGTTTGGAACGTTTCAACCTGCGTCTCAAAATGATATTTGACATTTTTGAAGGTAAATTGGTTAGCATAAAATCCTTATATCACTACGTAGTATAAAGCAAAGTCGCTTTCTCTGTCCCTATGTCCCTTTGTATACTTAAATCTTTAAAACTACACAACGGATTTTGATGCGGTTTTTTTTAATAGAAGTTTTTTATAATAAAACCGTGCGAAGCCGGGGCGAGGCGCTAGTAATATTATAAATGCGAAAGTAACTCTGTCTGTCTGTTACGCTTTAACGCATATACCTACTGCTGAACCGATTTAAATGAAATTGTCTAACTTGAAGTTCGAAAGAAGGTTAAAAAAAGAAAAAGATGTATTCGTTATGAATTCTATTCTTCAGAGAAACTCCGAGCTTACCATATCTGTATGTTGGATCACCTTCTTTAGATACAAACTAAATTCCTACTATGGATGTTTTACCTACGTCAATATGAACAATCGAAAGTCATCAGCTCTAGGTTTACAAAGGTTCCGTATCATTATGGTATATTTTTTTTCAATCACTGCGATATACTCGCCTGTAGAGTTGGTCCTTAAGCCCTGTACATACTAAGAGACATGTTAATTTGTATAAAACCACGTTTAAATTGGTGTATGACTACAAAATTGCGAGTGCTTTGACAGCACATCCGGCGGAAGTACCCGCCCAATAAAATAGCATGTTTATTTCATCAATGGATTTTGACAGGTTGATGACGTACTGTCATCACTTAACATGCTTGATTACCACGCGATGTAACGGTAGGTACCATTTAACTTGACAGAAAGGGTGATTAGATAATAATACGTTTGTAAGTCTTATTTAACAACAAATAATAAATACTCGGTGACTCACATACATAGAGCTAGCCCGCGCGGGCTTTGGGTACATGAGTGCAAAATAAACAAAATAATATAAGTAAAAAAAAAAAAAAAAAAATCATTTATTGCCTGAAAGCCTTAGACTTATATAATAACTTGACTAACTAAACCTAACTAACCTGCATGCATAGGTATACAAAATAACTTAATAACTAGGTATGTATCCTATATTACATAAATCTACACATCTACATCAATATTATATAGGGTCACATTTTTTCAGGCAATAGGGGTAAGCTCAGCGTAATGCCGGCAAGCTAATTAAGCATGCTCGGCGCTGGTTTTCAGTTTACCCCTACGCGCGACTGGTATTCGTCGGCAAGATAGAAGTATTTTTTTTTTTTGCGGGTTCTTAGCTTGTTACATCATATAATAAATTTGTATGTATCACAAAAATAGTGTGTGTTCTCCTGAGGCACCAGTCTCGTAAGAGTCTGGGCAACCCGGCAAAATATAAAACACTTTACGTAAAGTAAAAACGTAAAGTAAAATTATTACAACTTAAACACGAGAAAAAAATATGTAAGTACTATTAACCTCAGTATCTCAAGAAAATAAAATACTAAATAAATAATAATAATTAAGAGATATGTAGGTTTATTAATGTTATAGGTTTCTAAACTTGTCAACGTGCCGCTATTTTTGTCGTACACTGTTCACAAACTGTTGATTTGTTTATATCTTATCTGGTTTTATATAAAATACTCAACACAACTGACTCAACAAAATATGCATTGAAAACTGCTCATAAATAGATTTGCATCTGACCATCCATTAGTTTTGATTTATTGTGGAGGAACACGCGTGGTGGTAAAGTGTGGGAAAATATTGCTTAGACAATGCGAGTTTTTGCGTAATATTAATAAAAACAGCAAAGTGGAGGTTAGACTTGCACACGAAGGGTTCCGTACCATTCATAAAAACGGCATATGTGTTACTAGATGCACCACTCGGCTTCGCCCGCATGGATATTTATTTGTCAAATTTCTGAAATTTATTGCACGCCTCCAAGGGTTGTTTCGTAAAAATAAAAAATATGTGTCAAATTATTTATATCTACCGAGTTTTGAATGAATCAAATCAAGAAATAATAATTTTTTTACATACTTTACCACCCTATTTAAACCCCTCGGAAGTTAAAATTTCCAAATTTTAATAGAATATGTCTTATTCTAGGTCCTAAACGATCTACGTACATTCATTTAAATGGGAGTAAATTTATTGGTAGTTATTTTAAATATTGGGGTAAGCGGTAAAAATCAGCTTAATAAATATTTGGGCAGCTTAATAAATTTTGGTCGGATATAAAATAAAAACGACCTGCAATACTTGGCTGACAAATATAAAATTTTTGGTAAGTGAATAAATAGCGGTATGGTCTATGAAATTAATACTTTTGGGCGACTGAATAAAAAAATAATGGGCAGTAATAAACCATTATTATGTGACAGCAAGTAATTAAATTTTTGAGGTGCATAATAAATGTTATGGGCAAAAGAATTATAAAAAAGTAAAGCAGAAAAAAGCGAAAATAAGCCGTAATCACTGGTACTGCGTTTGAAATCTTACTATTTTAGGTAGATACTATTATAAGTCTGTGTGCATGTTTGTTATAAATAATCTCAGTAGATACTTAAGTTATTGAGAACAAATTTGGTGGTGGTATGTAGATACTTAGTTATTTAGATGAAATTTGGTATGTACCTAAGTAGATACTTTAAGACCGAGAATAACTTAGTAAATACTAAGCAAAGTTTAAAATCTTTGGGGCTTTCCTACAAATGATCTCTATCTCTCAATCTTGGGAATAAAGAAATAAAGTTATATCCCAAAATGTGCTGTACAGAGTGCGAGGACTTACACACTTACTGTCAAACTTTAATATTAACATTCATATTTTTTCATTGTTTTATTTATTTTCCCAATTAAAATAGTAGTTAATGTTTCACTGGTGAAATTACCGGAATTTTTCGTGGGAATTCTGGATAAAATATAGCGTATGTGTTATTCCAGACTATACTTAATCTATCTCTATATCAGATTTCACCCAGATCCGTTCAGTAGTTTTTGTGTGAAAGAGTAACAAACATCCATCCATCCATACTTACAAACTTTCGCGTTTATAATATTAGTAGAGGTGGCGACAAGCGTTTCGGAGGCAGGTACCTAATTACCTATGTAATCGATCAGAAAAATAACTTTTCTAGTGCTAGAATTTCTGTGGTAAGGAACCATATTACAAGCAAGCACACAAGAAGTAAGGCTCAAAGTTGATTGGTGAAATCAAGTAGTGCGCGCGTCCGCTCCCTGCCGCCGCGCGCCCCGCCACGCGCCCCGCCGCGTCGCGCCGCCCCGCCACAGATCTAAGTGCAAAAACCCGAATTTGCTTTCGCGATCCAAAACGTGGCCTCCAAAATCAAACGTGTTTTTCTCAGTCTTCGATATCCATAATGTTCTCCAATTGAAAAATAAATTTACACGTGGGTGGTGCCGCGGGGCACAGCTAATTTCAAATAAGTAGGTAGGTATGTCATTGCTTATTCTACAGCTTGACATGTAGGTACCTAGATAAGTAGGACATAGGTATAGGTAGGTACTAAGGTAAAAGTTATATTCTTTGCCTACGTACCTACCTAGGTACCTATGTCTACCTAAGTACTGCATAGTTCATTTGAAATTCCACCATCAAGGAGAAAAACCGAAAAACAGCTTAAAATTACCTTTACCTACTATAATAATTATAATGAGGAAAAATTGATTTTTATAAAAAAAACTTAATATTAAAAACTGCTACAATACCTTTATAGAACTTTTTGAATTATTCAATTCAGACATTCCATTCGAAAGATATCATGAGTTTAAAAATCAGCGATGCCAGATCTACCGATTTAGCAGTAGATCTACCTGCTCTTTCAGGCGTCTACCGATGTACTGATTTATTTCTAAAATTTAGTAAAATCTACCTGATTTTCCCGAGCGCCTTCTAAAATTTAGTGAAATTTACCTGATTTTCCCGAGCGCCTTCTAAAATTAAGTGAAATCTAACTGATTTTCCCGAGCGCCTTCTAAAATTTCGTGAAATGTACCTGAGTTTCCCGAGTGCCTATAGGCTCCGTGACTAAAGAGTACCTAATTTAAGGAGGCACCAACGTACGATAGTAGAAAAATGCAAAGTGGAAACGCTTTCTTTTTAGGATTGCGACAGCTAAAAAAAAAAGAGGTCGCCAGCCAAAATGCGAGTGAAAATACTCGCAAAACACAATACATAAGGTACCTACTACAATTTTCAGTCATTATTATCTACCTACTGATTTTTATTCCAATCTACAGATTTTTTACTGAACTTTCTACTGTTTTTTTCAAATTCCATCTGGCAACACTGAGTTGAACCTCGTTCGAGGAAGGTTGTGCTGGAGCTATATTTTCAGGTACGATCATTCATGGTCTATATAACTATGTATAACACAACACAACACAACACAACTTAAACACAGGTTAAACACAGGTTAAAAACAGGTTATACACAGGTTAAACACCGGTTAAACACAGGTTAAACACAGGTTCAACGTAGGTTCAACACAGGTTCAATACAGGTTCAACACAGGTTAAATACAGTATAACTACAGGTTCAACACAGGTTCAACACAAGTTCAACACAGGTTCAACACTGGTCCAACACAGGTTAAACACAAGTTAAACCCAGGTAAAACTCAGGTTAGACACAGGTTAAACACAAGTTAAACACAAGTTAAACACAGGTTAAACACAAGTTAAACACAGGTTAAACATATGTTAAATACAGGTTTAAACATGTTAAATACAGGTTAAACACAGGTTCAACACAGGTTCAACACTGGTTCAACACTGGTTCAACACTGGTTCAACACTGGTTCAACACTGGTTCAACACTAGTTCAACCGAGGATCTCAAGAGGCGCAGGTCTCGACAGAACCTACGCATTTGCTCCCCTTGGATTCGAGACCCTAGGTCCGTAGGGGTACCGAGGCTCTCCGGGTTTTTAAAAAATTATATGAGCGTCTGGTCGATGCGACGCGTGACCCGAGAGCTGGTGAATATCTGGCTCAGCGCATCAGCATTGCCATACAGCGTGGTAATGCAGCCAGTGTCTTGGGGACGCTTCCGACTGGTATTGACATGGATCAATTGAGCTACCTTTAGACTGTTTGCAACCGTCTGCGGTTAGCTCAATGGTTTCAATTGTAAATACTAGTTGTAATTTTTCTATTCATTTGCTTGTAATTTTCGTTGTTAATAAAGGATAGATAAAAAAAATGTAAAAAAAGTTCAACCTCGTTATACACAACCTCGTTATACACAACCTCGTTATACACAACCTCGTTATACACAAAAAAATGTAAGTAAGTAATATTACAATTATAATATTTATAAAAACTGGATAAGTCTGTGTGAATGTTTGTTATAAGTAATCTCCGTAATTACTTACGTCACTTAAGTCATTTAGGTGAAATTTGGTAAGTAGATAGTTAAGTTTAGAATAGTTTATTAGACATAGGCTAATAAAATTTTCAAAAATTAACTTCTGATGGGGTTAAAGTTTGTATGGAAAATTATTTTTCCTTGATTCAATTTACTCAAAACTCAGTGTAAATAAACAATAAAATAAATAATTTGACATGTATTTTTTATTTTAACAAAATAACGCCTAGAACACTGAATTAAATTCGATCCACGGTCTGCTGATAATTTTTGATAGTTGGTTGCTCCATTTTTAAATTTACAGCAGGCCAAAATTTCAATAAATGCTAATCATGATTTGCTGATGCATGAAAAATAATTTACTGCACAAATATTTTTTAAATATCCCGTTGTTATATTTCTTGTTGCCCAATTTTTATTTTTTTGCAGGTCATTTGTCGCAGCCCAGTTTTATTTATTCAGCTTACCGAATTAATTTTTTTGTTCACCAAAATCTGTTTAATTCACTGACCGATTAAATGATACCCCATTTAAATCAATTAAGTTTTTACGGAGATTTCTTATAATAAACATTCACACAGACTTTATTATATATTTATTATATTCCCATTTATTATAGTAGTAAGATCCAGGGTTAGAACTGTCTATTCAAAATTCACACCGATCCGTTTAGTAGTTTTTGCGTGAAAGAGAAAAAACATTCATCCTTACATAAAAAAAATCAGGTTTCTAATATTAGTGAGGATAACTTAGTGGTGAGGATGCCAAAATAATTTGGATCTGTCAGTTATTATACTTGATAATTTTTCAGCAAGTGTTATATCTGCCATATTTTCCCCGACAGTACCGCACATATCTCATGGCGGAGTGAAGTATTACCGTATCGGAGCGGAGGTGTTATGTTCTAGATTCCGTGATTTATTGATCACAGGAAACGCTGTACTCACCAGCCTTGGAACTGCAGTATATTGCCTATTATAACCACCGAGTCGAGGCGGTGGCGGCGTAACAACCCACCTATGCAACACTTTGGATGTTGAAAGAGTCCACTAAGGGCCTACCAGAAAAGGAATGCAGTGTCAAAAAATTGTATTACAATTATAATATAGGTAATACAATAAATAAAAATAATTCCGGACAATTCCGGTGTTTTACACAGCATAGTCAAGCCGCCGTAGTGTTATAGTATACTAGATCCGTACTTCCTTAACCGAAATCCCTGAATGAAATGAAAAATCTTCTCCGAAATTTGTTTAGATGTCACGCAAAAACAACTGAAGTGGCTGAAATTTTTGTAGAGGTAGTTCTTGTCAAGGAATAACACATAGGCTATATATACTTTAGTCCCATGAATCAGTTCCCATGGGATAAAAATATCCTTGTGACGTTTCCATGAAAAAAGCGTGTAAAGCCATGGCCATATTATTGGAATATAAATCAATTTGCACATCGCCGCTTAAGCTTCAATGGAAACTTATATTGGGTGAAGGCTTCGATATTTCCTACGAGACGTCTTTAAAGGAACCCTCACATTTTGACTATCTACCCACAGTCTGGCAAAACAACGCTGTTCAAACACGACTGCACAAAGGTTTGCTTCAAACCGACGACTTCAAACGGTCTAATTAAACAGCTCGCTTCTCAAAATGATCAAGATCTTCATCAGAAGAGATGCATCAACGTGGAAATAAACAGTGTTATTAAAGACGACCTTTGTGATGCAGCGGACGAATAGTCGGAAAAGATTGCGGCTTCGATTTTCATCTAGAGACAAATTTACGAATTCAAAAAATCGTTAGCAAAACTATAGACGGTATTCATTTGTTTCACGAAATCTATTTTCATTGTATTGGTTTAATTGCGAAATTTGACTCGTTAATTTTCTGATTTGTTTAAGCCATAAGAAATAAAGTTATTGATTTGTAATTTCTTTTTCACTGTTCTTTTACGTTAACCTTAAAATTAGCCTGTGTTCACAGAAAATATTGGTGTGAGTGATACACTCACGCATGTTGTCAGTTGTTCAGTGAGTGTGAGTATTTTAAATACATTTGAAAGATAACTTCCAGGCTTAATTTGACTTGTCTCAGCCGATGATATAAATTTACAAGCTCATTCCGTAGTTCAGTAGGTCTTTTCAGATATTCGACCTACTGAATGCACGGAATGACTGCACCTTGTGCCTAACAAATTCAACGGATATTACAGAGCTACTTGCCTTGAGCTTGTAAAATATCATTGAGTGAGACAAGTCAAATTAACTATAGAAGTTATCTTTCAAATGTAACTAGCAGTGCCTCGCGGTTTCATCTGCGGAAATTCCCGTTACCGTGGGAATTCCGGGATAAAATATAGCCTATGTGTTATTTCAGACTATAATCTATCTCTGTGCCAAATTTAATTCATATCCGTTCAGTAGTTTTTGCTTGAAAGAGTAACAAACATCCCAGGTAGGAAGCCGACGTCAGTGACCTTAATGCGAACTACCAATTTTACGTCAATATTACGTGACAGACGTCACATCTCAATAAGACACGTATCTAAGACGTAACGTACGACGTAAGATTAACGTGTCTTAATACCCTTAAATAAACGTTCTAACGTTACGTCTTTTTTACATCACTGAGGTAAGTGAAAACACCAAACGTCATAAGTTAGGAAATTTTCGACGTCAGAGCAACGTCTCAAGATAACCTAAAAAAGACATGTCGTAGTCACGTCCTTGTAAGGTAGTTGGTACGTACCTAGTTATGTTTGAAAGAAACCATAAAAAACGAGGTTGTGTGTGTGTGCATGTATCTAGCTAGGTGAAAGGTACGAGTGGGCTACCCATTATTTGTAAAGGGTTAATGAAGGTTATTTTGCTTTGTATTTTAAATGTAAAAAAGTAAAAAAAAGTAGGTATAATCCGTGCGCGATGAGAATGGGCTCTCTCATACCCACCTTGAGATTAAATCAAAATGACTTTCGATTTACTTTGACAAGGTTCCATCACATTGTCATCGCGCACGGAATAAACCTACCTAGGATAGGTAGGTAGATACAAACTTTTACGAATGTAAATCAGTAAAATATATCCTATAGCATGACATGATCAATTGACACTTTAGTGAAAAGAAGTCAGTTTAGGTATGAAGGAAAATCGATTCAATAAATATTGAAATTGTCGTTATAAATAATATTTTTATTTTTAGACGAAAATATCGATAAAAAATTACTGATAAACTGCTTATGTATGTTCAGCAGTCATTATTTAGTAAAATATATGACGCGCAATGCTGCATCAAAGAAAATCATACCTTGTCTGAGATAAGATAGAAGACGAAATCGTGTGGTGACATCAACAAAATTTAAAACAGTCAATGTAGACTAGGTACGTAACTACATGTTGGAGTATTGGAAGGCAAGGGTTCTCATTCTCATTGAATGGCTGTTTATTATATTATGTCGTATAATATCCGACCGTGCATAGTAATAATAATACAATAAATTAATAACAATAAGTTATCATTATTATTATTATTATTGATGGGTAGTGTCTGTCTGTAAGTACATTAGCGTTTTCTTTTTCTAAAAAAAGCCGTTACTTTGACTCATTTTTGTATTCCGTTTATTCCGCACCGAGGCGCCGCCGCGCCGCCCGCGCCGCTAAAATATCGCCCGCCAAGTTCGCAGTGTTGCCATCGATTGGCATAAATATGACGCAAATTGTAGCAAATATTTTCAAACATTTTGATCTTGGTATACCTACATTTCCGCGATTTAAAAAAATGTTGTGGCATCGGTGAAGAAACAGGTTTTAATCGAGAGAGTAAGCGATAACATTAGGAAAGTATTCTGTGATGAACAAAATTATTCAAAAGTGAGATATTTTCGGAGATATTTCAATTCTAAAATTTAAAACTAAATTATTTATTGAACTAGATTATTTCAGAGAGTATATCGCTTTTGATGATACATCACATAATACTTTTCTAACGTTATCGATTACTCCATCGATTTGCATAATTTATTTCATCACTGGTGGCCACACCTAGCTAGTTTAATTTATTTTTTTCTAAATATCAGACGGTTCGTGGGTAAGGACCGAATTTTTTGCATCGTTGCACAATGGAAATCGCAGCTGAAAGTATCACAACGGAGCAAATGTAGCACAACAGAATTTGTTAAGGTAAAAATTATCACAATGTTTGGCTTATTTACATTCTTATTTATTCTCAACCATTGAAAAATAAATTAGGTACTTACTTAAACCTTACGTCATGAGTTTCCTAAGTTTAATTATTCTATTACTTACTTATTATTTTATAGATTGGGATGTTGTGGGTGAAAAAACACAACTTTACTTTAAATGTTATCTTATTATATATATTATTTATTAAAAATATTGTTACCACTATATATTAATTTTAATAACGCAGATAACACATATTATACTACCTAAAGAATATTAAGTAAAAATCGCTCAAGCAGTAGGTATTTCTTAGACAGATTATATTAATATTAAATAGCTGGTCCAAAAATTATGTATTCTTAAAATACTTTAAAAAAGAATAAAATTACAAAATTATATAATAATAATAATATGATGTTACAATAATAATAAACGATTGTATGTATGATGTTATAATAATAATAAATGATTTCAAAGTAAGGTGCCATCCCTCCCTCGCATGAAATGCCAAAAATTTGGTCCTTACCCTAGTATGCCAGCGAGGTTACATGCTTGTAATAAGTATGTCTGCTAGTCACTGAATTAAAACTATCGTGGTGTGTCTTGATTATACTTAATAAAAACGGTTGTTACCACTTATTAATTTGCGTCAGTAAGCTGACATTTCGAAATGTACTAGACATTTCTTCACAAGCTGCGCCCCCTCTGCCAATTTGATCTCTCTGTAAATTTAATCACTCAGTTTTTATCCCGGCCAGCAGTACAAAATAAATTCCTTACATACATAGTACTTAGATACTTATATAAATCTGCAATTAAAATAGAACTAGGACGAAGGATATACACAGATATAAAAGAAATGTCTAGGCATTTGACACCAACAGCGTTGATGTCAAGGGGAAGAGATGGGAGAGTGATTTGGGAATAGGGAAGTGTGCGCCTCACTATAAGTCGCATCCAGCGTGCCCGTCAGGTCTGTCGTCCCGCAGACAAGAGTAGCCCGAAACTCTGAAGTGACAATCAGGCTTCAACCAAGTCTCCGAGACGGCTTTGATTGACGGGCAGAATTTAGAGATAAGGTGGGTGAGTTCAGGATGCTTTGCGCGAATGCTCTGGCAGTTCCACTGCAGAACGGTCGCCGGATCCATATTGAGAACCAGAAGTGAGGGAGACTAATTGAGTAAGTTTGGAGGCAACGTCGGTTGGTTTGATTTGTTGGGGGTTTGAAATGATGAATTTAATGAGAACAGGTAATTTTTATTTTACTAATTTGTTTGACATTTTATTTTGCGTTACTTACAGTCATAGTGCCGCTAATCGGTCGGTGGCAAGGTGGCAACATTAATTGTTCGAGTCGAGCCAAACCTAAACCACGAAAAAGCAAGATCATTCTTTAAATTCTTTTCTTTCTTTATAATTACAAAAACAAGGGAACGGACAGTGGACTACGGATATTATTTGTGAGTAAGAAAGAACTGCAATTGCGTGCGCAGGCGCACAATGTATTCGGTTATACAATTTAACGAATCAGACGGTGGTAGCGTGTCTATCGTCAATAACAAGTGGCTTACGCCGCGGCGTCAAGAAGTCTATTGGCCTCCTATCAAAGAAGGCAAAGCATTCGATCGGCAGCTAGCTCTGGACAATTCACCAAATGAAAGGTGGAAACTGTATGGCATCCAAAGGATTTTTGTTGAAACTGGTAAGTGATGAGATTGCGACCTAGGAATTCGTTACCGGTACTCTATTCCCAGTACCTACCTACCTATTTAACCTACAAAAAGGTGGGGAAGCTATTTTTATTCCTTTGTTAGGTTAGATTTCAGTTACGTCTCTAGTAAGTCTCTCTCTAGTAAGACTATTTTGGTAGGTACCTACACGTGCGCCACCAAGTTTTGGCCAAGTACGTTGCACTGGATCCACGTACCACAGCCCTGTGGGGTGAAGCCTGAAACGACGTAGCGTGGCTCAGGCTCACGGTAGCCTTTTACGAGCGCACACTGTCGGTTACTCGCCACTACACACCTACTTACCATACCTACACGGGCTATCTACTTGTGACATAATATTCTATTATACATCGTGGAAAGATGTCACAGGTTCTAAGTTCTCTTTTTTCCACTATTAGCATTTTGTTGCTTTGAAATACTTACCATGCTTGGGATTCAAAATCTATGCTCTCATAATTGAGTTCAGTGGGAGTGGGATCATTCATTTAGTATCTGCATGACTTGGGCGATTAACATGTGCATGACAATGCTTTTGTGGTGACTGGTGTATTTTTGATCAATAGATAGTCTAGAAAAGGCAAAGAAAAAACTGAAACTATCAGAGGTCACCTCAGATTTGCAAACGGATGCAGAGATAGAATACAGGCCTAAGCGCAAAGCTTTGGCCACTAAAAGATACCTATCAAGTGATGATGATGATGACCCACCCATACTAAAAAAGCATTTTTCAAAATGTAAGACCTATGTGAATTACTTTACTAATACTAAAATACTATTTTTTCTCTGCCTAAATAGGTATTACCTTAGCCTTTTACCATACTATCTAATAATAGTTTATATTGTAATCTATATGGAAATGGTGGCCTGCCTACAACCTACAACAGTTTTAGTTATTTTTAGACATCTATTCTTCTTGGTTATAAAGTTTATGAGTAGGTAGTAATTTTGTTTTATATTTACAGATGTCGAACAAATACAGACTAATAGAAGGGAATTGGAATCTGAAAGTGAAGTTAATATAGATACTGGTATTGCTGCTTGTATCTTCTTATTTTTGTTTGTTTTATATCATTCACTATGCTAGTTAGATTTTTTTATAAGAGATACAAGAAGTTAGTAGACCTTTAATAACCAGTCCATTTTATTTTCAGAACTTATAAACAGTCCAATTTCAAAAAACCAATTAAACAAACTCAATAAATTCAAACTAGCAGGTAATTGTTTTAATGATGTTAGAAAATGTTATATTCAAATATAAATACCTAAAAAAACATGCTCGTAGGTCAAAAACAATTATGATTTTTTAATAATTACATAACTTAATTATTTTTTTCAGAACCTGAAAACAGTTCAGAGTTTAACACTCCTACCAGCAAACACAACAAAATCCAACTGACAGGTAGGTAATCCTTTGATTATGTTGATTAATTTAATTAAGTCCTGGCTGAAAATAAAACATTATTTTGTTACTTTTTGTTAGATTTGGCTCTATAATTACTAACTACTGATGTAATATCCGTGACCGACAGCTAAATGTGCCCTTTGAAGCTCAAATTAAGCCTTAAAAATTAAACAGGATTGTCGTTTGCGGAATACTAATTATTTGTCTATTCCATTTTAGATTTTGAAGAAAAAGTCATACAATTACTGGCGAACATTAAGGCTCAAAATGAGTTAATGATTTCATTACTAAAGAAAGATGTAATTCCTGACACAGCAGGACTGAAGCCTAATATCAAGTTTCCTTTAGAAACTGCACTGGATATGAATGAAATAGAAAATTACCTGGAAACTGAAGATAATTCTAAACAACTGGTAAAACATTGATAACATAGAATATGAGCCCCTCCCTTTCCCCTCATGGATGTCATAAGAGGCGACTAAGGGATAGGCAGCAGCATCTACCTGAGTCTATACTAGACCCATACTGTGATCACCTGAGCACCAACCCGCCTGCCTAGTGTGGTGATTATGGAAAATCCCCCCATTGTATACTTTGGGGGAGGCCCATTACTTGCAGTGGACTTTTTAGGCTCTTATGCATATGATGATGATGATAGAAATAATAACATCTCTCTCAGTGTGGACTTTTAATGGCTGAAATGAGCTTGTCTGTTTACATAGTTAATTTTTTTTTTCAGATTCGATACTTGGGCTCCCTAGGAGGGCGTGATGTGGCTACAAAAATATATCGAGTTTTGAGATTTGTTATGACAGACACGCTAGCTGTCCAATACAACTTTTATGGCAAGCGATCGGCAAAAAGACCATTTCATGATTTGAAGCTCAATGCTGTCGTAATAGGTATGTTTTTTTTCTATTATCTTAGGTAATATACAATATACTGTATATTTATCACGCATAAAATTACATCAAATAATGTAAACAAATTAGAACTAGTATCTACAATTGAAACAATTGAGCTAACTGCAGACTTTAGCAAACAATCTACAGGTAGCTCAATTGATCCATATCAATACCAGTCGGAAGTGTTCCCAAGACGCTGGCTGCATTGCCCCGCTGTATGGCAATGCTAATGCGCTGCGCCAGATACTCACACATAAAATGGTCATCACCAGGATCAAACAATAAGGATATTGAAGATTGTATCAAAGCTTGGTTGAAACATGCACCTGAAAGACTGAAACGCCATACAAAAGAATGAGTGATAAAATACCATACAAGAATAAGGCAATTGTGGGTCATCGGCAGATGCAAAGACGGGCAAGATCTATAAAGCTAGGGATTGTACAGGAAATTCAAAGAGATTCAGCTTTGAGAAATGTTCAAAATACTTCTTCAAGTGCTAATAATGAAAGTACTGAAGTTACATGTAATTCTGATGACCAGTGCATGTCTTCAAACAGCAGTTTGAGTATATTTTCCAATAGCCCTTTGGTGAATCATGAATCACCCGAGCAGGCAGGTGATCTATGCTCAGATAGACACAATACAATTGATCTTGTTACTGATATTGAAATAAATCAACCTCTATCTCAGTCTCCTGAAGAGTGTGATGGTCATCAGTGTTCTAGTAGCTTATCTTCCCCTGCTATAAAAGACTTACCAGTGTTAGAACGTATTCATGACAAAAAAGTATTCTTATATGGAAAAGAATTCATGACCTATTCTAGTTACTATGATTATCCATTTGATTCTTCAATACTAAATGTTTTTGTTGTAGACAACATTTCTTGTAATTTCAAAATATTTCATATAAGCGATATTATATCCAAATGTGCTTTAATTTACGATTCATCTGAAAAAAATGTATGTTTTCCATTGCTCCATTCAGAGCCGTAGCCATAAGCTTTAAGTAGTATTTAAAAACATACGTTACTTATGACAGTTATGACATTATACATATTTTCTTCAAAATTAATAAATGTTATTGTGCGATAACTGGTTTATAATTTATACCTAGGTCATGATGTGTTTGCTCTCTTTTTAGGCTTTTTTATCACTTTCTTGACCACGCGGGACAGCGCAGTAAGCGACCTGTGTGCCATCCGACAATCAAACGAGCAGTGTGCCGCAAGAACAGGCAGCCGCTGTTTGCACCCGCTCTTCCCTGTGGTTAAGAACGTAGCTGTATTTAGTAGGTACCTAAAGAATACGTCGCCTGAACGTCCGAAGTAGGTCATTTTTCGGTTGTTTTTTAGTACCACTTTCAGCCTTTATACGTATATAATAGGTCCTACTGACGTTACTATATAGTCGTAAACACGTCATATTTTAGGTCATAAATACGTCGTGTTTCGGTCATTTTATAAGTCCCATTAGCGTCACTTTTGGGACGGCCACTCGACGTCACGGTATGACGTCTCGTGCCCGTGACATTTTGACGTCATTAACTGAGCCCCCTGACGTCACCCTGGGACGTCAGTTACGTCTGTAACCGACCCTAAGATAACGTCTTTAGGACGTAAAATTCCTACTTGGGATCCATCCATCCATCTATCCAAACTTACAAACTTTCGCGTTTTTAATATTAGTAGGGTGTATTTAAAATACTCGAACTCACCGAACAACTGACAACATTCCTGTTGCAGCGAAACGAATTCATAAAGCCATTAATGTAGTAATGCCGATCAACCAATGAAACCCTTTTCAAGAAAACAGGTTTCAAGAAAACATTTATTTTATTCACATCTCAAATAAAAGTTAATTCACATATAAATTGTACAAGTCATTCGCATTCAACGATAGCATTAACACTAAAATCTCATTTTTAAAATGGAGTCTCTGATACCCCGCCAGGTCTGTGGGACCACCGTGTTGTAAATTAACATGCGAACGTCATACAAAGGTAACCCTTCGGTGCGGCGTAATAAAGTGCTAGGACGCGTCCCGCTGCGCTCGTCAGGCGTCCAAGCTATTCATCGGCCGGACATTATCGTAAATATTGTGGTATTTATTCAGATTTCGAGCACAAACAATTCAATTCACGCACCGGCTGCTAATTGGGCATAAATCGCAGTGATATTCAGTGATTTCAATGAACTTCTCGCATCGATTAATATTTTATGTGCTTTATTTGAATTCGAATGAACCGACTCATATTCCATCAATTTCTCGATAGTGAAAGGGTTTATTGCGATTGTTCATCGATTTACAACAATGCAGCGGTAGGTGAGCTGTTCAATAAAAACAAAGCATGTTTTTATTTGTTTAAACAAAATAATTTCAAGCAATTTATTCCAAATGATTAAGTTTATTCGAGTCAAATTAATAAGCGCAGTGACTCGATGTAAATCACCGCTCATAACTCAAGACCGAGATACCGCATTTGGACTATAATGGCCGCAGTTAACATGTCGAAAACCGTTTTTATTTCAAAGGTACTCATAGCACGCCAGTCGTCAACTTGAACACTTTATAATAGAAATAATAACGCAACAGCCGGCATGAGTTATTGGCCACATTTCATGTTAAATTGTATGTAAATTCGAGGCCACAGCGACACGGCTCCCACAATAACATAATAATGGAGGATTGTGACTCACGTCAGGTTGTTAGTGTGTACTTAACCCTTTATCGGGCCACGCACGCGGGACGTGAGATCATTACTACGGGTCTCCGGGACACAATGGAACGTACACACCGCTCGAAGGGTTAGCGTGCCTTACGATTCCGTGAGTGAAGTGAACGTTTAAATTTCTTTATTTATTCCTCAGATCATTCGATACCGGTTCGGCTAAGCAGCTAACACATTTGGATAACAATACAAGTTTTTTATTCAAATTGAGCGTTTGTGTTGTAGAAAGCAACTGAAGCAGTTAAATAGTCGATTTGTGAATAAGTTATGTTGGTATTATGGTAACCAAACAAGTTTTTATTCATTGAACAACTTTATTCGAGTTAAATAGTGTATTTGCTCAAACTTGGGCACGTTGTGGCGATAAGTTTGTATGTGTTGGCGGCCATTGAGAACATTCACGATATCAAAAAGTATAATAATTTAGTCTTATTTTAAAGTCTAAGAAGTCTTATACCTATGACTTTGCCTATATGGTACCTACCTAACTATACCTAAGTAGATACATCACATCACAATCCACACTAATATTATAGTTATGTGAAAATTTGGATGGATGAATGCAAATTTTTAGGTTTCATGATCAGACTGTTGCAAACAATGCAGAGGTAGCTCAGCTGATCCAAAAATATTCAAATCCATCGTATTGAAACTGTGGCTTTTCTTACTGTCCCAACAATACCCAAGATTACAAAGGAAATAGAATATCCTTTCGATTTCCAGCTCCAATCTCTCGTATCACAGAACAAACCTTTAGCTGTTTAATACAAAGGTGGCGCGTTAGCCTTTTGTTATTATTCCACGTTATACTGGCTCTGAAATCTATCAGTCGTATACACTATCTAGGTGTCTATTATTTTCTTCCGGTCAACAATCTCGGTCACTTCAAGACGAAAGTGAATTGGTGTTTTTAGACCTTCAGATGAGACTCTGTTCAAACGAATTAAACAAACTTTCTAACTAACACGTAACACTTAAGTACCGCACATACTTTTTTATTTTCCTCTTCTTTATCATTCCACCTCTGGCGGTCTTTTATCAGCCGGATCCTCTGACACTTAGTTATACTTCTCGTTACTCCTTCTCAGTACACAAGGGTTACATCGGATTGATGTACCTTATAGGGATGGAAATAGCCTTGAAAATAACCCAAATTTTGAATCCATAATACTTTATATCTATTTTCAATATACAATGTGATTTTTCGAACCTTGATCAAACGAAATGTGCGGATACACGACACATATTTATCGATGAAAACCGAGATAAAAAAAATTTAATGTTATTTTTTTTAAACACAAGTCAAGTACAGATATCAACCAGGAATCTCAACTGATTTAATCTAAATGGCAGAAAGTACCTAATTTAAATGGTGAATAACATGACAACGGAAAGAGATAGACCCCCAGTTTTTGAAGGATTTGTAGAATAAATTATGAAGTTTAATACAACATGCAAAAAAGTACACCTTAATTACCCAGTTTTAAAGTTACAGAGAAAAAATAAAATAAAAATCGTTTTTTTTGTCTTATTTCTAAAAAAATACTGTTTTTACTACGCTTATGTATCGTATTTGTATTTTTTATTTATTTTATTAGCTAGGTAAACTTTCTAGCTTTCAAATGAGACTACTTTTAATAAAATACACCATTCACTCAAAAAGAAACGAAGAAAAAACCAGATGAAGTAGTCTTCATTTTAAAAATTATTAAAACTGCTTTGTTTTTGAGAGAAATAACATATAATTTTTTTTATCTTGATTTTTACCGATAAATATGTGTCGTGTATCCGCACATTTCTTTTGATCAAGGTTCGAAGAATCACATTGTAGATAGGATTTTCGGTATAGGGGCACATATATTGCACCAAAATCATAACGCTTGGCTTCTGCTGCTGCTGCTATGCATTTGCTAGGTTCCCTTAGTCGATTATTAAGATATCCAAGGAGAGTAAGATGGTTCGATTCTTAGCCGCGACAGCCAAAGCTCTATAACCAAAAATTAACAAACAGACAGTCGCGCCAACGTTGGTTGAACTCTGTTATCTCTATAACCGAAAATTAACAAACAGACAGTCGCGCCAACGTTGGTTGAGCTACCTATAAATATCACGAACAAACCTATCACGAGATTCACGTAGAATCGAGTTACGTTCGTTAACGCGGCGGAAACAATCGCCGCGGGCGCGGATATTGCCTGTTTGTGGTGGGAGGATCCTGTATACAGGGTGGAAGGAAATGATTTGGGATGAAGTCATGAGGCTGATCCGAATTTGTTTTTGATACAGATGGATCTTTATTTATCAGCCCTCTCACTTTCTGATTGCGGTTTCGAACGCAATATTCTTTGATGAAAAGCCATCCTTTCTTCGGGATGCCATCTACCTCCTTGCTATATTTCATTCGCTGTTTATTTTGAGGGAAAACATAGTTAACTGAGTTAATATCGCATTACTAAAAAACATAGGTAGTGCGGAGCATGGATCATCATTACGAAAGTGAACAAAATACACACCACTGAAAACACCATAATAACTATTTAAAAGGAACCAATTACCCTTTTTAAGATCATATAAAAAAAATCTGACATATATACTTTTGAATAAATAACAAAACAACTAATAACAGCTTGTATTAACAATTATAACAAACTCCTAAATTATCTAAACAACCGTGAGTGCCCAGAATGGCCCACGTTAAATGGCAATGCTAATTTGTTGACTGAAATAGAAAACAGCATTCCGATCACCAGTGGACTCAAAGAGAAGTTTGTTAAGATCCATATAAATTGAGTGGGCCCCAGAACCTCAAGGACTAAGAGTTTCCACTCCAATTGGCTCAAACTATGTAACCACGGTGAAGATTACCGTATCTATTTACTTTTTCTTAGATAAGTTTTGATTTAAGTCCTATCAAAATCAAATGTCATCCTGTATGTCGGTAGGTTGCACCACGTTCCGATCGCTCGCGGCGACACACTCAGTTTTCAGCCCGCGGCACAAAGCCCAAATAATTGAATTTTAACGTGAATTCGTCTTTCAGCCCAAACCTCCCGGGCTCGAAATATTATTATTTGTATTGGGCAGATAGTTTTGACTACAAAATTTGATTTGGATGCATGTGAAGTGAAATGAAGGGTATTTTAATGATTGCTTTTATGAAGTCTCTGAATTTATTCGCCCTTTACGAATCCATAGTTAAATAAACTACTTATAAATTTAGTTAATGTCAAAGTAAAACTCAAAGTGCTTTATTTCCTTAAGACCTTACAGGGCACTTGGACACGTCATAAAATTCATGTTATTGATAATTAAAACTAGGAAATAAAGTGCTCACTTTGATTTTTGTTCACTTCAATTTTTTAAGGTAAAGAAGCGAACAGAAACCTTTGCCTTGTTAGGTTATTAAATTCCGAGTTTGAAAAAAACTCGCCCCAAGCATTTTTATCATCTAAATAATCAGATACTTTATAGTAAGCCTTTTTACAAAGAATAGTTTTGACAATTTGTTTGAATTTATTTACTGATAGTTTTTGCAACTCACTTGGAGTTTTGTTGTAGAAGCGTATACATTGTCATTTGAAAGATACATACCTATTTGCTAAGATACCTTGTTTAGTCTAGTTGTTGGCAAAGCGAGTTTATTTTTATTTCTAGTATTAACACACACCAACTGGTTGAATGAAGGGATGAAGATTTGTGTTCATGTTTCGATATTTTTGAAGCTAGAAACTTGGACCGTTTTTAGGCATTTGATTAGTAATAGATTAAACGTTTAAAGTTTTTAAAAATATTACACGGGTAAAATAAAAAAGGGGATGAAAGTTTGAATGGATTTTTTTTCCTTTACGTAGGTACTAGCATACATTACATTTGAAATATAATAAAAAATGAGACTGAATATAAAGTCATATACTTAACACTGGATCTTTACCATGATTTGATTTGTTTAGAGTTTTTCGACATTTCGGCACCGTTTCAAACGCCATTATCGCAAAATAACTCATATCACTGAGACTGAAACTGTTTAGCGTGTCTTTGTCTTACCATTAACCATTTCCTTATCCGTCCAATAGCCGTCTTGCGAGCACGAGAGGATATCACAGGTGATCTAATAAAGTAAGGTAAGTGTCGTCCGAGGCACGTACAGTTTTGATGGCGCCAGTGGGCCTGATCGGCCGCGTGTGCTCACTTGGCCCCACTGTGGTCACTAACGAGTATTCTCCAATGGATCTACTAACAGAGAAAAACATTAGAAGAAAACCTGCAAAATGGTGCCCATTTGGGTGTTGTTTTATACTTTTGGAACGTTCTTTAAAAAGTCTATTACCATCAGAATACATAATAAATGTTTAGGTTATGAAGTATAAAAAGCTATAAGTTGGAACTGATTGTAGACATTCATTTAAAGAGCGAACGAGTAGAGGTAGAATAAAATTGTCAATGATTTCAGCAGGATGTTGAACATGACCCGAGCTTGTCCAGAATTTTATTCGTAGGGCAAGGCGATGCATGACTCCTTACTTCTCTCGCACTTTCAGGTTACTCTTTATTTTAATTTATACTGTTCTTTTCTACTATTATTTTATTACTTATTCTCGACAGTAATTTTAGTTTTCGTTCTTAGGTAAATTTATGATGATGCTATTAGCAAGTGCCTATTATTAGCTTTGAGTCTATTATAAATTGTATTTTAATAGATACCGTTTAGGAAATTTCAGCAGCATTATGCTAAAAATCTTGCTACAAAACTAGAGGAACATGTACGTTGCCTCCATTCTGCTAAATGAAGTAATGACGTTAAGGTGATTCGATTTCCATACGTTTGTATTTTCCCAAATATGAGCGATGTGGACATAATTTAACAAATAAATAACTGTTTTTGGCTTTGTTATTCGTCATTATTTGCGGCAAATTGTGTTTGATTCATGAAAACACTCGGTATAATTAGAAATAACGTGAAAACTTTAGGCCATTTCTATCAATGCGTGAGTGAACACGGATAGTGTCGTACGCCCGCTTACTTGAACATGTGAGTGTGATGGCGGCGACGGAATCGCCATCTGTGTGCTATCTAAATAATCATCTAATAATACCATAGTCTACCGTTCTCAAAGGGTTTTTCCATCGTCCAAGTATTTATTCCTATCTATTTTTGCTGCATTTCAAATAAGATCTAGGAAGCCTACGTTCCGTTTCCATGACAACAATAAATGACACTATGTAAACAGATAAAATGTTTGCTTATAGATACCAGTTTAGAGAGTTTTACGCTGGGGCCACACTACCTTACCGTCTACCGGGCTGTTACCGCAATAATTATGACATTAAATTACCGTTTAAATTACTGCATGACCTGGTGTGGTTACACTAGAGTTTACCTAGATATGTCAATAAATAAGGCGGTAAAAATATCACGTGCGTCGCCGGTGAGCTCATATTGCACACTGGACAAACGGTAGTGGCCACAAACGCATTAATTACTGCGGTAATCTTCTTTGATGTACGAAAAAATGCCAGTTGCCATATTGATTGGCATTGTAAAATTATGGCCATAAATCGTGGTTACACCTAAGTGTTGTATAAGTTATAATTAAAATAATTATCGGCATATCACGGTAGTGTGGCCCCAGCATCAGACGTGTCAGATTGTATGCAAAGCATTTCGATCATTCATCAGCGACAACCGATGTGGCGCAGTGGGCGAAGGTCCGCCTGCGACCGGTTGTGGGTTCGATTCCCGTGTCGGAAAAAATTGTGTACGATCTACAGAAATTGAACATGAAATTGTTCCGTTGGTCTGGGTGTTTTCTATGTATTTATAAAAAAAATATCTATCTATGTAATGTATTGTATTAAGTTTATCAGTCAACTAGTACCCATAATACGAGCTTTGCTCACCTTGGGGCTAGATGATGCTGTGTGGACTGTCCGGAATTATATATATATTTTTTTTATTGGACTAATCGTAACTTTTTACAGAGAGCCAAAACAAAATTTTGAACATGATTTTTTTGAAAAGTTAAAGTTTTTCTTTTTTAATATTAAAACATCATTGTTTTCGTAATTTTTTGCTCTATTTTTTAAAATAATGGTCGCTCTTATAGCTATCACCCAACTTGATAAAAACTACAAAAGCCCATTTTGCATTAAAATTTTGAAGCAAAGTTAAGATAATTATCCCAATAAAAAGAAATAAATATTTAAATTAAACTAGCTTTATGAAATGTTCTCAAAAGAAAATATACTTTATCAGAAATAAAACCATTTTCTAAATTTTTGAAATGTGGCCGTTTTGCATTCAATGAGCGATTTGTAAAAATGCCTGAACTTAGCTGGCGTAAGAGCTAAAATAAAATAAAAATCAGTTGGTGTTGATAGTACATAATTGTTTCTTTTTATTTTTGTCATACCGTTAGAAACGAGGTCAGGACCCTTTGTGGGATGTACCTACGCAGAACAGTCTACCAAAGTTTTATATAACAATCAAATAGACTTAGGAAGGCTTACAATAAGTAATTTATGACAAATATGAATTTGTTTGTACTAGGTCTATGACATTGTTCAAAATATAAAGAATAAAAATGATAAAAATCAAAAATTTTGGTAGTGTTGAAGGGATTCGAGCCCGTACTAACGGGATGTATCAAAATTTTGTGGATATTTCATTTTCAAAAAGCAAAAAGTAAATTAAATTTTCGGTGGTTTCGAACCCAGGTACGACTATACATCGTCGCACCCACCCGACTGTTCAAACCGCTAGTCCAAAGTGAGTTATTGAAATACTGTGAAAATTTGTATTACTTTTAATCTTTTATAAGTGGTCGTAAAATCGGAGCTAAAATACCTAAGTACACAAAGAACAGAGTCAAAAAAAGTGGAGACTTCCTTACGCTAATAATTTTAATGTAATTTTATTATAAAATTGGAACAACTTTCACAGTGAGTACATTTAAAATTAATGATTGTTATTGTGAACTTATTCAATTTATTTGTCAATTCCAATGATTTAACGAAATTAATAAATAGCATGAAAAGTATTTTTTTTACCTATGATTTGTAAGATATTCTTTAGCTAATAAGCTAGTTTGTAAATAACATTACCCTCTGCGCCTTTTTACTTAAATTGTTCAAAACGATAAAAGAAAATTACATCCAATTTTTTTTTTAAATGTAAATAGAGCCTGTTTTTATTCTTAAAAAAAACAAGAGTCGAAAATTAGTTCGTTAACTAGTGGTTTTATTGAATTAATTTTAGATGTAATTTAGTAATGTCCCGAAAACGGAAATATTGGTCCGAAAAATATTTAGTCCTAAGGCGTCTCCAATTATCTCTGTTATTTTTCGAACAGTAGTTATTTTAGTTCCACTGAATTTATAGGGTTTGCCTGTGTGAGTGACTCGTAGCGGCCGATCACTCACACAGGCAAGATCTTTTTTTGTGTGAGTGACTCGTAGCGGCCGATCACTCACACAGGCAAGATCTTTTTTGCTCTTCCCAAATACAAGCTCCCTAAATGCTTTCAACACTTGAAAAATTGCTTGGTACATAAAAAACAACATACCATTTGCGGCAAATACATTACCATTAAACAATTATGAACAATTTAACTAGAAAATAGTGAAAAACATCAAAATTGAAAATCATCGCCATCTAGTAGCGGAGCTATGCTTAGTCCTGGACGCGAAATCACCTTAAACAAAATAAAACCCGACTATTTTAACATAGGCCACAGTGTAGTTACGTAGCTAAAACGATGCAATAAACAAGCGGCTCCGTCGTCCGTGCCCACGAGCGAACCGAGGGGATTACCACTACCATAGCTGCCAACAATCGTGCGTGATTAGTGCGTAGTGCTGATAGTGAACTGTGTTTGCAGATACTATTCGATCTCTCATTCTCGGGTGTATAAATATAAAAATACAAAGGAAATATGTGAACAAAAATGTGTAAGATACTTTCAGAAAGGGTTGCGTTTGAAAAGGTAAAAACATAATTATAGTGCTAGATAATTTACATAGTATTATCTAGATCAAAGCTAAGTAGAGTACTACATTGAGATCAAGAGCAAAAGTTTGTATGGATGGATGTTTATTACCTTTTCACGCCAAAACTATTGAACGGGTTGGGCTGAAATTTTGAATAGATAAAGCTGTAGGCCTTTAATAGAACATAGGCTACTAATCATCAATATTCAGCAGCAGGTCTTCCTACGTCACAGGGGATCTTCACCCACTACCTCACAGAGGTCGTAAATTACTAATGAAGTCGAGGTTTTCAGATTTTTTTATTGCAAGACTTAGGAAACTAAACATCCTGAAATGTGTAAGGAATAGAATGGGAATTCAGCATTCTATTCCTTGTGTGTGTGTGTGTGTTCTTTCCGGGTGTTTCACGGGAATCAAGCATGTTAATATAGATACGCGGTCTTATAATTGTGACATTGAAAGGGAGCGTGGGGCGCTGGCGGTACGAGGAAACATGCTGATCCGCAGGTTCGCTCATTGTTCAGTAGATGTTAAAGTCTCGTTGTTCAAATCCTACTGTCAATCTTTTTATACTAGCGGCCTGTGGGTTACTTATACCAAGGCGTCCATCAGTGCCCTACGTGTCCTATATAATAATTTGTTTAGAGCAATGGTGGGGCTGCCCAGATACTGTAGTGCGTCTGGCATGTTTGCTGACGCACATGTAAAGGACTTTTACGCTGTGATTCGCAATAAAATAATATCTATAAAACGCAGGATAATGGGCAGCACTAACAGTCTGATAGGGGAACTGGCCGATAGACATTGCAGTGGACTGCAAAGGCACTGGACGACAAGCCTTATCAACCCATGTTCTAAACAATTTTATTATATAAATTGATGTCTAGAAATTATATGTTTTGTAGTCAATCTAAAACTCATTAATGTGAATGACTGTGTACCTACCTCTGTTTTTGATTATCTGTGTGACATTATTCTAATTTATGGATCTTTGTGTCTGAAAATAAATGAATTTATTATTATTATTATTATGTTTATCAAAAACTTGTTTATTCAGTCCAGAACATTTCACTAGATTTTAATCAGTTAACAAGGTTACCGGTTGTTTTTTTTCTATGCGTACCTGTACGTACAACTATTAATATTTCTCGCATCCGCAAAAGGGTTCCCTAATCCATTATTTTGACGTTCACTTAACCCGATCAATCAAAACGCAAAGCGACACAAAAGAAAGTAATTGCGTTACGCTTCGCCAATTTCTGGCATCATTCATACGCAAATTTAGATCAGCTCTACAACGTAAACTAGTTCTTATTCATTTACTCTTAAAGTTGGATTCATCCTGTGTTATAGTGAAAACTGGATCATATGTTGACGATTGATGCGTTAAAGAGCCATCTATCTGCCTCTGTCAGCCCGTCATTGACGTTATTGTTGTTAAAATGTAGACTGCTTCTAATTCATCGCTATTCACGACGTCTAGACGCGAACAAGTTTCATAAATATTAAAATTTGAAGCATGTTCTGGTGTTGCCACTGTTGATAGCAGTCTAATAGAAAGCTTTTGTAGGTTGAGAAACTCCACACTAAGCCCACTACTGAAAATAGATTTTCCCTGGCCTCCCCTAAATAATATTTTAGTATTATTTTGACTTAGGACATTATCTTCAATATTTAGTTTAAATTTTGGTTATTAATTTATTTAATAAAACAAAAAGTGACATTATAGAAAAATCTTTTAATAGAATTCACCACAAAATTAACCAAAACATAGACACATCTAAATACAATATCTCTTTCGGTCATTCAAAAAGTTAGCTAAAACTAGAAAAATCAACACTATTAGCTAAGCTACAAATCAGTCTTCATTACATTTCCAACGAAATTAGCTTTTAAACTTTTCATAAGTTACTTAGATTAATCATACTATAGTCAACTTGTATAAACTTATAACAAAATTAGAAAAAAGTTTTATGAACACAAAGTTTGCAATCAACATAACATAAGTCAGTGCTTCTCGCAAAGTCCGTTCTTACGAAGCATTATAAAATGGGGCATAGAACCTTGGTATTAAATTTTTATTCAGTATTTGGTCGATTGGAGTCAATATTTTTTTTGCTCCTTGAACTCCCTGACAACGTCATTGTAACGAATTGTCTGCAAAAATATTAATTAAATCTTATAATTGGTCACTGAATGTATATTTTAGTACCTATACATAAAACGTTTTAAATACAGATAATTTTAAATTAATACAAAAATAACCTTCAAAGTTTCTGAATTATTGTCATTTTTTGACTAAATTTTTAACTTAAATCATTAATTTGTTCTTTTTTTACAGTCAATATGGTCATATTTTATAGTAATTCTTTTACTGTTCCTACTTTTTTCTGCTAAACTGACATATCACAAAATAAGTACTCAAATAATTAATGAATATTTTGATTCAAAAAAGACACATTTTATTTAGATACATTATTATAGAAACAAATTTATAAATATAAAACTAACCTTCTCACGTAGAACGTCAAAACCAGAAATATGTCGAACTTATCGCGAACAAAATTGCACCTCTGCTGAGTAATGACCTTCTTGCCGCAAAACATATACACAAAATGAGATAGCGCTATAATGTCATATCTTCTGTCCTGCTATAACCCTTAGAGAAATGTCGTTTTGCAGGAAAAAACTAGATTTTTTTCTGAACTTAGCTGTATACTTAACTCGAAAATCGTGTTTTTTGAGTAATGTCGTCCTTGTTGCAAACAAGCGTTATCATGGTTCAGATCTATTGTCTACGACATTTTGGTAAGAGAAGGAACTTTTCGCTAAGTGATTTGATCGTTGATAATTCAATCAGCATTATGAGTAACCAGCTGGACTTGTCAAAGATCCCCAGGTCTTGGATCACACAAGAGAAAAACCAATTTGGGATAAACAAACCTGTCCATACAAATTGTATAGAAGAACTATAATACATGTTTGGTGTCGTGTATAATCAGAAAATACACTCCACATCAATTCCCCACACAAAAGAAACCGTTATAATAGCACAAGTCTTTGTATGAAATATCGAAAATTAATACCTTTCAACTTACAATGGCGTGCCAAACAAAATGACCCCTTCTGTCTGTCATAGGAATTCAGTAGGTAGTTGGAAGTGAGCTTTCTGGTTCTGTATATAAAAATTTTCAGCAATGCAAGTATCGATAATATTTGCTGGATAATGCAGATGGAGATAATCGTGTGTGTAATCAAATCACTTATTAGGTACGATTCTTGGTTCATATTCTTTTGTTATTAATTGAGTTATCAACACATTTCTTGTAGTCCAGCGAAAAAAGTATGAATCGATCATACTTTTTCCGCTCACGATTACATCCTAAATTGACCAGAACTTGAAAATAGCTCTTGTCAGAAACATGCCTCTTATACATAACGGCATGCGTACTGAAGTAGGTAAATTGTGAACCCATCACACAATATACATAACATTAGTGCCAATTTTGTACTGACTAAATTGATTCCTGGAATAAACTCATCCACTTAATTCATGCGTATAGGTAGGTACTTGGTAAATGAGCCTTTTGATAATTATGTACCTTTAGTTTAAAATTTGATTTGTCAATGTGCTTCTTTTGTTAGCCTAAATCAAGATATTGATTTACTTGACTCTAAGAGTCGATTCTTTTCTTCGATGGTTACAAAGTTAGACGAGAAAAATCTTTTCAGACATTTCTAGACGGATTTTTATATATTGAGTTGAAGGGTAGGTACCTAAGTAATAACTGTAGTACTTATTTAAAGTAAACGGTTTCTACAAACCACGGAACTCTAAAACGATAATACTCATAATCCATCATCGGTATTCAATGCTTGTAATTTGTATGTGAAACATATCATTTCACGGTCGAGTCGGCGCGGCGGGGACTCATCGGCTAATGTCTTGTTTCTGTAATGAGACAGGGCTTGGGGAGACAGGCACAAAACAATTACTTACATGCTAGATATGAGTAGAAGAATAAAACTAATAGCCCAGGGTCTAGTTTCGCAGGTTGGGTTTGGACTATAATCTGCTTTGTAATGCTATAATTCCCCTAAAGTTTGTAAAAATCACAATTTTATATATGTAAAAGCTTAATAGCCAGCTCTCTCTTTACTGTTTCTTTTTACTACTTGACTTACGAATTGTGTGTAGAATGACTAGACGATATGTTTAGGTTGAAAAAAATTATATAGTTGAAGAAGAATTAAACGATAAATAAAAATGATTGTGTTAGAGGTATCGGGATAGAAAGGATAACTCCAACAACGGCGTGTAGATCGCAACTGATTTATTGATTAGGTTTAAGATAAAATACGGAACATGAAAGGCACGTAAAACAATAAACATCACGCATTACACGTACGGCATTGCTAAACTAAAATAAAGGAATTAATTGAACTAGCTTCCGCACGTAACTTCGCTCTAAATAACATTGTACTTTGTACATCTAGGCCACTAGAAAAAGGAAGACAATATAATGTGTTAGAAATACGAATTTCGTTTAAACAATTATCTAGACACAACTAAGATTCTTCCCGACAACCAACACTACATTGTACTTCGTACAGATTGAATCAGTGTTTAACCCCAAGCTTAAAATGGTGACAAAAACTAAAAAACGTGTTAAAGTTTTTGTTAGGCAAGTTTATAGTTGCAATTTCACAGGGTACAAACGTTGATGCAATACAATGTACAAAGTATTTTGCATGTGAAACCATTTCGTTTCTCTTTCAGGCTCATTGATTTCCACAAATGTTTTCCTCAACTACATTTTCCTGCCAACCAGCAATTTCCCGCAGCTGATCCAGAGCTGGCAACACATTTTTTTTTTCATTTGGGCTGGTTAATATCACAGACAATGGCCCACGTCGTGTCCCCGACTTCCCCTAATTGCTTATTAGGGATGTCTTAGTTTCTAAGATTTTGGGGAAATTGTTTGACCGTGTTTGCGATAGGGAAAAGTGTACTTTGTTTGTAGTTTTGGCTACTTATAAGATGTGTACTACTAGCGGAGCATTGAAATAATGGTGACCAGAAATATGAAATTATATGACGATGCCGCCCCTTTTCTTTCATCATCATCATCAAGTAATATTAGTCCACCGCTGGACATAGGCCTCCCCTAATGAGGCCCATAGCGCCCTGTCTTGCCGCATATACCATCTGCCTGTAGTCTTTCGTAGATCGACATCCCACCTGGACTGACTTTCTTTGGGCACAGCTTATTGCACTATAGTGTTACACTCAATATTAAAGGTTAATATTATTATAGGCATATTTCCGAGCATAAAATATTGCATGGGACAACCTTTTCTCATGATTGATTGTCTTCCGGCTAATGAGCTTGAAGTTTGCTTTACGAACTGGATGTAAGTGATAAACTGAAGCGGTTAGGTGGCAATACACTCCATATTTATTTTCATCTTTGAGACTAATTCAAACTCAAACTCAAAGTGCTTTATGTCCTTTAGACCTTTCAGGACTCTTAGACACGTCATAATTCACGAAATAATTCAGGATTCTTGAAGTGAAAGTCAACACCATCAATATACCTATAACAGTCCACTGCTGTGGAATATAAGTGTCATAGCGACCTGTCTTCAGCTTGGCAAAAGTGAATATACCTCCTCTATTAAAATTAAATGACAGTGGATGTCTGAGCCCCCAGCTCTGGTTAGGTCGCTGAGGCAGGCCTAGGAAGCGCTGGTAACATGATCTATATGCATTTCGGCTAGACTTGTATTAAGATATATCTGGACGCGTGTGTCATGGAAAAGTTAGGGGTATACCTTTGCCCAGCTGTGGAAGGTTTACAGAAATCAAATGACATCGTCAATGTAGGCTGGAAAGAGTGTACGAGGGTGGCGCAAGAACGGACGGAATCGCGCTATAGAAAAAGGATTCGAATATTTTATACCCAGCAGCTATAAAACTTACTTTAAATGATTTTTATGTATTTATTTTATTTATTTATTAACTTGTAGATATTTCAATGAAATCGTAGATGATATCAAATTTGAGTTACTGAATTTGGGACTATAACATCACTGAGCGAAGAGTTTTCCCTCAAGTATCAAGTCAGAAAAGTCCAGTCAATAGCTTTAACATAAAAACAAAGATTTTATTGCTATCAGTTCATGCTCAGGCTCCAAAAAAAAAGGAATTACGATGGCTTCCCTCACAACAAGTGCATAGTGGGACCGGCGATAGATCGCTCCATCCATCACAAGCAGGCAAAACCAGCAAACAGAGATAAGGCTTTATATGACGATCTCTATGACGCAGCGGGCAAAGGACTGCATGCTACGTGGGCGGTAGTGGGTTCGATTCTAGTGTATTGTGTGTAGTGGGACAAATGTTTGTACGATATCGTCGTCAGGCATTCAATACCGCGAATGCGACATTTTTGACGAAAACCTTTTTTTTTGTTTATTCGATTCTACTCGTTCAAATACACATTCCTACATTAAAATTTTGCCCTAAAGTTGTACCGATCCCTATGTTTTCGAGTCATGCCAAAACCGCGAACGTGATTTAGAGTCAAAAAAACCGCGAATATGACAGTTCCTTAGCGCTGCCACGCTATTCCTAGCGCAAATGCAACATGTGACGCTGCCATATCTGGGCAAGTTTTTATTTTCAATAACTTTTCCTCGTGTTTTCTTTGCAAAATATGTTGATGAATCTGCACTAAGTTAAATGAACGTCATGTGTGAGCCTATTTCAAGTACTTTATACCTACATAAATAGGTACATAAGAACTAAAATGATTTTAGTAAAGTTATAGCATTATTAGGATAATATTTTAAACAGTTGTTATTTTTACAGCGTGTTGGAAAACTCATAAGAAGATGAAAATATTGTAAAAGACATGGCATTCAAAATTTTACACAATAATAGGATGAATTTAAAAGAAAACTCGCTTAAACACAGAACAGTTTCTCTTCGCTACCGTCATGAAAATTATTTTCATGAAGATAGCGAAGAGAAACGTCTCAAAGTAGATACTTAGTCACAGCCTGAAAGTTTTTGCTCAGCTTTCCTGTATGGATTTAAGTCTTCAGCCTCACTCAAACTGTGTTGTCACTTAAGTAGAATCCTCCACCAACAGATCGACTTCTACCTACCACTCCAGATCGCTCTGAAATAGAGTCTCTGTCACAACCTGGACCTTTCGTCTCCTCCGCATGTCATCAGCCTCAGCAGAATTTGCTGACACTAATAGAGCTACAGTCTCAGATCACTCCCCACCGTCAGTGCAAACTCTACCTAGCACTCCAGATCGCCCTGAAATAGAGCTTCTGCCTCTTTAAAATAACAAGAAAGTCTTATAGCAACTAATGTACCTAAACAATACACTCAAATGCTTACTCCATCACAGCCAGTAGTTTCTTCTTCTGTAGACTTAACGGGATCACATCTTCATCTAACCTCGTAGCGGTCTAAATAAAACATTGTGAAGGTGGTGGTTCATTGGAAGAATTTATACTGAATAGCAAATCCCTTTAGGATATCAAAAAATGGAAGATAAGTGGATTCAATATATTCAACGATGTAAAAGAGAGAGGACCGTGGTGACTATCACTTGCAAGCTTAAAAGGAGGACTTAATTGCCGGGATATAACAGCATAAGATCTGAAGAATTTTTTTGTATGGTTTTGGACTGGAATGGATTGGATCAAAAGATTAAATGAACTTTAAAATTATTTAAAAAAATACCTTTTGACTATTTTTTTTTTAAAGATTATTACTGATTCTTAAATGCTTAAATAAAATTATTAGTTAAGTAAAATAAAAACTATTAACAGAAAATTGTTGTTCTAAATCTACAACATAACCGCGAATATAAAAAGATTTTACCAAAATATTTGGTTAAAACCGCGAACGTGATTTTTTTTTGACATTCTACCATAATTTTTAAAAAAACATGTATTTATACTATCATAACACATATGTTTAGTTCTAAATATTTTAATTTAAAAGAATTGGACGTGTGCAGTATCATTTATACGTTTTTTTCGTTTCCTGTAAATTTTGACGAATGTCTCATTCGCGGTATTGACTGCCGAACGACGATATGCAGATTCACGGTGTTTCGGGCTTTTTCAATGTACATAGTAAAAATAAAATATATTATAACTATAGTAGTATGTATATCTGTATAAAGTATAAATAACTATTATATAAACGCAGCTTCGCACACTTTGTTTCTATGTTAAAGTTTTAAGACTATTTGTTGACCGGTGGAAACTGATTATGGGATCAAAAGTAGCCTGTTTCAGGGCTAGGACTATGTCTATTCAGCCCAATTCGATTAGTAGTTTTCACGTAAAAGAGGTACAAAAATCTATCCATACATCCATTCAAATTTCGCTCTTATAATATTAGTAAGGATTACGACATAGTAATAAACCACACAAGTAAATAAAACTCAAAACTAAACACAAGCTCTACTTAACAAGTTACAGATGATGTAAATGGTATTTTTATTAACCTTTGTATTTATTTGAAACATGCATCGCTACACCGTACAATGATGTTTCACGAGACTTTGATTTCAAAGCCGAGTGATTTGTGCAACATAGAAAGACCAGTGTCCTGTTATTGGCAATTCAAACGTTCCATCAATCTGTTGTTTCCTTCCAAAGCCAGCACAGCACATTCTAATTGCCTTTCGCTGGAAATAAAACAAGAACACAAAGGCACTTCAACGAGAGGCAACCCGCGGCCGACGGAGGAAATTAACAGCTTCGGGGTAAAAACTACCCCGTTTAGTGTGGCTCAAAGGGAGGTTTAGTACTTCGTTTAAGGTGAAAGGAGCTGGAAAATGAATTCGCACTCTGTGTTTGGGCACTGCAGCAACTTACTCTACCCTCTACTCTAAGTAGTAGTTTTCGTGCAAAATATATATAAATAAATAAATAATTCCGGACAGTCCACACAGCATCAACTTGTATTTAATATTATCTAATATTTAATAAGTACTAATCATTTAGTCGATGCGCCTCGTGCATGACCCGAGAGCTGGTCAGCCATTAATATACAGCGTGCAAAATTCTCAACAGTCTTGAATACGTCTCATACAGTCATTCCTTTGTCGCTTTAGTCTTGCCTAGATAAAATATCGTCACAAATTGTTTCCATGGAATTATAATAATAAAAAATAAATAACTGTGACACCGGGTCGCGTTGACGCCATGAATTACATGATTTTTGTCGAATTCTATCGCTTACAGCTACAAATGGTACAATTGCATGCATATAGTATAGACTTATAGCTACGAATGGTACAATTGCATACTTTTAACTTTACAGTTCCAATGTGTACAACTGCGTGCATTGAGCCTTATAGCTACAAACTCAGACTACCGCTACAAATGGTACAATTTCATACTTACAGTATAGACTTACAGCTACAAATGGTACAATTTCATACATACTATAGTATAGACTTACAGCTACAAATGGTACAATTGCATGCATTAGCCGTGTCTAGATATAAAATGCGGAAGAAGCGAGATGCGCCCTATCTGCGAGCGAGTGCTCGTGTCAGAGCTATCTGCGGAAGTCGGCGGAACTACTGCCTGAGATCTTTGCTTTGGGGAGATACTCAAGGATAGAACTGGCAATTTTATTTATCTAGTTTATGAAACTTACGGCTAAACAATGAAGTATAAAGAAGGCCATTTAAAAGTTTTCAAACATACTAAAAGAAAGTAGAGAAGAGAGTATGTAACTTTACGAAAAATTTTCAAATCAACTGTTTTCTTTGGAAATTTAGACTATGCCTAACGTCATCGTCAATATTTATTTGTTTTCTGAATTTGTTAAAAACCAGTTATTTTACTGAAAGTGGCGTTTAGAGCTTTTTTCCAAATGCCACCTCAAGAAACACCTCATTTGACTTGAAGTAAGCTGTGACATTATTATTATACTTCCAAAGAAATGGATACTTATTATACCTACATAAACTAAAACTACTTCATACAAACATAAACTTACATAAAATAAGTTCTTATATTTAACATGGAAAGATAACGTTTATGAAGCAGTTTTTTGAAGATAGGAGGTGATTTTGCACGTCTTATGTCCAAGGAGAGTATTTCATAGAAGGGCAGCTTCAATACACTGCAGGATTGGTCAGAAAGAGGTGGTGTGGCACTACATAAATGCAGCTTATCGAAGACATTTTTGTTGGAATGTCTACATGTTCATAGTCCTTGGAACAGTCACAGCCACTAAGTGGGTGTCCGCGCGGCTCCGTGCATGCAATGTATTTGTGCAGATAGCGTCGTTGCATCTGCCACGATTTGCCAACACATCGAGGGTAAGTATTCACTATATCTACAGGAATATTCAGGTAAATATGCCGAGGAGTCAAGCCATGACACTCAAAACTCTACGTAATGGCATCATTACGTATAAACTCTAAACAAATCTTTGTTTCTATCTTTCATAACAGTACTTATGTACTTTGTTTGTTCACCACTTATTCTTTTAACTGAAATAAAAAAAAATAATGTAAGTAATCGAAAATATCATTGAAAACATAAAATTTTAGTACTTCTTTATTTTATTTTAGAATTGAAAAGAGAATAAATCACACATATTATAAAAATAAGCACGAACGTTTGATTGGATGTCTGTTACGAATTCACGTCAAAACTACTAAACGGCTCTCACGTTTCCACTGAAGCGACGCGTGCAAAGACGCTGACGAAAGCTACTTTAAAATATTATATCGATATATTATTATACCCTAGCATGTATTTTGAATTCTAAATATTATGTGAGGTTCTTTATTTTGAAGTCTTCATCATGATGAATGAAGGTATAATAATAAGTAAGTAGGTAGGACCTTAATTCTTTTCTCTAAAGACTCTTCCAGAAACACCAAATAGCTTATCAAATTCTTCGCGTGCAGAATCTAACCAGGCTAATTCTGTAATTCCAACAAGTTGTGCCAAGCTTCTTGCCAGTTTCCCGTGAGTTGCATTATCTACTTATCTGAGGATTAGCCGTGTGTTGGCGCTCGAGCTAAGCTGACGAACAAACTTGTAGGAGAGGATAAAACGTAAAACCAAGTAATAGCTGAGCTACTTTTCTATATTTTACAATTTAGGGATAAAACCTCGCGTCACTTTTCAGCCACAACGACTTGAATCGACAGAATTCATTTTCATTTCGAAATGTTTTGCTGTTCAAATTCCTTATTCAAATGAGCTTGAATTAGGAACAGCAAAATATTTCGAAAGGCATGAATGTATGGGTACCTTCGTATTGGTATAAGTAGAATAGAGTTTTTAAGAGTTGTATTTAATACCTTCGTAGTGGTTAAATGGTTTATGTAGAGTTTTTTAAGCGATGTATTGAGTACCTTCGTATAAGTTTATGTAGGAAAGAGTTTTTTAATACTTAGTTGCATTTACTACCTTCGTATTAGTTTATGTAGAGAAGAGTTTTTTTAATAGTTTCATAGAGTACCTTCGTATAAGTTTATGTAAAGAAGAGTTTTTAAGATTCTAACATTAAATTTTTGTTCCGTAAAATAAGTGATCATAATTTTTATTAATCTACCAAGCTGACAAGTAAAATGAGGTGGCGCTACAGATAATTAATTTGAGGAATGTAGACGCACCGCGGCGCGGCGAGACAAACGAAGCGACGGTCCTGCGGGCCCAGGGCTGTCTGCGTCAATATACGGGAAACGACAAGAATGTCGGGGAAACTGGGAGAGTCCAGGAAAATGTTGGTGATGATGATGACACGGTGAGTTAATTTCAAATATGAAATCATTTGATGTTGTTATTTTATAACAGTTGTAGGTTTTTTTAATTAGGTATATTGTTGTTTTTATAATATTCATTTTCATTTATTCAATCGTAGGTATTAACTATTCACTTGATTTCGTTCTAATGCTATTTCAAACAGACAAAATTAAGATTATTAACTAACTAGCTGGTACCCGCGACTTCGTCTGCGCATGATTAGTATTTCGAGTACTCGCGATTTTACTTGCGTAATTCCCTTTTCCGTGGGATTGTCGGGATAAAATAAGCATGTGTTATTCCAGCTTATAATCTATCTCTGTGCCAAATTTCATCCAGATGCGTTCAGCAGTTATTGCGTGAAAGAGTAACAAACATCCATCCATCTATCAATCTATCCATTCATACTTACAAACTTTCGCGTCTATCAGTTCAATTCAGTTTGGTTCCCCTAGGATATACGGGTTTTCAAAAAATTCTCACAGCATCTGAACGACGCGTACACACGCGTCGTTCAGATGCTGTGAGAAATTTTTGAAATCCCGTATGTCCTAGGGGAACCAAACTGAATTCCGGGATAAAATGTATCCCATGTCCAATCGTCCCGAGTTCCATTCGAATTCATTCACTTCCGTCGTGATGCGTGGTTAAAGAATTCTTCTTTCACCATCTCTCCCAGGGGAACCTTACCGAATTCCGGGATAAAAAGTATCCCATGTCCTTCCTTGTAGTATGAACACAAATCGTCCCAAGTTTCATTCCAACTCATTCAGCAGTTTCGGCGTGATGCGCGGTAAAGGAATTTTACTTTCATACCCTCTCCCATGAGAACCTTACTGAATACCGGGATAAAAAGTATCCTATGTCCTTCCTCGTAGTATGACCTATAATCATGCCGAGTTTCATTTAAATCCATCAAAGAATTTTTCTTTCACCCTGTCTCCCAGGGGAACCTTACCAAATTCCAGGATAAAAAGTATCCCATGTCCTTCCTTGTAGTATGAACTCAAATCGTCCCGAGTTTCATTCCAACTCATTTAGCAGTTTCGGCGTGATACGCGGTAAAGGAATTTTACTTTCATACCCTCTCCCATGAGAACCTTACTGAATTCCAGGATAAAAAGTATCCTATGTCCTTCCTCGTAGTATGACCTATAATCATGCCGAGTTTCATTTCAATCCATCAATTAGTTTCGGCGTGATGCGCGTTTACGATACAGACAGACAGACAGACAGACAGACAGACAGACAGACATGAATGAAAAAAATTACAGTTTTGGCTTGAGTATCGATAATAGAGTGCCCTCCAAAAAAATTTTTCAAAATATCTTCAATGTACAGAATTGGACCTGTTACAGTTTTATTATAAGTATAGATGTCAACAAAGTCATACAAGCTGCTGTACTTATAAGGAATCACAGATTACCCCCAATAGATACCGCATGAAAGACGACAACCGCGCACAACACATATGTGCAAATGCACTGATACAAATCGCCACTTCAAATGACGCCTTCAGATACGACCAAGTATCAGACCCGTGAGCTCCTTTACGTTTTTGTGTTCTAACGCTAGTGAAAATTGTTTTTTTGTAAGTAAAAAGGTTAAAATGACTACATAAGCAGTGAAATGGTGTGGAAAGTCATCTAGAAATTAAAATTACCAAAAGGACTGAATAAAATTTCATCGGTAAGTAAATTAATTACATTTTTACTACTTTTAGAAGAGGTCATCTTATAATGGTTGATGGTTCGTAAGGCAGTCACTTGTTTCTTTTCCTCATTGCTGTTATTGCACTCGTTGTCCCTTTTCGGCGAAAGCACGTGTTACGCTAGTGTTGTGAATTTCACTTCTTTCTAGTCGACATCGATTTAAATGTTGGATGACGTAGATAAGTGGGAATCTCGGAATTTTTGTATGGAAAGCACTAAAATTAAACCAGACGAAATTGCCCAATAATATTGTTTAATTTTCTTGAAGGTTATAAAAAAAAATTGCTGATGATAGGAAAAACAAAATGGAAATGAAATTTAATGAGCACTGGATAATAAAAATAATAATTATTAATTGGATATTTTTAGAAGCTTTTTTTGTTTTAACCGTATAAATTATCTTGTTTAAAGTTTCATGCATGCCCCGGAAGACACAAAATGGAAAGACACATTAAGACACGACCGACGACGGATCGTTCCCTATACTAATAACAGTGTAAGTAATATAATTTGAAATGTACAAATTAAACGTTTTTAATATGAGGAACTATGGCCGCACTACAATACATTTATATACATGTATTTTTTTAACATGTTATCGAAATTAAAATCGAAATTAACGACCAATTTTATTTTGTTGTGCAACTTTCCCAACCCTAGAGTGAGTACACCATTAGTACATTTTTAGTGTGACCTTGAAATAGCCAATCACAACGCCTTTGTTCCAGTCCCCGCAACCCGCGCCTTCCTCCAATTTTAGTGCGTTTGGATCCGAACAACAGTCCCGTAATGCGGCATCTATTGGGGGTAATCTGTGTAAGGAATGAAATATGTATTACTAGTATCTGCACGCGGCTTCACACGCGATTTCCATAGAAATGTTTTCAGGGGTATTTCTATCCCATGTCCCATGATATTTGATTATGGTATAAAAATGGTGTATGACTGTTTTATTCCAAGGCTAGAACTACTTATCTTCAAAATTTTAGATCGATCCGTTCAGTACCTTTTTTTGTGTGAAAGTGTGTCAAACATCCATACAAACTTTCGCGTTCATAATATTATTAAGGAAGAATTCAGGCACAGTTAGTTCAGATAAATAATGTCTACAACATTGCAAGCGCCCCTGGCCTGTGCCGTGTTGTTCTTACGTCTGACCTCTTCGCGGCAAGTTTTTAATTGTATGTTTCTTTCTAGTACAACAAACTATTCATAAATAAATCTAATCTAGATCTAGAGCACAAAATGAGCCATCAGTCAATGTGACAACCCTAGCAGGATCAAAAGCCCGCCGCCGCGCGCCGTTCCCGTGCATCGGTCACGAATTCACGGTAGAATCACGATAGAGCGCAGCCATCTGACATGTCACTGTTCGTTCCCGTCACTGTCACGTCACGATGATGAATGTCAGCAATGTCCGGAGTACACTAACCGGTCACAAAGACTCTATTTCGCTGTACTCTTGTTGTACCCATATTGAAACCTATGGCTACATGTCACAGAGTCACAATATTTATTAATACACTATAATACCTCTATATATATTTTATAAACTTTACAACGAAAATTACAATCAAGGAATAGAAAAAATTACAACTAGTATATACAATTGAAACCATTGAGCTAACTGCAGACGGTTGCAAACAGTCTAAAGGTAGCTCAATTGATCCATGTCAATACCAGTTTTAATTAATTTATATTCAACGCGATGTCATTTAGTATATCTAAAATGCCAATGTAGGTAAGCATCAATACAAACGAATGCTTGAAATTAATAGAAACGCAAATATTTTCGACTCAAGATTATAAAACTTAATAGTCTGAGATTTTTGGCAGATTGGATAATGGTAAGATAATATTGAATTTCTTAAATATTACCCAGATTGCGAGGAATTACGCTCTATAATTACATAATCCAGTGCTTGTTTAATAAGTGCAATGTAATTAATAATATATTTTTATTAAATAAATATTCTGTTCCAATTTACTAATGACATCACCAAGTTATTATTATTGTACATTTTTTCTTTATAATTACATATTATTACGTTTATTGGATGATGACCACCAGGTAGGTACCAGTTAGGTAGTAATTCATTGGAGTCCTACACTTGGAATTGATTTTAAAAGTTCAAAAGACGACGGGTTTATTAAAGTTATCGAAAAAATAGAAACCAACGTAAAAATAAATATTGAAAAATAATAAGATTTTGAAATACATACATAAAAGCAATTTATGTAGAGGATAAAAAAGTTAAATCTCTTCGTGTTAAGTCACCACAATTTAAAAAAGCCAAATCTCTTCGTGTTAAATTACTATAACTTAAAAAAAGAACAACATCCAAAGTTGTCAAAAACACAATGAGCATTTTTTAAACGATAACATAAGTTTTGTTATCAAAGTACACTGGATACAATAAGCTAGGTCAGCGAGATAAGCCTAATTACACTTTCATTGTAAAATCTTTGTATTCTACCTGAATAGAGGCGTTTTAGGCTGGCTTAAATAAATCACAATGACTCAGGTATTTTTTAACAAGCAAACAATACAAGAGCTTTTTAAAAGTCATAAACTAAGCTGGTGGTCTCTGTTCAATCACACTTATCCTATTTTGCATCTTTCTACTGATTGTTTGTCTTCTACCTGCGAAGATTACGCAAGCTCCACTGTTACCCGAACCCATTTATTTAACACGTCAGCGAATAAATTTACACTGAGCAAATTGTAGAAAAAGGCATGACCTACATTAACACGTCTAAAGTCACCACAACCCACACCGCGTCGACTAAAACTAAATTATTACCAACTCTACTCAGCACTATTCAATTTCCCGAGCAATGCATCTCTGTCGACACAACGCCAGGCGCCTTTGACTGCGCGTTGCATATTTTATAATCCTTTCATCAAAACGTCTCGTTCGCGGAAAGCGTTTAAATTTTTCCCGCGAGCGAGCGAGAGAGATGATCGGGGTGTCAAACAGCGGTGGGGATAAGACGGCAAAGCTCCCGCAAAGTACACAGAATGCAAAAATGGCGCGGCGACGAGTGACAAGGTGTCAAGGGAGGGGGGTCACTGACGGTTCAGTCTGAGCCCGTCCGTCGCTCGAGCCGTACGTCTTTCGTCAACCGCTCCGCGTTCGCTCTCGCTATTGGAATGATGTGCTGACTGTGAAGTGTTAGAACAGTGTGTGGATATTTTTTTTAAACTGGAAAAGGATTTGGTTCTGTGGAGCAAGATGCTCACTTCAAGCAATCAGTATTTGAGACCGGATTACTTGACGCCGTTACCTACTACGGTAAGTTGAAGTTAGTTGTAGAAAGTTATCAATTTCAGATTTTTTCTGTAAAGAGAATGGAAAATTTAGTTCTAATAATAAGTTTTGCAAAAAATTTATCAAGAGCTTTTATAAACCGAGGAACCTACATTAAAAAGACGGTCCTGAAGAAAATCTCATAATTTTCTTCAGTCCCGACTTTTTCATTTAACCATGTCAAATCAGTCAAAATGTAAAAAAAATAGTAGGTACTTATATACATTAATAAAAAAAAATTCAGCAGGTACGCAAGGATTATTATTGAATATACAAATTGATATAATAATTACTTGCATTCATTTGATAAGTTAAATAAGAATAAATTCAATGACTTTATGGACCTTAAAATGCTGTGATGACAACAGTTATAAAGTTTTGGATCAACGTGTTGCACAGGGAAAGCTTATTTCTGAAATTTCCCAAAAATCAATTAAACAGCACAGATAGACGTCAAAAGCATCAGAGTAGAAAATAAAAAAGCATTTTCCGAAACTTTATTTTCAATTATTATTAATAATACAAATAATATCTTAATTGTTATTTATGAATTTTGAAGTATTTATAAAATACCTACATAATTCTATGAAATAATTCAATTTCAACGCGCGTACCTATTAAAAAAACCGTAATGGCAACCCCCATATCTGTGATTGCTAATTCAGAGACTTGTAGAGAAGTAAATATTGGAGAAAATTACACATATGTACAAATGTCATGAGTCATGCATACTGTAAACTGCGATAAAAAAATTAGTCCTCATAAACCAATTCAAAATAAGTTTCAGGAGGAAGTGATACCTAACTGAATGAATGATATTCGTAATAAGTAATAACGCTAACAAGGAAACTAAACACTAATCATAATCACCCATGAAAATATTTTGGTACAATAATAAGTCTTACTACATAGTTAATCTTATAGAACACTAGTGAAAACAAAAGATCCATAGTTAAGGAAATGCTATAAAATTATAAAATATTCATTTGTATAATTTTACAACCCATAACTTCAAATTAAAATTCAAAATACGAGTTTGGCTATGATCCAAATGTCGAGGAAGTAAAACGGCAAATTGATGATACTTAGGAATAACATCGTCGGAACTAAAAGCTTATTTTATGGCAGTCAATAATATTCTTATTCATAAGATATAACTTTCCAGAATCACTTTGCATAATTTTATAAAAAATATTCTACAACGTAATTTCTATTATTTAATTAAGTTTTATATTGCGACTTGGTCTATATCTCTTTAGTTTTATAGCGACATACAAAGTTGTAACTCTATTCTCATGCACAGAATAAAACGAGTTAGTCACAGGGCAGATGTATGCCATTTATCTTTATGTGCAAGAAATTAATGTCACTTTGAAACGAGCGTTATGTTCAAACGTTTGAGAAACAAGATTAACATTAGGCATTATGCTGAAAGCTAAATTTATTTCTCACTGTCGTGTATTGACCATTTATCACACCTGTTTAATTATGTAGGCGACATTTGAAAAGATCGTCTACATAATCGATCGTTGTTGAAGTGTAAAAGTAAACAAATAAAGTATGTATGCCGTTTAACATCACCTCCCTCCCTAACTAGAATCCGATAAGCTTTTTGTTTAGTCAATAAACCTAGTTACGACAAAGGCAAACAAAAAGCGCTTCCCCAAACAGTCATTGTGACACGTCAGTCGCCGCGACAGACGTGACAACGCCGCAAGTTCGGGCGCGCCGCAAATTCAGCGGCACAAATTGCCCTTTTCACTGCGAGATTACATCATGCGGGAGCGAGTGAAATGTCAAGCGGAGCCGACGGGTGCCAGACGCGCGGATAATGGCGCGTCGGCCGCGTGATTGGACCTCACCCCCTGCCCCCGCGAGCGCACCCCTCTGCCTTTGTACACCCGTCACTCGCAAGTCCCGCAACCTCGACCTGACGTTTCATTTCATAAATCTCTTTGTTGCAGCTCGACGCGAAAAAAAGCCCGTTGGCGCTTCTGGCGCAAACGTGCAGCGCGATCGGCGCCGATACTCCCAACCCGAAGCTGATATCTGCGGCAGAAAAAGCGAGCAAGAAGTACGACGAGAACAAAATACACATGGACAACAAGCCTAGCTTCAAGCCTTACGAATCGTGCCTGTCAGCGAGAGAAAAGACTAGAACTCCGGAAGATAGAGACAGATCTTCCGTAAATGCGAAATCGCCACCGTCGTCCAAAGGAAGCGCATCGACTACCCCGGTCCAGGCTCGATGCGGCAGCAACCAAAGCTCCTCATCTCAGAGAACTCCTCCCCCGGCCCATCGCAAAACACCATCCGAGAAGTCGGAGGAGAGGTCGAGTCCACTGCACTCTCCGATCCCGACCAAGTCTCCGGTCGGATCGTCCGCATCTAAGTTACCCTACACACCTACATCGATAACCTCCAGCGCTGATACCAAAGAATCTTCAAGCTTCAAACCTAGCATACCAGTCTCATCATCAGCCTTTCTTGGAGGACTACATCCATCTGGATTCCCGCTCGGAATGGATTTGATGACAAGCAGCCTTATGGCGGCACAACATCACGCGTTGAAGAACGGGTTAAATCCTTATTTGGCATACGCGAGAATGAAACCTCCAGGGAGTGACCTAGGCATCTGCAGAGACCCTTACTGCACGGGTTGCTCGCTTAGCTCACATTTGCTCAAGTCCGCCGCGTGCCCCGCTGGATGCGCGCAGTGCGATCACGCCAAAACGCCTTTCTCCATCCCGCCCGGACACCCGGCCGCCGCAGCATATGCTCACGCTCAGTTGGCCGCTCTAGCAGCGGCGTCGCAACTGCCCTACGTCTGCAGCTGGATGGCAGGAGACTCCGCGTATTGCGGCAAGCGATTTTCATCCTCTGAGGAGCTGCTGCAGCATTTGCGGTCTCACACCGCGAGCGGCGAGTCGAGCCCCAGTCTGTCTATGCTGAGCGCGACGCATCCGCTGCTGCAGCGCACGTACCCGACGCCGCCGCTGTCGCCGTTGACCCCGCGGTTCCACCCGTACGGCAAGCCCGCGTCGCACATGGTGTCGTCTCCTCCCCTGCCGTTCCCCCTCCCCCCGCACCCCTCTCTGGCCGCGTACTTCCCGTCCTACCCCCTGTTCGGGCCCCGAGCCCTGCACCCGTGAGGTCCGTCGGCGCTCCACACCACCAAGAAGGGGGGCGCCGATCGCTAACGCCCGCACGGGACGTTCGGACCCGAGCGTGTGAATATAGCCTAGGAGCTCGGGTCTCTAGTCGGCTCATATCATCGATGGACGTTTGACTGCTCGCGAGGGCCGTGACAGCTGTGATCTCTATCATAATATTCATTATAAATAGTGCACCGAACGCTTGTTGAACCGTGTGTCGCGGAGTTATCATTTTCTAGTTTATCAAATTTTTATGTACCAAATCTGTAGTTTGTAACTTTATTCTTTAGTTTAAGTTGTTACGATTAGTGAAAATTGTTATTTGTGTTTGTATTTTTTTAATATTCTGGTAACACATCGATTGATCACATATCTTTGTAACTTAATATAAGAGCGTTATGTATGACTGAAAGGTTCATGTCGAAGAGAGTAGAGTCTTCTGTGGAAGATACCTAATGTTACCGAGATTTTACTCAATCTACTTATGCAACTTTCGTTTTGTAATTAGATGTTAGATGAATCTCACTTTATTTTATAAAATTATACATCGTCTTTGTATGCTTGCAAAACTGGCACTTTACTTTTATATGACATCAAATTAATGTTCTAGAACACTGTTTGAATTTTAAATTAAAATCCTAGAATTTATAACACAGATAGATAATTGCAGAAGTTAATGTTCGTATTGTTATGAAACACTATTATTAATATCTGTAAATCGACATGTTCACATTGTTAAAGGGCATAAAGCGAAAAATATACGTAAATATTTAATTTCACTTCTGTTTTTTATTTCATAGCTCAAACTATCGCAAAGTAGAGACAACATTTTCTTCACAATGTATTTTACCTAAACAATGGCTAGTAGGTAGATACTTTAAATCAATAATAATTAGGTTGGAAAGAAAGGTACAATTAAAACTCTGTTGTCTCTATTATTAATACACACTTATTAGGGCGTCGTCAACACAAATAATTGGTCCGAACATTGACAAGTTAACATTCTATATCAAAAACCTTGTACAACCTATTCCATCCAAAGAATCCCTTGATCGATATAAAAGTAGTTTCCAACAATAATCGCTTTGAAACAGAACAAAGACTAAGTAGTTAGGTACTTGACTGCTGCACCTGGTTTTACCCATAGAAAATCGATCTGTCAACAAAAACTGACCCGTTCTTGATTTATCTAAACCTGTTACACAGAGCAGGTAGTGATAGCCATCATAAAACATAATTATTTTATTTCCCAGTGGCTATTAGTCAGCGGGCAAGCGACGTCGCGTAATTAGGACTATCGTGGCTTCCACTACAATAAATTATAAGCAATTTATCTGACTGTCTGTCGCAATACATCACGTTACTTGCTGCATTTACTACCGCTGAAATATTATGAGCAATGTTTGGGATCGTTATTTGTTGACGCCTTCGTGTTCGAGTCAAAATGCTTTACTGCGATTAATATTAACGTGGACTTCTTTAGGTATTTTATTAGTTATGCGCTTTTGAATTCATGCCAGTTTATAAATATTCAGAACGATGTTGACTATTAAAATATACGATTAAGAAATATTTAAATTCAAATGACTTGAGAATTTAAATTTTATTGCAGTTTTTAATTATTTTGATAAAGATAAGATTGCAATATTTAAAAATTATGACTTACCATTTGGCTGCTACGACGTTACAACTGAGAAATTATTTAAATTATAAATATATTCAATATTAGGTAAACAAATTCAGATCATGTTGATAGGTAGGAACCTGATTTCCATCTCACACCACGAGTCAAGCCACTGTCTGATGATGCTAACTGAGATGCATCCTTAGCAGCGGACGTACTCTACGCCCTATCGTATTGTTTTATGTTCGAAATTATGAATGATCACTGAATATATTTTTTGATATTGGATATGATGCGAATGCAGCTGGCTGAAGACAGGGCGCTATGGTGTACTTACCATAGGGGAGGACTTCATCCGCTTGCCTCTCGATCTTTTATAGGTTACATTTCGGAGAATGCTCACAGGAACTTCACGACCTGATTCCACCATCTCCCTTCCACTCCAGGACGAGTAGGCGTACGGCGCATTACCACCCTTTCCTTGCTGATATCCCATCCACCCGAACTAAGCGGTTCTCCTCCACCTTTATCATTCGTCTGAGGAATGGAATGCGCTGCCTGCTTCAGTTTTCCCGGCCAACTACAACCCGAGTCAAGTCAAGACGAGAGTGAATAGGTGTCTTCTAGACTTTCGTGGTACATCCTCGGCCACGTCGTCACTTACCATCAGGTGAGATTGTGGTCAAACGAAGGTCTATTGTTGATACTGGTATTGGTTGATGATGATGATGATTTTTTTAAACAAAAAAATGTTTTGTATAAAAACTATTAAAAATTTTACATATACATTTTTACAAAAAGGTAAACAAATAAACAAACTTTAGAACATAAATATAAAAAGGTTTATCAATGATCAAAGAATATCATAATTTACTCAAATTTTGAATACGTTAGGAAAAATACAATATCGGTAATGATTACTTCTCCTTTCCTTATTTAAACATTGGGTATCTCTTTTCGTTTTAAATAATCTCAATTATGAATATACAATATTACTTTTTTAAATAAATTTTGCAATATTTCTACACATTTATAATGATTTACCCCCGCTGATATACGATTATGGCTTCTGATGATAATTTATTACGTATTCAGTAAATTTATTAGGTATATCACCCACCAGACAATTTATTGCCTAATAGCTTCTATAAACATCGTTATAAAATATGTGTGCAAATTTAGGACATTAATTTAATTTTATAGGTGCAGTTTGAACGTTATTTCCAAAGCAAACTGTCCTTTGACACGAGGATGTAGAATTCATTGTTCTTTGTAGTACGTATTTTCTGAAAATATTTTAGGTGTAATATTACTTCAGTATAATAATAACTGGTGTAATTGGATAAAAGTAAATACTGTGAAAATGTCCATAAAAATAACATTCAACACTTCAATCACCCAAATTAGTTAAATCTCATTAAGTTCAAAATCATTAACTTAACGTGAAATTTAACCCTTGACTGTGCATGTCCATACTCAGCCCGAAACGTGTCGTTTACGACGTGATTATTTTGATACGCCGACTTCAAAGGGACCGCTGCCTTTGATCTCGCCGCAAAGCTGACATCTCGCAGACGCTGAAAAAAGTGGTAAAATTTAATTGTTATTGGTACGAATTGTCAGTTTTAAACATAAATGGTAAGTTATGGTAATAAGGAATGGTAATTGAGGATGGAAGAGGCTTTTATGGGAGTTTGAAAGGTGTGGTCTGGATTTACGATAAGGAGTCGACTCCGCCAACGTGTTTATCCCAAAATGGATAAAGTTTTCACTTTTCAGAGTCTTATATTTCAATCGACGATATGGTTGCTCTTTTAAGTGCAATAAAAATATAATTATTTTCTAGTAGGTACTGAATGCCTTATTTTTATTTAGATTTACTACATTTGTTCTAACTTGGTTTCATTGAATCATTAATCATTTTTATTCTTGTCACGAAATATTGTTTGAAGTAGGTAAAAATTCTATTGCTAAGTTTTTCCATGCACTTACAAATAGCGCCAAATCTAGCCATTTTTATTTGACTGTTTTATTACTTTGACATTATTATTACCTAGAGTTTTGGCGTATATCAATATGATTAAATAGATCTTAAATGTATAATTTTCACATTAATTTGCTGACATTTGCTTAAATCTTAAAAACTACGCGACGGATGTTGATGCGGTTTTTTTTAATAGATAGAGTGATTCAAGAGGAAGGTTTATACGTGTAATAAAACCGTGCGAAGCCGGGGCGGGTCGCTAGTTATCTATATAATGAGGATAAGAAATTGGTTTAATTATTAACTCAAGCTGTATAATTTTGAAAAGTTAATTATGTAGATTTTATATGTTAATCAATGATACAATGCTCTTAGTATGTTACAGAATCTAGCTACCTAGACAAAATCCTTATAACTGACTTTATTTACGTGACATAAACAATAAATCAGTTACGTATGAAAAGCTCGTGGTAGTAGATGGCTGAATATTTTTAAGAAAACCATACGGATCAAATACATATCTTTAATGTTGACTGGGTACTCTATTAAATAAAGTCATACCTGTAAGTATATGCAATGATTTTAAATAAAACAAACTTAACTCTGCTGACTATACTATCATTTAACCAGCAACGGGAATTCAATCTGCAAATTCAACTCCATATTTTAAATTCATTTTTGCATTATTCTCTCAAATATGCATCATAACGATAACTTTATTAAATTCCCATCATGCTCTCCCCCTATTAATCGGACACGCTGAGTCAATAACGACCAGTCTCCCAAATGAGCAGCCTGCGGTCTATCTACGTCGACTGCGGTCTCGATACGTCGAGTGTGGTCTCGATACGTCCGCTCCGTTCTGGGGTTAATGGGAAATGATTCATTTGATATGAAATGTAGATGGGTGTGTGTACAAATGATCTATTTTAACTAATTTGAAGCACAGGAAAGAGGAAAATTGGAACAATTTGAATAATTATTATTCGAGAAGAAATGAAAAACGCAAATTTTAGCCATAATAAACGTTATGTACAACGTTACGTAGTGTGTCGTGTAAACTGTGCAAGGTCAATGTCATTGAAGTAGGTATTTTTTTTAAAGTGCCATCTTTTCAGTCTGGTCGAATATTTTTGACAATACGAAAAGGCCTCATCGCAATACGAATTTCGCCAAAAACTTAATACTTGATTGAATAAAGGTTGTTTTTTTCTTTCAATATTCCTGTATATACCTCTTACTAAATTCAGTGTTTAGCTCCAATTTGCGCATCATCCTTTATTTATTTAAAGTGTACCGATCAAAGAGCTACTCGTGCAATACAGTATGCTGCAAAAACGTTGGAGCGTAAACTCGCACCACTACTCGTTAGATCGCGGTACAGTCAAAGTCAGTGTGATCTAAAGTGGCTGCGGCGATGAGCAGATAAGCATCGTACAGTCGGGTGGAAGAGTGATTAACGTGTGACGCGCTACGCTGGACCGGGGTGGGGTCGGACTGACAAAGAAATCGCAGATTAATATGAAGCAGAGTTTATAAGTGGTATTTAATAAAGAATAGGATTGAAGATAGCTCCGATTTCATTGGATCATATGATTTATAATTTCAGAATTACTAGGATAGTTTGCATGATAACAGAGTAAACATCGCGAGGGATCTCTTTTCGAAGTCGTGTAATCCATGTCTCGCCTAAGGAGGACTTCAAAAAAAGTTACCCGAAAATTTATGAAAATTAGCCTATGTTTTGTTTCAGGCTAAAACTACGTTTATTTAAAATTTCAACCTGATCCATTTAGTAGTATTTGCGTTAAGAGGGAAGAGACCTACTAAAAAGCTTATATACGAGCGCGTTGAAATCTATTGTACTCTACCGGTTCAAGGAGCGCGTAGCACACTACGTCGTAGACCTGTAGAGTCTCCTCGGTTTACGACACGTATCATGTACCTACTCATTCATACATATTACGACTACAAAACCAACGCGTCGATGCCGTTCTCGGACAACATAAAATAGGCAGCTTTTGAACAGAGCAGATATGTGTAAAGGCTGTCTCTACTATATAATCACAGCAAAATACTAATTATCTGTTAGGTTGAAATATGATTTCAATTCATTCTTAACTCAATTGCTCCAGAGGCTCAACGAGTAAAACTGGATCTTTACCACACAATACAAGAAGAGTATTCCCGATTCTCCGGGATTTCGAGTCTGAGCTGTTTCTCACCAGCTTGTAGCCTCTAGTTCGCTTAACTTCCACTTCATTAACCTAGCGATGAGTATTTTAGTACTTTTATTTTGGTGCCCGCAGATAATAATCCGCTCCCCGCTGCCACTACAACCCGCTCCTTGTAACCTCTGCCATACTCGCGCTGTCGACTCGGGTTACGGTGCCACTGGCTACTGACGTACATAGTTTTTGTCCATATTTTTTTGTGGCTGACGCTACTTGACTTGTTTTATTTGAACTGAATTCGTTTTACGTTTTTGTCACTAATGGATGGTTTTGGTTAGTTTTTGTCTATTTGATTTGGTGCTCATTGTAACATGTTTAAACGTTGTCTTTTACTGGTCAATCCTTACTAATATTATAAACCAAACAGTTTGTATGGATATCTGAATGTTTGTAACTCTTTCAAGCAAAAACTATAAAACAGATCGAGTTAAATTTTGAATAAACGTAGTTCTGGTCCTGGATTAAAACGATGCTTTTCATCCCATAAATGGGATAGAAATACCTACACTACTTACGTCTGCCGAGTAGCGGTCTCCACTCATAAACCCCAACGGTTATAGGTTCTTCGCAAAATATGGACGGCTCATGGCCAATGTAGCTTCTTTGAGCTAAATAGATACTTAACTAACTTTTGTTCTCTGTCGGATACATACTTTATAGTCACTCATTCTGATTTCCACAAGTTCTCTCAAGAGAAACTCCTCACATAGCTCTTTCCACAGCTCGCTGAGCGATCGTGAACTGGTGGACCATCCCTACCGCGAGTGTCCACGTCTCAGCTTCGTCTGGTCTTCGGCTGGTCATGACGCGTAGACACTGTTTGTCTTAAACTTTAGTTTTCTAATTCGTAATGGAGTATTTCTTTTATTTGAGACTAGACGAGTGACTCAACCCTGTGAGAAATTAAACACGTGCGACTCAAAAACCAGTCACCAAACACCTAATTTAAAGTAAATTATTTTGTAAACAAATAAATTAACCCTTCAGAACCCACTTTGTTTTAGCTCTAAAATAAACATCTCAGTTTATTAACACAAAAGTCAAACATAAATTTAATTTAAAGTGAAAAAGTTGTGAGCGATTATGTAAACAATACAGACGGTCCATTAGATGAAGACTCGGGACAGACAGACAGACTGACAAACAAGCTTGGTGGCTTGGAGAGGTTATTTATGAATAATATCGAGATCTTTATAATTCCCTAGTGGTTGAGTCACAGCCACAGCCACAATCTATATATATAAAAGAAAGTCGTGTTAGTTACTTCACTTATAACTAAAGGACGGCTGAACCGATTTAGCTGAAAATTGGCAGGGAGGTAGTTTAGAGCCAGGAGAAGGACATAGGATACTTTTTATCCCGTTCGGTACTTATAATAAAACCGTGCGAAGCCGGGGCGGGTCGCTAGTTATTTATAAATACGTAAGTTTGGACGTTTGTTACTTCTGTACGCCAAAATTACTGAACGGATCAAGCTTTTTTGAATAATATATTATTTAGGCTTAGAATCAAACATGGACTTTACTTGTAGTTCCATACATCTATTTAACAAGCCTTAAATAATATTCAATATTGTTTATCTGGAAAAAGAATATGTAAAGCCGTGAACGGAAGCTAATCTTCCATATTTTTAAAACCTATCTTTTAATGATAGAGGGTTCTACGCTCTCATAAAAAGATACAAAACAATACGTTATCACAAGCTTTTCCGCTTCCTTTGACATGAAGAGCCTTACAAAGCCTGCGACAACCGGAAACGGTACATAAACACCCCACTCTAACCCCGGGGTGATAAAAATCAGGGCATCGGTAGGGTTAAACATTGAAGGGTGCATTTCGCTGTGTCACCTTTGTCTATTTATCCTGATAGTAAAATAAGCGAAAAGTTTTTGTGGTGATGGTCGAAATTCTTGTCCGATTTAGGAATAGACGTGTAATTTTCTTAGGTAGGGATTGCAGATATCTAAGCAAGTAAATACTTATCTGCGCAAATTCCTTGATTTCACTGTAGTATGTACGTAATACGTCCGTATTGATTAAGAGAAACACAAATCGTTTACTGACAAAAAAAAATATCGTTGGATTTTTTTAAATCAGGATAGAAAAGAAAAATCCCATAACCTTAACAAGTACCTACCTAACAAGTAAGGAAACACAATCAATAGCGTTGTTCAGGGCTTTTGGTACCTATTTAATATGTTAGCAAAACAACTTTTAAAAATTTTAAACGCATTATTATAACTTGCTTATTTACTTAAGTACTTATTATTGATAACATTAACGAAAGCTTATTTTTGATAACATTAACGAAACAATGTAACAAAACCTGGAAAATTCCACTCAAAATTGCTCAACAGAATGTTTAAGTTTAAAATAGCACCTCCTAAGTCACATTGCAGCTAGTAAACCAAATAAACACCGCGAACGGTTATTTCGTGGCATAAATTCATCCACCAGTTAATAAGCTAGGCCCCTAATTGGTGCCGTAAATATTAAACGTAAAACAAACAACTTGTCCATCTAGCGCAAACCATAGAGCTGTGAATAGATGAGGCAACAGTAAAATATATAAAAGAGAGTATATTAATCTTGATTTATTTATTAATCTATTAAAGAACACAAATATTTAACTATGTTAATAATTCGCTTTTTAACCGCAATTCGATCACATTGTAGTATTAAAACGTATCAATTATGAGATAACTTTTATAACTTATTAATCTTCATCACATAATCAGTCGAATAGACCTACAACATTGGGGCATTTAATTTGTTTTTTTTATGCTCAAGGATTTGTTAATTTTTCCGGAATAAAAATGGCGTTAGTCAATTATTATAGGGCTAGATATTTTCTGGGAAAAATTTCAGCAAGTTTCTTCTTATTATTTTTTACACATTATTATTTTTTAACTATAGTCTTTATGCAGATGATACCCAAGTAAACCTAACTATTTTTTTATACTTAGCAATTAAAATATAATCATCTCTTTCACAACGATCGAAATAAAAAGAACTCTCTGGTTCTACGGATGTCAAATATGTTTAGTTTTCGTGACATCTGAACTGACAGCAGTTTGAAGATGTCTTTCTACGTTGTAACTCTACAATCTATGCCCTAATAGCAGGCAGCAGGAGGCGTGTTAGCGATATATGCCCTCCGTCAGATGTAATCGTAAACATGTGCGATGAACGCTCGGCAGACCTATTTGAACTCCGTGATTGACTCCCTCAGACCTGTACTTGGACATACCCGATAATTATGCAAAAACTTACATGTAAAGTCGTTTATCTGAGACGCCATCTTCATTTACTACTCTCTTTCCATCCAAAGGTTGCCTGGAAGAAATCGCCCATAGCAATAAAGCCGTCCATTGTACAACTTAATCTATCTTTTGTTTTTTTTCTTTTCCTGTGTCTATATTTTACGGTGTGCAATAAAGAGTTATTGAAGATCGATATGGATGTGTATAAAATTTCAGAAAAAAGGCGTTATCCTTTTTCTGGTAGTTCTCTTCGTTGGCTTTTAGAACATTCACGGACTGAGTGGAAGGGGTCGATTCATACGCCGCGATCCCACTCACAAATCGAAAATCAATAACTTTATTCTTTAGGCTTACAAAAGAAGCTCTTAGATAGGTAAAATTAATTATTAAAATTATTAAAGAAATAAGGAGTTAACTGATTTTCTTTCACTTAAATTTTAAGTCCATGAGTGGAAAAAACTAAAAAAATCAAATGTTTCAAAAACATAACTTATAAACCTATTAAGTGTCTTATACGTACTAGGTAGTACGTAACTAGGTAGGTATTTATGGAGATGCCTCCTTGATAACACAGAAATATTTTGTTTTATGTATTGGTTGGCTAAAGATAGTAAGTGACTAGAAAAGTTCATACATCATAAGTACTACCTATCTTACTTTACGACTAAACAGTTTAACCATCGGTCTACCCTGCGGAGTTTCAATGTTTTGATAGAAACAAACTATCAATGCGTTGCTCTGACCGTAACTGTCAATTGAGATGTAAGTTTATTGTCGGTGATTTGGACGGATCAGTTTGTACGTTGAAATTCTACTGTAAATAAACAACGTACTTTACATACTTGTAACTAGAATAAAATATCTTTATTTTCAAAGGTGAAACACAAGCTGAATGTTAACGAAATTTCGGTATACAGGCGTAAATGGCTAGGTGCTGAAATGTTATAAAGAAGTCTTAAATGATCAATGTTTTCGAAGATGCTACGCTGTCCGCTTAGCTAGAAGAATGGTCATCGCAAACTAAGTAGTCAAGGATACGTTAACAGATCGCTTTCAGTAAAAAAAAACAATTCCTGGGGTATAGGTATTATTATCGAGTATTTTTTCTTACTTACATAGTTTCAATAACTATAGCCAGGTGACTGAGGCTGTGCAAGAAATAAACTATATTGCGGGAAAAAAATCATAATCTAAATTATTTTAGTAATTTTCAAGTCTGTCGCATTAATCTTTAAAAAAGAAATTCAATATACATTGAACAACTTAAGTGCCGCCATTAATTTAAAAAGATTAAGGAATGTGAAAAAAATACAAAATACATAAATCACTTACCGTTAAATAAACCTAAGAAACTTTCCTCATAATTTCCTATGAATTGAACTACACATCATACACATCCTTCATTAAGATTCTTTCATAAATATTATTTTAACTTGGTCTCTTTAAAAGCATAAATGATAATGTTTGTCAGGTGGCGCCTCTCGCGCAATGACAGACAGACAAACAAACCTGTCAAGACGAACGTTTTAATGGAACTTTGATGGACAAATCACGCAATGAAAGCAATCTTTCAAATGTGCCGGAGTAAGAGACGCATTGTACCTATGTATGTATTTTTTTGTTCTTGGCATTGAGTTTAATTTTCTCTGCATTATATTTTTTGATCAAAGTAATAAATAAATAACGAATTTTAAAATTTATTTGTTTAGATTTACTTTATGAATCATCAGTTGATTTTGAATACAATAATATCAAACCGTGTTTTGTTTATTTTGATGTTTCTAACGCTAGTGTTTATTTAACTAAGAAAACGGGAGCTTTAACGGTTAACTTTTATATTATATTAAACAAAAACTCCTGTGAAAAAAGCCGAAACAACTATTTAAAATTAAAAAATGTAAATGTGACCTGTAGTCAATCCTTTCGGGTAACCAGCAAGCTTTGTTAACCTATTCAATGCCTAGCCCGCTTGCAAAATTTCTCGATTTATTTTAATTCAAATTCATCTTAATCGTTCACAATATCCACTCCCCAATACATTCAGCCATACTCTAGAATATTCTCAGATACATTAACGTATCTACAGATAAACTTTAACATCCTAATCTCAGCTACCCTCAGTAAAACCCGGACTAAGTAATTCCACAAATCCAAATATTGTTCCTACTGAATCACTAATCGGAACAAAACGTAAACTTTAACGTTCACGTTACTATAAAACGTAAACGTCTATAAAATACTCATTTTACGGCTGACTAGTTATGAGTTACATCAGTAACAATGTTTTCATTCACTGAGCTATTCATAAATCTTCTGTAAATTGGTGTTTACGTGCGTTGCTTGTATAACGGGATATTTTGAAATCGCCTCTCAAAACATAGGACTTTAGAGACTAAAAGCTACAATTTAGTTTAATACTAGGAATATTTTTTAATGAAAACCTGTACAGTTATCAATTTTTAGGAAATAATTTTAAGAGTACCCGAGTGAAGTCGAGGTGGGGGCAGCTACTAGTCAATAAATAATAAATAGTTGACTTGACCTTTTGTTCACTTAGTTTAAATATCTACTTAGCTGCTGAAACTCATTTCATTAGTGGATAGTAAGTATATTAGACTTATAAGCTTTCTAATTTTTGCCAATATTTTTCTAAATACTAATTTTATTGCCACTGGTGTGCTAACCGCTTAATACGCTATCTCTGTATTGAATAACATAGATAGATAAATAAGATAGGAAATAATAACACAGGATCATCTAACTCTTACAAAGCAGAGTTTAACTTCTACTCCAACTTGACTCTCTCCCAATAAGGTTTGCTGGAAGAAAGAGCTTTTAGGGTTAAGCTCGCTTGTTCCAAAATTTATTTAGTTTTAAAATTTTCAAGAATTAAAGAGTTTGTCTGAAAACAAGATGAAAAAATATCTGCAGATTATATCCACAATTATTTTTTAACCGTCTAAAGTTAGTATTATTGTCCAGAATTATTATTATTATTTGTCCCGCTTCAGGAAACAAACCCTTCTCATTGACAGTGTCATCGCCCACTGCACGGTTGGACCTAATAAAGTCTACCGTCGGTTTAACCATTACTTCAATTCCAAAATCAGTTTCTAAATCTCTGTAACGAACTGAACCTGTATCATAATCGTTTCAAAAATCTCGAGTACCAATCTCGATCGTAAATCGAGCTATCGCGATCCGAGCGGTGGCTATCTCGAGCGCGTCTGTATTTACGCGACTCGTGTGTCGATTACTATCGATACTAGTTTGTGTGTCGGCCAATGGTTAAAGTGGTGCACACCATTATTAAAAAAAAGTTTGCGGATGAAAAAAAAAACGTTTTAAGGTGTAAAAAAAACTTATGATTAGTATTTATCTTCTTTTTACATATTTTGATGGTGCAATAAAGAAAATATCTATCTATCTGTCTTGTATGAAATTGAACATAACTCCGTTCTAAATAGACTAAATTTAAGGATAAAAATATTTGTTCTGTACCTTTTAGACAACGACAGGAAAACGGCCTTTAAAAAATCTCTTATAACAATAATTGGGCATTGTTGCTTATTTCATCCTAAACCTTTATAAGTCCATTGCTAGACATTGGCCTCCCGTTATAGCTGCCATAGCGCCCTGTTTTCAGCTTGCCGCATCCAGCATCTGCCTGCAGTCTTTCGCAGATCGTCATAATACCTAGCTGAAATTCTTGGCCATTCTTTTGTTGTCATAATCTCAACTTGAAATTGATTAAATCCGATGTCACTTGTTGAACAAATCACTACATAGTATAAAACAAGTCGCTTTTTCTATCCCTATGTCCCTTTGAATGCTTAAAGCTTTAAAACTAACCATCGGATTTTAATGTGTTTTTTTATAGAGTTATTCAAGAGGAAGCTTTATATGTATAATAAAACCGTACGAAGCCGGGGCGGGTCGCTAGTAAGTAATATTGCACTTGCGAGCAAAAACACAGTTGTGCTGTTTGCAGAAAGGTGAAAAGTTAATATTAATATTTTTACGACCGTCTTAAAGCGTGAGTCACTCATAAATAGCCATCTTTACTCAAAACAGGAAATCACGTCATTACTGTAAAGATGAATGATGAAGAATATAAATTTAATGACTGACATATAAAATTGTGAGTGGCAAATTATTTAAATCTATTGGTAGGTTTTTACCAATTTACCTATTATAAGCGAAATTTAATTGAGTTTTTTTTGTGATATAACTTTTATTATATTAAAATATGCTTTACAGAATAGTGTCAATATTTATTTAATTTCATAATGATTTAGGTATTATTCCTAACTTTTATTTCTAAAACTATATCAATAAACGTAAACTAAGAAATCAACTAATCAACTTAATTGATCGTACAAGCCATATCCATTAAATGTAAGGTTCAATATCAGAAACAAAGCGCATTAACTTTTAAAAGCTGAAATAATAAACCAACGTGAGTCACACTCCTAAGAAAAGTGTCGAGTTACACCACCAACCCAGTGTGAATACTTGTCGATAGCGGCAATTAATCGATAACATCTCACGCGTCTCGAATTCTTACGATTAATCGATAGAGGAAACGGTTTTCCAACACTTTACATTTATTACATGATATTAAAATAAAAATAACAGCAAGGAAGGTGTCAATAAATGACTCACAATAACGATAGTAAACGCTTTTCAAATTTATTATTGAAGGTAGACTTAGGGGAAAATATCAATCTTTTAAGGTGGGTACTGACCAACGTTACGATGTATAATGTAACATTCGCATCGAGCGTGTTACGCATCGAGCATGTTACGCTGTGTTCTAAAATCCGCGTAGCATGCTCGTCAAAACTCTGTGTTCCGCTTTCGCCGCTATTTCACTCAAGATGGCCGACAGCGAGGACGACTTGCAAGAGCGTACTGATCGAACCGCTTAACACTCACAGGATTCGCCAAAAAACCGACAGTCGGGTGGAGCACTCAAAGCGAGCAACGAGCGGCTCGCTGCTCGCTGGTTTCCCCGTAACACGACGACGTACTGACTGCACGAATGCTCGCGGTGTAACACGTTACATTACGCCCCGTAACGCCGGTCAGTACCCACCTTTATTTTGTAGAATACAATAATTACATGTCAAGATCTTATGGTGATGTGATGTCAATATATACGAACTACAAGCAGGTGTGCAAATCAAATAATGAATCAATAAATGCATACAAATTGAATAATTAATAAATTTAAAAATCAAGTAATTTTACTGTCAATAAAACATGTAATGGCACTATTTAAATTAGTCGCCAAATAACCCGCCTCTGACCTATACCTGTGCCTATACGCAGCGCAAAGGGAGTACTAGGTACGTAGGTATATCACGATTGTAATCATCCCTACTTATTATATTATTATAAATGCAAAGTAACTTTGTCAGTCTGTAACGTTTTATCGCCTTAACTACTGAACCAATTTAAATCAAATTAAATAAATAATCAATGTATTAAAGTCTAGTCTAGAGCCTGAGAAAAGGACAAAGGCTACTTTTTAATACGAAAAAAGGGTTGAAATAGGTGATGAAAGTTTGTATGGAATTTTCATCATTTTTGAAGCTAGAGAATTGAGACTTATTTTTATAACTTTTGATTAGATAGTACCTATAAATGAAAACTGCAAAGTTTGGAAGAATTTTACCTGGGGTTAAAATCACTTATTCCACGCGGACAATGTCGCGGGCACAGCTTCTATCTAATAAAACTTACAAGATGAGGTGCTCACATAACAACAGTGATGTACCCTGAGATGCCCTGAGAATGAGTAGGTACTACTTACATAAAAACCAAACGTCTTAAAATATCCATAACTCCCACGCTACTTGTAGCTCAGATAATAATCACAATATAAATAAAACAAATTCATAACAATAAAAACGTCAACACGGTAAAAAATATAAAACTACCGTACAATGAAATAGATATTAAATAGAACGTCATCTACAAGCATTACTATCATTTCTTTTTTACGACCAAAACATCGACCGTGTTTCTTTATATTCTCCAATATTAAACTTTCATTGATGCCATCTACTATAAACCTCCAATAACGAACTCTATTTTCACAGCAATAGATACATACATTGTTGAAAAAATGACATCAATAAAATAACATCGGTTTTCCTCCGCATCTTACATCAAAACATACTTAGAAATATCAGCATCGGAAATAACTTGCTCGATTATGGACTCAATAGTTCTGAGAATAGAACCTGTAATTTAAATTTGATGGCTGGCGTTACTTTGTATGCGCTGTATAGGGGAGCTGACACGTTCGTATAAAACAGTAGATATGAGAACATAAAAATTCTTGAAACTCACCGTTCGGTATCGCCGTTACATTTGTCAAGTGTCAACTGGTAGCTCTTTGGGCACGATTTAAATGATAATTATATCAACCCAAGTATATTCTATCGTGCCAGTGAGGTAACTGTTAAACAGCTGTGGAAAACCAACACTACTTTTAATTATAGGGTAGAAGGTTAATCTTACAAATTCTAAGCGAATAAAAAAAATCATTTGCTAGATCTTTATTTAGCAGACAATAAATAATTCTAAATTTAGATTGAAAATTTTTGATCTTCGGCGTTATAATTTTATAATAAAAACTATAATTTAGATTATGTTTGGATATGCATTTTACAAAATATTCAAGCCTATGTATGTTATTTACGTTCATTGGTAGGTTCCTCCAACTTACTAATGCACATTTTCATTAAAAACAAAATCAGTGCTTATTACAGTTTTCCGTGCAAAGAAACTGTTTGTATTTTGTTTTATGACTATCACTATTTTGGGAGATCCAATTCATGGACGGTAATAAAAATTTAGGTTGAGCATTTAACTCAGGGCGATACATAGTCCTACGTTTATTCTGACCACGTGCTCGCCAAATTATCATATAAACAGCACTACAGACCATTAAGTTTCTAAAGGTTGTATAGACGGAATATTTATGGATGTAAAAGACACCTTAAACGGAAAATTCTGGTCATAACTCGCTGTGATAGATGGCCATCGCGGTTTTTGTGATACCAAAAACAGAATGTCTATTTTTATCTACTTTATTATAATGTAGGAATAGAAAGAAAATGTAGACATGCTTTGGATATATTATCCGTTGACTAGGGGTGGGGTAGGGATTAGGAGTCGCTATGTCGTATGCATTATTTTTACACTTTTTAACGTTTCCGTGATACACTTGTGTGTGTTTCCATACACTTAATCCAATTCACATTCGTGTGTTTTTGCCTAGTAAAAAGAGGTAACGATTGCTCCTATAATTATGAACGGAAATATTAAACAAGGTTTTTGAAATTCAATTCGAACTGGGGTTAGGGTACGCGGGAACGCACAGCGTAATAATTCTTATAGATAACATTTTTCTTTTAAAAAATACCTTAAATTAAAAATATTTCAACGATAATTAATTTCAAAATTAAAAAGGCTGTTTTTTATTTGCTCTAATTCTGGTCAATTTATTAGGCATAACAATAAACGAGAGTTCCATTCCGTGTACGCTACTATCACTACACATTTAAGGTCTCCATACACAGAAGCTGGAGGCTAAGGCGTGCGAGTTGTATCCTATTGAATCATATGAAAGCCTACACACACACCACAGGCGGTGGCGGCGGCGCGGTGCCATAGGAAAAACTGGCACGGCTTCGCCTCCACTCCGCCTTCTGTGTGTGGAGACTTTTAGATCGAAAATTATCTTTTTGTTACTAATTTATAGGAAGCACAAAAATATAAAAAAAAATTAACTAAGGAAATCGATCATCAAAAGTAACAAACGATACTTTATAATTTATAACTCCGGTAAATCTATTCACAAACATATCATAAGAATGACACAGTGATATATAATTTTTTATGTCAATTAGTTACATAAGGGGTTTAAAAACTACCAGAAAAACATATAAACGATCTACAGGTGTAAACTTTTTATTCATGTTTTAGCAGAGCAAGTACAAAACAAGCAGACTTATGACAAAAGTTGGTTATTCCAACAAAAGCAGAAAAATAATTATTTAATATTATTTTATTCGTTTTGTGCGTACCTATACTACAAATATAGAACCCAGTGCTAGTGCTTACGTAGAAGGAAAAAAGTACGAAGAAAAACTGTGCACCGACACCTAACACATTAATTAATTAACCTAACACACTAAACAATTCAATGACCAATATACCTAAGTGCAGATAACAGAAATCTGTCAAATATAAGAATAATAAATTGCAAAACACATGGTACATTCACTTCTTCTAGTTTATAATAAGTACATAAGAAATATACTTTATTAATATCGAAAATTACAATCAGTGAATAGAAAAAAAACGTCTTCTTGTATCTACGAGTACCTACATAGTTACCAATTATAAGCGCTCTTACAGAATTCTGACTTAAAAAGAATTATATACTTCAAAATACGCAATGTCTACTTGTAGCTAGAAAACGTTCACTTGTACATAAACTGGAGGATAACTATGAGATAAGTGACGCAGAAGCTGAGCACCATCCCGGGCAGGTCCGCGCCCAGCGGGATCACGCGGTACACGCGGTACCGACAGCCGCGCGCCTCCGCGTACCGGATGAAACTCATGATGTCTCGCGTTGTACCTTCATCTGGAAATTATAAATACCATCTTAAGGTGCAAAGAGGAGGTAGGTACACTAGCGCCAGCACTTATCACTACATAGTATAAAACAAAGTCGCAACGAGATATGAAATGCCCTACCAGGGAGTAGAGAACGAATGAACTCACCAGAAACGTTAATAAGTTTATCGTGCAGGATCAGTTTTATGCGTTCCACTTGTGTGACTAGCATCTGAGCACATAATGCTGGAGAAAACATAACTATGAACTGGTGACACGACCTCAAGAACCTCAAAAGAAAGGCCAGTGTTATTACCTTGAACAAAAATATTGAGTAATTAGTGTTTGCCCGCGGTTTCATGTTGTCTCTTTAAAAAGAGTTTTTTTCCCATCTATTTAGTAGTTGTGCCGTGAAGAAGTGACAAATACAGAAACTAAGTGCTATGCGATAATTCATTTGAAATCACTGGAGTGCATAACTTTTATGATGTTTATTCAAAAAATATGATTTAAGTAAAAACAACAAAACGAAAAATTTCAACTAACTTTTTTAGTGTCCTATTCGTTATATCAAACTCCTAAAAAGGCAGTCACGAGAAGGCAGATAGCCCGGAATTTCAAAAAATTAGAATGGCAATGCTGCCGGCCATTGAATGGCGATTCTAATTTTTTGAACCGAAATAGAAGCCATCATTCCGATTACCTGTGAGCTCTTTTAAAAGAAGTTTAAGACCCCAAAGACTAAGAGTTTCCACCCCAAACAGATGAAGTAGGTAACCTCGGTCAAGATTGCCAATGCAGGCCCTTGCTGATGTCCTTGTCAGATTTGAAGGCGCTAAAGTATTTTACACATGGTATCCCAAACTAAAGGCCGACCCATATTTTAGGACCTAGAAGACACGGTATGTCTCTACCTAGATTCTAGATGTTCAGGTTTTTTATTATCATCTGACATACCTAATTTTTTTGATTGTGAATGTGACCAAAGTTTAGTTAGTTAGTTAGTTAGTAAAAAAGCCTTTTTTACATTTTATAACCAAAAGTTACCTAGGCATTCTGTTCAAAATACAAGAAAACTTACAATAAGGTCAAATGAAGCTTTAAATTGATCTGCTACTTCTAAGATAGACTTATAATATGTTTGTAATGATGAGTGATATGATTCAGTTGTGTTTATTAAAAAAGCTAATCTGCTTAAACGACGACTTATCAAGTATAATACAAATGCAAAAGTTATACTAGTTATTTGAATGCTAGATATTAACCAGTCATTAAAAAAAATAAGCAACATAAAATGTTCACTAGACGCATAAATAATAAATATGATTAATCTTATGATTAGATGAAGTAAATATATGTAAATAAATTTTACTTCTAAATCATAGGTGTTGCTTTCAACAAGCAACATGCTATCGATCAGTTGCAGATCCTGAACAACCTTATAAATACATCTGTTAGGATTTATAGAAACAAGAACCATGACATTTGAAATAAAAGCAATTAAATTAGTGTATAAAAAATATTTAAAATAAGTTTGAAAATTATCTCCGTTTGATGTACTTTCATTAGATAATATGATTACGGAACATAATGCAAATGATGCTATAATTGTGATTAATTTGTACAATTTCCTAATTTTGTTTGAAGTGGAGTTGAGAAACCCAAAATCCAAAAATAATATTAAATGTATTATCCTGAAAAGTATTTCGAAAATGTTGCGTTTGTTTAGCTTCGATATTTTTTTCCATGCTTGGTTTGCAAAACGTATTGTCTGTGAATCCATTCTATATGTTGTTAAAACGTAACGCACAAGTATCACGAATAAAATAAATGAGTAGAATGTATTTGATCATCCAAAGCCCATAAAAATATGTCTTTATTTTATTGGTAGATTAAATTAGCTACCTATCTACTAAGTATAAGTTTAATGAAATGGCAACTATCATGTTTCGATATTAAAAATGTTATTTATATCCTTTTAATAATCCGAGTGAGCTGAATATTTTATTGAGTACTAGCTGCGCCCCGCGGCTTCGCCCGCATTAAAATTTATTTTTCAAATTGAGAACAACATAACGAAAATTGAGAAGATTCTGTGGTGGGGATAGCACGTTTAAGATAAGAGAAGACTATGCATAGAATAGATTTTGTGATTACGTGACACCACCAAAACATAAACCTAAGATAGTACTAATCCTACTAATATTATAAACGCGAAAGTTTGTAAGTAAGGATGGATGGATGAATGTTTGTTACTCTTTCACGCAAAAACTACTGAACGGATCTGGATGAAATTTGGCACAGAGATAGATTTTAGTCTGAAATAACACATAGGCTATATTTTATCCCGGAATTCCCACGTGAACGGGAATGATGCGGGTGAAACCGTGTGGCGCTGGTAGTATGTTATATATCCCAAGAAAGATATCTCAGATTGGTCAGAATACTGGATGTTTTCACTTGTTGCGAAGGCAAGGCAGTCTCGTAGTCGACGGTTTGTAATAAATCAGTAAGCTACCAGTTTAATCGCTCTATGAATTATCATCTTTTATCGCTATCATCTAAAGGTGTAGGACAGAAACCTTACAACTATTGTTCAGTATGTTGTAAATGTTGATTTTTTAATGGTATTTCAAATATAATTTTCTTAACCTGTTATAACTTTAAGCTTGGTATATTCTAGGTTCTGTGTTTTGAATCCTTGAAAACACTATCACAATATTATATTCAACGGTTAAAAATATTCAGTGCGATGTCTATCACTTAAATTGAAACAATGGACTTGCATATCACTTACATCCATTTTTCATTCGACCATGAAGGTTCTTATCTATAAACTAGTTTTAGGTATTAATAGGTATAGGCAATAATATGAAATAAGATTAAAAATTCACCATCATATTTTCTTCCACTTGTGGACAAAAGATTGAAGCGAAGGAGAAATCAATTACCACTTTATTTCTTATATTATTTTGATAATGTACTTATACTTGTTGTCTTGTCAAAGTGCTTATTTTGTAAGCCTAAAGAAATAAAGATATTGAATTACTTGATATATAAATGTTTTTTAAGGTTAATTAAACTATAGATCGAATCGGGTTGAAATTTTTCGTGTATATTATATTTCCGTGAAACACTTTTGTGTGATTCCAGACATATATTCGAATTTAGATTTAATTTATTTTTGTCTAAGAAAAACAGATAATGATTGGTCCTATATCAACAGAAATATTGAACATAACTTCATATCATTCTGAGCTGGGGTTATGGTAGCGAACGCTTTAATCAGCGTAATAGTTCTAATAGACAACATTTTTTTTCTTTAAAATGTCTTAAAAAATTAAAATATCCAATAAAAATTATTTACCAAATTAAAAAGGCACTTTATTATTTGCTCTAATCATCGTTTGTTTATTAGGCACCATTGTTTGTATTCACTTTAAACAGTTTGTTTTCCATGTATCTATTTTAAAATAAAATAAATAACGCTACTATCATGGACATAATTTTATTTGGTAGTTTATAGTTTAAAATTTGACTTGTCTAAGTGCTTTTTTTAAGCCTAAAGAAATTAAAAAATTGATTTTCTTGATTTTCTTGATAATTTTCTCATTACTATTTACTTAACCACAAAATATAAAAATAAAAAAGAGATTGATGGCCCACTCCGGGCCTCGTAATCATTTAGAGGTTAATATGTAGGTATTAAACCAGATACTTCATAATTTATAACTCTCGTAAATCTAGTCACTTACTTATGAGAATGACGAAAGATGACATTTTTTTTATCTATTATCTATTTATTGGCTTTGAAAACTACCAGAAAATCATTTTAATGATCGAAACTACAAGCATAAAATATAAACTTTTTATTAATGATTTAGCATAGCAAACTTAATTATAGAACAAGCAGACTTATAGTAACAAAAGTCGGATAATCTAACAAAAACAGATCAAACATTATTTAACGCTGTCTTAAGGTAAGTATACACGACGACACTGACACTCGACAGAAATGTCGACACTAGTGTCGACCTGACAAACAACACCGTCATTACATCTGCAACTAAGTGTCGGGGCGATGTACACACAGACATTCGATGTATACACTTAGTAATAATAAAATAATAATAATAATAAATTCATTTATTTACCCAAAAAACAAAAAAGAAAAATACAAGAACAATATAAAGATAAAGTAGGTACTAACAAAAAAGCTTAAACAACTAGGGCTAAATACAATAACAAAAAATGAAGTACCTAGTTACCTATATTACTTAAAACTAACAACTATTTATAATATTGGGTAAAATGGTCCCTAACTCAGCATATTGCAGTACTAGGCATTGCCCAATACTGCGCTGGTTTAGTGTCTGGTGTCTGGTATCGTCGTGTATTTTCGCCATAACTTATTGGTATCGTGCGTACACAACAACACATAGAATCCAGTGCTAGTGCTTACATAGATGGAAGGAAAAGAGTGAAGGTACCTTACTAATATATTAAGAAGAACATATGTGCAAAGAACCCAACAATTTTGTTAAAGTTGAGCTACCTATAAGGTATAAGCAGTTTTAACAGAAATCTGGCGAATAAAAATTGCAAAACACACAAAGTTATGTTTCCTTATACGTAACTATCAAAACATTCACTTGTACATAAACTGGACGATGACTATGAGATAAGTGACGCAGAAGCTGAGCACCATCCCGGGCAGGTCCGCGCCCAGCGGGATCACGCGGTACACGCGGTACCGACAGCCGCGCGCCTCCGCGTACCGGATGAAACTCATGATGTCTCGCGTTGTACCTTCATCTGGAAACATCAAAAAGCATTTTCAAATTTATCTTAAGCGGTGATATTGTCACTCCCGGGTTGAAAATTGCTAGTCTCAAAGTGCTATAATAATCTAGTCTAGACGAATTTTTAACTGATAAATTGTAGTTAGCTTTTTATGTTGTATGCCATCTCTACTGATTTTGCATACATTAACTGGTCAAGCATGGTGTTGCTTATAGTAGTAAGTCGTTATTTTTCATAAACCAGTTTTTGGCAAATTTTTATCTTCATCTAATGTTTGTTAGTGAATTCATTAAAAGAAGTTAAAGAAATAACAATCGGTCTTCAACTTCGTCATTGCCCAAGTGACAGTTCTCTCGTGTAGTAAAAGTGTTGGATTAATCATATAAGTAGGAAGCTGCTATGTTCCCTTAGTTGATACTACGACATCATAGTGACAACTAAGGGAACGAGCTGAGTTGGAGCGGCCAATATTATTTCCCCTCGACCCCACGGCAACTCAAAAAGTAACTAACTGAAACAATTGCTTGAATTTTTTTTAAATATTGCCCAATCGATTGTCATGGCATACGTAAGTACGTACCTATAATGACAATGTGTTCCCGGGAAGGACCGACATGAAATGCCCTATCTCCAGGGAGTAGAGATTACGAATGAACTCACCAGAAACGTTAATAAGTTTATCGTGTAATATGAGTTTTATGCGTTCCACTTGTGCGACTAGCATCTGAGCACATAATGCTGGAGAAATCATAACTATGAACTGGTGACACGACCTTATGAACCTCATTAGAAAGGTCATTGTTATTACCTTGAACAAAAAATTTGAGACTAATTAGTGTCTGCCCGCGGCTTCACGTGCGTTGTCTCTATAGAAACTTTATTTTACCATCTGTTGAGGAGTTGTGCCGTGAAGAAGAGACAAATATACAATCTAAGTGATATGTGATCATAATTTGATAAAAAGTCAGATATCAGTGCATAATTTTTTGATGTTTATGTTAAAAATACACTCATGGACATAATAAGAGGAACAGAACAAAAAAGAGACATATTGAAGTTAAAACATTTTTTTTTGTATGCACGTATAAAAATTATAACTAATCAACAGAAATCTCACAAATGTAATTTTGAAGAATTAACCCTTCAATCATCACATTCAAAATGTCATTATGTTACGATATTTCAAGGAGTTTTTGTCGAGTATTTGGGCAGATTCAGTATTTGGTTTTATCCCCTCTAACTGTTAAAACTGCATTCAGTCTTCTGCATGCTTTTGATTAAATTATCAATGAAATCTTGTGGTATTCGATTCCATCTCGACTCGACTCTTCTTCCAGTGCCCTTTTGAGATCTTATGTTTGTTGGTGTTCGATCCCGTTTTTTTTTTTTGTTTTCCTTGCTTATCCCAAACATGTTCGATGGGGTTTAAGTCTGGCGAGCGTGCTGGCCACGGCAAAACGTCAATTTCAAGCTCTCAAAGATACTGTCAAACGGCCGCGCTTTGTCCTTTATTAATTGAAATATAAAATAAAATATAATTCTCTTTGATGTACTATGGGGCAAAAGGCATGACAGTTGGTTCTAAAATATCATTTACGTACCGAGCCGCAGTCAGGCATCCATTTTCTACGATGTGCAACTCCGTACGCGCCCCTGTGCAAACACCGCCCCATACCATTACTGATCCTCCACCATATGACTCTCTTCCGACAATGTTACACTGAGCGTATTTTTCTCCGGGTCGTCTTCAAACTTTAACCCTTGTATCATCTGGCTTTAGACAAAACTAGACAAAACTAGACTCGTCTGATTCCCCCAGTCATCATCATTCCAGTTTTGGTATGAGCGAGCAAAGTTAGCCCGAGTTTCCGATGATCTGTGGTAAGTAAGGGTCCTCTAACTGGCTAAGTACGTCTTAATTCCGTCTTCTTTTACTCTTCTTACGGTTTTAGTGCTAACTGTTACCTGTCGAACGTCCTGAAGCATAGATCTGACCTCAGAAGAAGTCAAAGAGTGATTTCTCAGAACAATAATGCTCACCATAAATCTATCGTCTCTCGCTTAAGTGACTCTTTTGCCTTGCCCAGCACGTCTCGTGTACTCACCAGTCTGCTGATTTCGTCTTACAATTCGGAAGATGACGGATTTGGAAATCCGTTATCTTTCAGCCACTTCTTTATAACTGTGACCATTTTCAATTTAAGTAACATCTTTGGAAACCGAAGCTACGCTAAGATCCGGCATTGTCCCTTCAGGTATTCTCTATTGCGATATGTTTTACGAAAAATATAAACACAATTTTATGAATTGATTACACACACGTCAGTAAAATTATTCCAATATAGTGAAAATAGAAAATAAACGAAAAAAACAAACGAATACCTGAGTGTATAATGAAAGTAAAACAATAAAACGAAAAATTCAAGTATCTTTTTTAAAATACTGCCAGAAGGTAGAGTGCTTTGGAATGCCAACAAATTAGGATTGCCGAATGCCATAGAATTATAGAAATGGTTCTGGTCATTTAGTGGTGAATGCTTGTTCTTACAGCATTCCAATCACCTGTGAACTCTATGAGAAATTTGAAGTTTAGAGAAATTTTAATAAATTGAGTGGACCCCCAGGACCCCAACGACTAAGGGTTTCCAGTTTCCACCCCAAAGGCTGCAATAGGTAACCTCGATCAAGATTGCCAATAATCCGGCTCTTGCTAATGTCCCTGTCAGAAGTGAAGGCGCTAAAGTATTTACACACATGGTATCCCAATCTAAAGGCCGACCCATCTGCTAGGACCTAGAAGACACGTTATGACTCTACCTAGACTCTAGGTGGTCAGGTATTTTACTATGTTCTGGCATAAGGCCACGTAGTTCGAGGGTGGCTGCTATACTGCCGCTAGTAAAAGCCTGACGGATGATGTCATTAATTGAACTAATACGAGACTCGCGTCCTGCACCAAACTTGATTGTGATGAACAAACTTATCAACGGTTTCACCTCACTGGCCACGGTTTGCAACTATGTAGACGAGGGGAAACTAAGCCTATAAAAGTTTCCATCCGAAACTAGACTACAAAAATATACTTACATGTTCTTCTCCTTTCAAGATATATTCAACTACAGAGTAGATGCTAGTCATAAACGTAAAAACATTCATCAAAATTCCAAATGTGAACTGAAAAGACAAAAAAGCCTACTTTTACATTTATTACAAAAAGTTACATAGATATTCTGTACAAAACACAAGAAAACTTACAATAAGGTCAAATGAAGCTTTAAATTGATCTGCTACTTCTAAAATAGATTTATAATTTGTTTGTAATGATGAGTGATAAGATTCAGTTGTGTTTATTAAAAAAGCTAATCTGTTAAAACGACGACTTATCAAGTATATTACAAATGCAAAAGTTATACTAGTTATTTGAAAGCTAGATATTATCCACTCATTAAAAAAAATAAGCAATATTAAATGTTCACTAGACGCATAAACAATAAATATAAATAATTTTATGATAAGATGAAGAAAACACATGTAAATAAATTTTACTTCTAAATCATAATTGTTACTTTCAACAAGCAACATGCTATCGATCAGTTGCAAATCTTGAACAACCTTATAAATACATCTATTAGGATTTATAGAAACAAGAAACATGACATTTAAAATGAAAGCAATTAAAACAGTGTATACAAAAAAAATAAAAAAAAATGGAGTATTATCTCTGATTGATGTACTTTCAACAGTTATTATGATTACGGAACATAATGCGAATGATGCTATAATTGTGATTAATTTGTACAATTTCCTAATTTTGTTTGAAGTGGAGTTGAGAAACCCAAAATCCAAAAATAATATTATATGTATTATCCTGAAAAATATTTCGAAAATGTTGCGTTTGTTTAGCTTCGATATTTTTTTCCAAGCTTGGTTTTCAAAATGTATTGTCTGTGAATCCATTCTTTAAGTTGTCAAAACGTAACGCACAAGTATCACGAATAAAATAAATGAGTAGAATGTATTTGTTCATCCAAAGCTCCTAACTACCTATCTACTAAGTATAAGTTTAATGAAATGGCAACTATTATGTTTCGATATTAAAAATGTTATTTATATCATATGAATAACCCGAGTGAGCTGAATATTTTATTGAGTACTAGGTGCGCCCTGCAGCTTCGCCCGCATTAAAATTTATTTGGCAAATTGAGAACAATGTGTTTCAAAAATTGAGAAGATGTTTGATTCTGTGGTGGGGATGACACGTTTAGGATTGCGAACTGAAAGAGAAGACTTATTAAAGATTTTTTAAGTTACGTGACACAACCAAAACACAACCATAAACCTAAGATAGTACTCATCCTACTAATATGAAATATGCGAAAGTTTGGACATATGAATGGAAAATGGATGGATGGATGTTTGTTACTCTTTCACGCAAAAAATACTTAACGAATTTGGTTAAAATTTGGCACAGAGATAGATTATAGCCTGGTCTAACACATAGGCTATATTTTATAACATATGTAGGGACATAGCTGACATCATCATACTTACAAACTTTTATGTTTTATTTATTAGTAGGATATCCCAAGAAATACATATATCTCAGATTGGTCAGAATAATGAATGTTTTTACTTGTTGAGAAGTCAAGGCAGTCTCGTAGTCGAGGCAATTTGTAATAAATCATTTACCTACCTAGTTAATCGAATTATCGTCTCTTATCGCTTTCATCTAAAGGTGTAGGACGGACACCTTACACTATTATTCTGTAGCATTAATATAACATTAATAAGTTCTGTAAGTATTCGGTTTGAATCCTTGAAAATACTTTCACAATATTACTTTCAACGGTTAAAAATATTCAGTGCGATGTTCTATCACTGAAATTGAACTCACATATAACTTCCATCCTTTTATCATTTCATCATGAAGATCCCTATCTAAAAACTAATTTTTGGTATTAAAATGAATTTTACCTACGAAAGTTATATGCTAGGTACTTATAATATAAGAAATAAGATAAAAAATTCACCATCACATGTTATGATCACATTAAACTATAAATCGGATCAGGTTGAAATTTTGCACTGATAACGCCTTTTCTTTTTTTAACGAGTCTTTTGCGTAAAACGATTTTATTTATTAAATTCTAAAAGTATACAATAGAATAAATAAAAAAATAATCAAAATAAATAAATAATCAGTAACCGAAACGATTGATTGATTGGTCTCAAATCTTGCATATAGTCTGTAGGTCGATTCGTGAATCACTCACACTATTTCCACGGCTTTTTGTTTCTAATAATTTCTTATCCCCTTTCCTTTTATTTATTATCTAATTACAATAAAGTATTTTTGTATTGTATTGTATTGTACAGTACAATGATCGATGAAAATAGCAAGACTGAAATAGACTTATAATTATTATTAATTATTAATCACAACTCACACTTGAATCGACTTATTTTTGGTAACAAACCGCTGACAGACCAATTGGCTAAATGTAGTCCATCCTCCTATATGGATGGATGTACGGATGTTTGTTACTCTTTCACCCAAAAACTACAAAACGGATATGGATTAAATTTGGCACAGAGATAGATTATACTCTGGAATAACACATAAGCTACATTTATACCGGAATTCCCACGGGATCGGTGATTACGAGGGTGAAACCGCGAGACGCTGCTAGTTGAGTACCTACATAATAGCATACATAACCATCATTTAATTAAATTATGTACTTTACTAGCAGCGTCATATGTTCACATTGTGAAACAAAAGCCACGTCTGATGCAACATTGTCTCCCAGACAACTGTTGCTATTACTGCCATCAAGTTGCCGTCCAGATTTACAGTCAGACTGACGGTTTAACGATAATGCGTATTTATGTGTATTTACGCGTATTTACGATAGAACGGGTTAATTGTCGAATAAAATTGAATTTATGGATTGATTTACGAGCGGACTCGAATGCGGGCGTTTATGCTGTGATGTGTGTGAATGGCTATATAATAGTTTAGGGAAGTATATATTGTTTTGTTGGATATTTGGATGGAAATCAATATCTATTGTGTATATGACTAGCTTATGGAACGATACGTCCAATATTTTATTTTACTTCAAGATAAAAAATATAAAAAAATCATTTGTTAGAAACACCCGTATAAATTGAATCATAGCGCACAATGCGGCGGCAGGTGGTCTCGACGCGCGTCACTGCAGCTCTAACAAGCGACCTCGAGCTGGGAACTCTTTGGATGTGCTTCAGGAACGTTCTGACGTTACCCTCAGGACGATGAGTCACCTGTAATATTTAACGTCAAAATGCTATTCAAAAATTGCTTCCCATTTGCTTCTATTTGCTTTACTCAATAAGAGATATTCCTTTATATTTTATTTGTAATTTTTAACGTCAAAATGCTATCCAAAAATTGTGTCCCATTTGCTTCTATTTGCTTTACTCAATAAGGGATATTCCTTCATATTTTAGAAAGAATTACGCATTTTAAGGTGACCTGGTAAAGTTTTGACTACCATTTGACTCCTCAGACACAATTTTGAACTAATTCAGGAGCTTGTAGACTCATTACTATCTGTAAAACTGTCATAATGTCAGTAATAACCATTTTTACTTTACTTTTTTGTCAAATAAACAGTAACAATCTTTGGCACTGAGCACGTAAGCACGATTTCATCCAGCACTGCTACTGGATGGCATTTAAATATGATCTTCAACTCGTTCAGTTTAAATACATTTTACATTGTCATAATTGCTGTACAGCAAGTAACCCAATCACTGTCTGCTGTGCTGTCTGCTAGTCTATGCTGTCACTGTAGAATGTGTCCAAATGCTATGAATTAAAACCGAAATTTTAAAAGAATATTTTATAGCGGTCAAACATTGGATACATATATGTACGTGATACGGCTTGAAATAAAACATAAGCGATTTCAATCGATTAAATACAAAATATATTTATGTGTGTAATTTTATAAAACAGTTTCCATGGGCAGCCTTTAAATGTTTCCATAGAAACAGCTTTAGGTGAACTATTACATAAATGTCTAATTTTTGGACCATATTTTTGAATTTCTGTAATCAAATTTGCCACATCCACAGTAGCGACCGTCCCCGCCTAAGCCAAGACGCTTGTTACGGCAAGTTTGCATTGAGCGGGGATCAATGGACAATGGGGACGGATGACACACCCTAATGGGATAACCTGGACGCGCTGATGGAACGCTTTTGTCACTGTCACATACGGAGGTTACAGGTATTATACAGGTCCAGTTGAAGGGCACTGCTAAGCAGGTTTTATACAGCGTTTGTTACGAAAATTCATCATGTGTTTTTTTTCTTGCACTTTCTAATTTTTGTATGTCCTGAGTTTGTCTCTGTGATTTGGGATTGGCATATTTGCACATAGCTCCTGTGACCTAAACATCTGTAAATGCCAGTCTATAGATCGCACTCCGTCCATTAAGTATCTCGGAGTTCATTTGGACAGCTCTCTATCATGGAACCATCATACGAACTCTACAGTATCAAGAATTCGCAAGCTCATTTTCATCTTCAAAAGGTTGAGGGCCGTTGCAGACACGAAATGCCTGAGGACAGTTTACTTTGCTCTAGCACAGTCTGTTCTATCGTACTGCATTACTGCCTGGGGTGGAGCAAAGAAAACACAGATGCTAAGAGTAGAACGAGCCCAAAGAGCTATCCTAAAAGTGATGTTTTCCAAGCCTAGAAGATTTCCCACAGATCAACTCTACACACTAAGTGAAGTTCTTACTGTTCGGCAAATATTCATCCAAGCAACAGTATTACGTAAACACTCAGAGCTCCAATATGATCCACATTTAAAAATATCAAAACGGCGCTCTGATGTCGTCTGCAAAAAGGAGACATGGAGAGTAGATACAGCGGGCCGTCAATTTCATTTTTTTAGTTCATCCCTATACAATCGTGTAAACAAAATTTTGAACATTTACCCACTCCTTCTACATAAATGCAAAATAAAGTGCTCTACCTGGCTTCTTTCTCTTTCATATGAAAAAACCGAACAACTATTAGTTACTTTAAAATAAAAGACAGTATCCGCTTACCTTTTCCCTCTATAATTTCAAAAAGTACCACTACCGTATTACTGGAATCTCCTGTTGCCCAGACTCTCAAGAGACTGGTGCCTCAGGAGATGCCAAGTTCACTCACACCATATACAAAAACATTGACACAACTTATCACACAGATATACACTCACTCACATTCAATGACACATGGGTCTCCAGTCGGCCAGACTCTTAAGAGACTGGTACCTCTGGAGAAACCCCCTCTTCCCACAAACATACACAAATACAAATACACACCAATATTCATATATACAAACACACACTCTCAAGTACACATTCATAACTCTACACACATACAAACACAAATACAAATACACACACTTATGCATAAACACTCTTACACACACTTTCACGCACACATTCATATACGGACAATCTCATCCAAACATACTCACATTTACTCAAACAATGTAACGCGCCAGAAATGTATTTAAGAAATATTGATTTTGTTTTTATTTTTATTTTCTAGCTTTATATTATACTTTAAATAAGTTACCTAGTTATTCAGAATTGTACCTATGTCTAGGAGATGGGCGCTGACTCTACCACACAGTTGTAAAGCTTCGGTAGTGTCAACGTTTCATATGTATTTATGAGCTTGTGAAATATTATTCCTGAATAAATTGATTTTGATTTTTTTTTTTGATTTTGATATTCGCTAAGCGAATAAAAGCCCTAACAGCAGTAATTTGTGTCTGCACAACATTTGAACTTAAATTTTATGTTTAAAAAAATTGTTTACTCCGATAAAAATAATTAGGTAGTTACTGTTAACGCCATTATTCATTAAAAAACCAACCAAAAGACTTACATCCTAGAATCTTATTCATTAGTTTTATAGAATCTTATTTTATCCTTTATTTTGATTGAGTATTTTAAGATCCGCTGCTCTGTAAAGACACATTATGCCTGTCTCAAATTTATTATTAACCAGCCCAAGGAGGGAAATCAACATTTCACAACTGAAATAAACTGCCAATTAACCGTAACTCCTTTGAACTGAGTCGTATCTATTTCATGAACAAGCCTGAAACGCATCGATAACGTCACGTTCTCGTATATCCATCGTCGCTACGTCGTTACTTTGTCGTCGCAGCCGTAAAGTTGTCCTAACCGACGCGCGACAAATGCGCCTTTGACAGACGATTGGGTTAAATACACTGAATTAAATTATTATTCAGTGAGTGAGAAGTTAGTCGTAAGGATCTTAAGCGTCTTGATAGAGTTACAGACTGTGGTTACAGAGATCAAGAGAGATTATTCTGTGTGCTGTAAGTTTTACATAATTATTTCTCATCATAAATTTCGATGTCTTTAAAACACAGAATCAATGGCCCCAAAGTAGGAAAGTTACGTTTTGGGTACCAAAACTTATTGTCGATTGTAAGCTTGTTTTTATGAACCTACCAGTAATCTTGTTTAGATAGGATTGATTCAGGAAGGAACAATATTCCGTGTCGGATATATCCCGTGGATATCGTGAGGGAAGCTTTCATAGAGGATCAGGATACAGGCTATGACATTTTGGAGGACGTCCTAAATTATTTGTTGCAGCTGGTCTATTCTGTGATAAACTCTTGGATGTATCACTCATACTCTAGCTAAATAGACTAGATATATCGCAACTCATCGTTCTATTCCTTTTTATTTTTCATTGCAGCTAATGAGAACCAAATAGTATGAGTAATAAACACGCGGATACACCTAGATTGAACTGCATGCGATGAAATTTTACGCTGGAGGTATCACGTGAAAAGCATCATCGGGAATTTTCGAATTCCTGTGAAATATGCTTCAGACTTTTTTCTAAAGTCGCAATCCAAGCCACCAATCTCGTGATAAATTCCCTCGCGACCTTCACAATAACGTGTAAAAGAAGGAGACCCACAAATCGTGTGAGAGTACGTTTTCACAGTTCCTCTGTAATCGTCGCAGAGCACGCTTTGCTCGCAATGACTACCACAAATAACAATGATGTATGGTAATGGCAATCGGAGAGGGTGGGCCAAGGCATGGGAGATAGCGAATAGAAACATTACTTCAATGCTACAACCGCGTTGAAAAAATACTTTATCTTTCCTGTGTTCGCCGTGATGAATTCACCTTCAGTCAGTGGCAATACGGTCAAAACTGGCTCAGCCAGATCTTGTTAGATCTGGCTAGAAAAGAAAAAAAATATGTTTTGTTACAAGTAAACACCGTGTTAACTTTCTCACAAGCATTTAATAATATACGGTTATTTTGACATTACAGATTCTTAATTTTTATCTATTTAAGAAAAACCAACAGAAATAACAAAAGAAAAAAATTCGAAATAGAAGGCTAGTAAAAGGTTTTCTTTCACGAATAACATTATCAAAGTTCGAGTACTTATTAAGTATAGAAGTAGGCATACCAAAAAGGATCAGTTTTGTGATGGCGTAGCACCGTAGCAAAAGTTGCTACAAAGCTACGGGTGCTACGCTTTTGTCTACGGAAAAATCATAGCATACTGACCGGGCCATTATAGGGTTTAATTAAGGTAATAAAAAAACTTAAGTTATAATATTTCGTCATAATTATAATCATCGAATGATATGAAATGCTGGACCGCCATAACACCTTGTCGCATCCATTATCTGCCAGCAATCGTTCGTAGATCAGCATTTTACCTGACCAGAGAGTCCACAACTAAGGTTACTAAATCACCGTCGCAATTTAAGAATACGTTGACCATAATAACTGAAGCTTTTCTCTTACCCCAAGCTCCAACAAACGTTTGCTCCGACTTACAAAATAAACACAAATACATTTACCACGTAATTGTATTTAACGCGACGTTATTGTTCGCTACGACGTATGCGGCGGTGTATTTTTGTTATTGTAACCGTAAATTGCCGTGGTTAGCGGTAAGTTTTTGGAGAAACGTCGGCCGTTAAAATACGGCTGACTTTGGCAAAGTTCGTCACACATTTCTGACTCTCACACGCTCAGAGAGTTTTAAGAAATACCATTTTACTCTTCGCGAACGAGTTATCAAATATGAACTTTATCAGTCATGTGCAGATTTACTAATCTAGGGTGTAACCTTCTAGATAAATTTATTTTTTAACGATAAAACTATCGTGGATCGTCAAGTTCATTGTTAACGCAACAGGCGTATTCAGAACTCTTTTTAGGTAGGATTATAAACAAATATAAACTTAGACAACTCAAATTGTAAGCTTCAAATTGGTGCCGAATAGGATTTTTATTGTAAATGGTCGATCGTTTGGCCACTATCTCAGGTAAGTGAAGATGTGGCCTAAGATGGAACACGCTTTCCCAGAAGGAACTTATATTTTTGTGTGCATTAGGGTAGTTGTTCGGCGCATTGCGGTGACCGTATTTGAACTTAACCAACAAGTTTACTTAACTGAAAGCTTTATGCTGAGCATGAAATTTTCATGCATATTGCTATGCGTTTTATGAAATGGCGCTGAAACTTGCCATTTCCTTGTAAAATTAAAACTTAATGCTGTTTGTATGTAATTTTACTAAGATAAATACCAACTTATTGATATGAAAGTGGAACGGCTGACTGTTTTATATAAACAATTCGCTCTAGATTAGATTACTTTAGTTAATTATATTAACCTTTTTTAGAATTGACTTAACCAAGTATTTCATTGTAAGCTAGTAATAATAATTCAGTGTTGTAAGTATATTTATGTCAAATAAATTGAATTGGTTAAAATCGGTGGCCATTTAAAGAATCAATAGTGGTAACTATAGTGCAAATATTTTTACTACCATCGTCTATATTGTTCTATTATATCCAGTCTATCCCAAAGTTACCTGGAAGATATCGCTTTTAGCGATTAGGGCGTCCTTTGTATTTAGTCTTAGTATGCAGTATTAATGTATTATTTTCTTTCTCTGTGTGGTAGATTAAAGTATGAAATTCAAATAAAAGCATTATATATTATCTAAGTATAATAAAGAGTATTTTTCTATTCGTTGCTATATTTCAATTGTGGTAACCTACAGGGTGATATAAATTAATCTGTACAGGGTGTGTGTTTCTGACGGGCTCTACAAAGACCTTCATTCCATCAATCGCTCTCTTCTGCAGAGTCCTATTATTCTTCGCCCGCGGTAAATAACGAGCGAAGTGGTATTGACTTCGCTATTGTCTTATTAATTGACTACTTCACTGCGTATAAGGGGAATATCTATAAGCAAAGTACCTACCTAAAGTTTATTCCTCTCAAATACATGCATACATAACTATACAACAATTAAAAAACTAGAATGTATTATTATGTATTGCTTTATTTAATAAGACTAATAACTTTGTTCTCTACACTGGGATCAGATCAGATCTACACTGAGATCAGATGGATTCTAATTAAAATTTACATAAAATGCAAAATTCAATGTAGAGTACATGGTAGTACAATGAACATGGATAGTAGATAAGTGTACGTACATACAAAGTAAAGTAAGAAAAACAAGAAAAGAAAAAATTATCAATATTATTACTTATTTTTATTACATCCATATTTTAACTAAGATCAAGAACTTTGATCGTGTTTAAAGTGTTCGGTGAAATCGAGTCTAAGTACTGTTATTTATAACAAACAGGGTAAAAGACCATTAGCGCCGATTTCAATAGAAAAGCTGTCATCTGGCGACGCCAACGCCATCTATCAACGTCGGCGCATTATGAATGTCCTGTCAAATCCTTATGAAAAAGTTAATAGAAAAAGTTTGACACTGACAGTTCTTTCTGACACTTTTAAATTTTAATATTCTTGAATGGATTAAATTGAGTGGGAAGGGTGCTATTGTTTTTGTTAGCCTGCGGAAAATTGGTAATTTCGCGTTGTGTTCATTAGCAACGTTACGAAGCAAAAAGTTTCCTTGGGCTCAATCAAAGTTACTTTTTGGAGCAACATTTTGCAACATGGTTACACCAAAGATACAAATAACATTTTACGGTTACACTTCGACAACCGATGTGGTGCGGTGAGCGAACGTCTGCCGGCGATGCAAGAGTTTGTGGGTTCGATTCCTTGGGGCAAATGTTCGTACTACAAAAAAATATATCTATGTTATGTATTAACTTTATCAGTCTTCTCCCATAACACAAGCTCTACTTCGCTTGAGACTAGATGATGATTTTTACTGATTTACCTATGGAATCTCAAGCGTCATTTATTAATTATTTAGGTATTTATTTACGAAACATAATGCTATTTCAATGTATTGAGAAGTTTTCTATAATACCATAATACCTACCAAACATTTTACCTGATTTTTATCATTGTTAACTACCTACCTATTTCATGTATTTTTTGCACATTTAAAAACGTTCGCTATCAATATTTTACTATCTTATTTAATACACTTCAGTGCAAAGGTAATAAAGTAGAATAAAATAAAATTTATACTCGTTATTAATTGAGAACATCAATCAGTGTACTGCGCATTCTATTTATTGCGAACATTACAATAAATCCGTTGATTATTGAGACGTGTAATTGCTATTTATTAGTTCTTGTAAAAATATCATAAATATGACATCGGTATGTCAAGGCCGAGGCAAAGGTACCTACATCCGATACGATGATATTAAAGGCGAGTCACTTGCGTTTTTTATTCGCATAAATACCTACGTAAATATCATAAAGATTATTTATCGGGTATTAATCGCAAACCTGGTATTTTCCCCTTCATTATACCCGATAAATAATCGTTGTTTATCAAGTGTAACGAATCGCGAAAGTTTTAAGTACTATCAATTTATTTGTTTTGGTTTGTCAACCAAATATTGCAAGTTAGGTAGCTATCTTAAACTAGTAAATAAATCTCTATCAAAAACTAGACTCAAACACACAGATCTCAAACACCATGATACACAAAAACGTCTTTCATTGAAAAAGTTACAAAACATGATCTCATGAACATAATCATGATCATAAATAGTCACTATTTCCATTGCAACGGTTTGTTTGTCACTTCATCAACTATTTCATAATCTGCCATAAGCAAGTGACATAAAAAAGTCGTAAAATCAATAGACGAGGAAACAACAAAGTCATCATTATCAATCTAAATCGACCCAGTGATTGTAAACTGTCCTCGTAAACACAACGTAACAGATTGCTCGTAGAAAACACATTTCAACAATTGATCTTTAATGAGGATTGCACCATGTAGGTACAATGAAATGGTTGAACAGTAGGTATATTTCTAATATTTAGACGATTTTTTTTATTTGTCATTTTTGTCAGGTTATGTAGATAGATAAATATAATTACTAGATACCTACTTACAATAAAACTTAAACTTACAACGATTTGTCTCAGCAAATGTACTGTACCTACCAAACTCAATGTTTTTCAAGGTTGAATGCGTTGAGTTTATATCCCTATAGTATTATTATATACAAGTATTTTTATGTCATAAAAATAATTATTTTTAATTTCTTGTAAGTATATGCTGCTGGTTTTCCTTAAATAAAAAAATAAAATAAAGGTATTATGTACCGTATTGTATAATGTAATATCAGTCATCTCGAGTACCCATAACATAAGCTCGGCTTAGCTTAGGACGAAATTATTGTGTGTGAATTATCCAGCATTATTAAGTACCTACCTATCTATGTTTAAGGCAGGTAGATAATTACTAATTAGTTACTAATAGATAAATAGATAAAAAAGTGACAGCAGTTATCTGCCATAGTAAGTAGGTAAATCAGAGTAAATTCATTGAATACAGGATATTTACCATGATTTGTTTTCTTTGGAGTTTTTCGATATTTCTACTTTTAAAGAAAGAAAGAAGTTCTTTCGTGATCATGGCGCTTGAAACGGTACCGAAATATCGAAAAACTCCAAAGAAAACAAATCATGGTAAATATCCCGTATTCAATGACTTTAGTGTTAAAAACCATGATATGATAGTTTTAAAAGTAAAATCAGAGTAAGTAGGTAAATATTTTATTATTATGAGAATGGAATATCTCACTCAACACCAACGCTATCAGCTAAACTCATAGTTCCGCGTTATCTATTGACAGTTTGTAATAAAATGTCATAAATCAAGATGGCTTCCAATATGGCGTCGGCGACTTTGACAGTTATCGCGTGTACAGTAGAACATTAAACTCATTGAAATTTATTACTCAATCGTGCTAGTAGGGTTGATTTATTGGTAATAGATAACATCTTATTGTTTTTATTTATTTTATTCCGTGGAACTTTTGACACTTTTGTATAGTTCAGGGTTGAGGTTTGTATGAACTAAAAAAAAATATTGTAATTTTACCGACCACCCGAAAAAAAAGTATTAGCTGGTATAAAAGCTAATATTCAAGTTTTACTTTCTTTTATAACGTATTCTATTTTTTTGGCTCTTCAAAATTGCCCAAGTTTAGTTGTGATACAAATTATTTGTATACCTATTCACAACAACACTTGGTCAATTTTATTTTATTATAAGGTAACTATTTATTACATTTTACCCAATAGTATGGACTAACTGCTCACTGTAAATAGAATCACATCCGTATTTGGCACATTACTTGTAATCATACGCCCAACAATGTTGGTTTAACGTATTGTTACGAGGGCGGAAACACGAGAAGCTTTCAGTGGTACGTGATAAAGGATTATGCTAATGGAGCGACCTACAGCTATCACAACTCTAGCCTACAATGCATAGGTAAATGATAATGATGACAGTGATAAAGAGGAATGAAAAGGAGAAAATAGTAAAGAAGCAGATAAAGAACGGAAGGATTGTGGTCTCTTTGTGGGTAATGTAGTTCTCATTAATTGACGCTGCGCAGTGACCCAAAGTGTTTGACCAGAGAGCTGGCGATCTCTCCCGCTATGTAATTAAGCAAAAACCAACCATCCACAATTGACATATGAAAGCCATTTCAATGGCCTTCGTAATTTTCAAGTGTATGGATAGGACGCGCGTGATGGCCATTGAAATGTTTTTCGAATGTCAATTTCGGATAGATGGTTTTTGCGTAATCGCATAGTAGGTCGTTTGAAATACTTTCCCCTTTATTATCCCTTTTTGTAATAAATCAACCATAGAGCTAAGAAATCAAGTTATTTCTAATTTCTTCTGATTAGTTTTTACGTGACTCCATCAATTTCCTCGTAATCGAGCGTATTCGTAAATCATTTCAAAGGCATGTAATAGAAACCTCAGTTATCATAAGAACCAAAACAAGAAGCGGCCGTACCATAAAATTCACCAAATTGAAATTTCCCCCAAACACGAACAAAATGGTAAAAGGTAAAAGTCAATACAGAGGACTGAGTGGCCGTAACATTTTATGTGGCGTTACCGCCGGGTAAGTGCCTAATGCGTAAATTCTTATAACACGGTCGTAGAAGACGGTGTAGTAACAACTTTCTTGAATGTATTTTTCACTGGATTCACTGCATCACAGACATCTTATCAAGTTTTAGATCAGAAAGCAAATCTACTTTAAATCAACGAAATACATTTTAAGATAGCTACCTCTTTCTTTTTCATAGAGATCTATCAAACTCACTTCCAAAGTCACTTACATTTAAAAAGTAAAACAGTCGAACATTAAGAAAGTCGAAATTTAAAAAAGAATACTATTGCATACCTCAATAGTCACATTACCTCATCACAAGCATGCTTTTGGAATCACACAGGAAGATTATCATAAACATGAATCCTACCTTTTTGTGATTTTAGTTACTACTTAAATATAATCCCCATTTTCAAACCAACACTCTTATCTATCCACGGTTGTCTGGTAGTGATAGCTTTTGAGCGATAAGACCGCCTATTGTTACACATTTTGTAATTCGTTTATGTTTTGCATAATACTTTTAAGTGTGCGAAAAAGAATTTTCTATCTATAATCAAAGTGCTATAGCATTACATGAGCAACCCGAGTTACCCTGACACTAACCATATACCTAGAGGGTATTCAAAATATGAAGGAGGGCTGTATTTCAAAGGGGTGAGCTTAATAGAGAGTTATTTTTATGAGAGGTCGTTTAGCAACATTGGGTTTAGCTTTGACGGAAGAGTATCTATTTAGTGGTCGGTGAAAAGAGTTTTGTATGCGGCTTGGATAAACGACTTCATGCTGGCGAGTGGCGACATGATAAAGAAAGATGAAAATACTTGACAGGATCATTATGAATTCGTTCAGTTGAAAGAAGTTTTTCGGATGTTAATCGCGTGCCTGTTGATTTAACTTTCTAATGATTTTTGGTTCTTGATTCTGTTGTAAGCTAGTTTACAATAATCCGACTCGAAGGACCATAAAATGATCTGCAATATAAACTCAATCGAAGCGCAAGCTCGCGATTTACATCGATAAAATACCTCGTACAAAATGCACGAGCTAATAAAATTAACAGCATCGAGTTGGCATTCAGTATGTCGGAATCGCCAAAAAATATAAAAAATAACATTTCTCGTTGCAACCGCTCGCAAATTGCCCGGTGAGCGCGGCTGTCACTTGTCACTGTGTCGGGGCTGTCAGCTGTCAGCTGACAATCTGACGCCCAACGGCGTCAGCGCGGATTTACATAAAAGAGGTAAGTGACAATTAAAAAGCTTGTTTACCGGTACTGCCGGTAACCTCACAGCTATTTTAATTCGAATGACTTTTCCATAATAAATACTAGTTTTTCGATAATGTCAGAAGTTAAAAAGGCGTTTAAAATGCTGGGTAGCGTTATCGTTTATAAGCTCGTTACAATCAGTCGTAAAGTTAACGATATGCTTACACCTACAAAATGTTTCAAAATGCATTTACACTGAAAACAGATCAAAATCAAAACTTTTATGAAACAAGGTCCGACTACTATCAAAATAGCATCTCGTAAGAATTCAATAAGTACCTGGTCTACCGATTTTATTTTAGGAGTTCAGACTATCACTTTCGGGTGTAATAAATTATAAGTCAGCAAATAGCGGAACCTATTAAACACCTATTTTCATATATTCTACTTCCAGTTTACGGTCTAAATGCAAACAAACAGACAGTATATTGAATACATCACTCCACTCCGCCTAAACAGGGGACATAAAGAGGCGGCTATCTCGATGATGTGCTATTAATGCCGATACGCCGGTTAATGCGAGCGTGTTAAACCGGGTTGGTACAGTCGACCGCGGGCAGAGAGTTTTAATCCCAATAATATTTGGATACCTAGAATTTGAAATGATTCTATCCCATTTGACCCTCAAAATAAAATTAAACCCAAAAAATACTATCACATAGGCTCCTAGGATTTTTCCCCGGCCTTAAGCCGATTAAGCTAACTATGATCGCAAATTTATACAAAGATCTGAACTTTTTATTTTTTAAATGTCCAATCGGTATACAATAATTAATTAATCTACTTTCAAAACTGTTGAATCATAGAGGGAAACAGGTAAGCCGTCTGTCCGACAGTACCTACCTCCAATATTAATATCACCACTTATGGTGCTATGGACTGGCTCCACCGTAATTGTTTAGGGTTGTTTTACGATATGGGCCGTAAGTCTGGGCTTAGTACCCGGTCGATTATAGACTCGATGAATGTCAGCTCTTCGTGTAAACTGAATTCTGTTTGAACAGAAATATAATCTTTTTTTGCAGGGTTTTTCCTAAATGCACCGATTTTTAAGATTCTTTTTTGATGATCTAGAAGCGGTTCTCCGCATGTTTCCTATTGGAATTTTACGACTAAGAACTCAGATCTTAGTCGGTCGTTCATCTTACGTTTAAAGTTATCTTAAATTCACTACATAGTATAAAACAAAGTCACTTTTTCTGTCCCCATGTCCCTTTGACTGCTTAAATCTTTAAAACTACGCAACGGACTTTGATGCGGTTCTTTTTAATACATAGAGTGATTCAAGAGGAAGGTTTATAAGTATAATAAAAACGTGCGAAGCCGGGGCGAGTCGCTAGTAAGTAATACTTATTTCATTGACTTCAATTGCATTGATGATATTCTCATTTTTGCTTTAAAGAATTTGAAATCGCTTCATAGTTTTTAATGAAACGCTAAATTATTCGTTGACGACGTTGACTTCCGCAATTTGCCAATTTTAGAGACCTTATCTAGAGAAGGTACTTCAAAGACAAGCTTAATGAAGTGCTTATCACATCATATAATTTAGTAGTGTAGAAATTCCTATCAAAAATAAAACCTCTGACTAAATAATACTTTCAAGACCTCGTTATTCTTCAAACAGATTATTTTATTTGAATTATTCCAGTTTTATTTCATTTTGAATGCGCGATATTTTGGTAACAAACTCAAATAATAAATACTCATAACAATTTCAGAGCTGAAAACGTTTCTGTGTTAAAAAGAAACATTTCAACGTTAAAAATGAAACATTCGGCGTTAAAAATTAAGCAAATTTATCCATCATGTTCTCTGTACCATAAATCCTCATTACAAATGGCGGGTGGTGAAATAAAATGAACAAGTCGGGGGGAAAGCGGTTTTTTGTCCGACTTTTAAAAGTCACGCCAAAATAGTACTCAAAGTGAATTAGAAAAAATATTTAAATTACTTGTGAAGGCGTTAGAAATGTTTGCTATTTAGTAACATTTCAACATAAGTACCAGCAAGTACCTACTCTCAGTGAATTCAATCAAGACACAAGAGAAAAAGTATTTCTACCCCTATCGACTGACAGGGTGAGATTTTGTTTTCTCTTGTGAACTTAAAACTTATGGCGCTCATTAGGGGAGGCCTATGTCCAGCAGTGGACTAATATAGGCTGATAATGATGATGCTGATTATGTGAACTTAATATTCATCATCAATCTATAGTATGTGTAACTGCTGGACCACTGCTGGACATAGGCCTCCCCCAATAGCGCCCTGACATCAACTTGCCGCATCCATCATCTGCCGGCAGTCTCTCACCGTGCGAAACATTATTAAGAATGAAATGAAAATACATTATTATGACTACCGGATGCCATTACAATACAATTTAATATTAATACTCATATTGTAGTACACCACAATAAAAAATAACAATAAAAAGACTAACACAAAACAATAGCATAATAGGCGGCCTTATGACTAAGAGCAATTTCTTCCAGGCAACCTTTGGCTGACATGTGAATACTGTACGTACAGGTCTAGACGGTATCATATACTAATTATACTAAATAAATAGATAACATCTACTGTATGAGACAAGCAAGGACCATCCCTGAGTCACGATGATGATGATGAATCCGACTTTGACGGACAATCCCCACTCTGCCGGCGCTGGTCAATAACTCAGGGACAGACCCAGCGCGGTGCTAAACTTTTATCCCTAAAGGGAAACGGTTATGTCTGAGCTAAAGTGAATTTCAGAACGGTGGAATCAAGTTTTTTCATTTTCATGATAATGTTTGTGAGGTTTTTGTGCTTGCTGATAAATTTGGCTTCCAGTTCAAAAAATGAAGTCAATGACTTGATTTTAGCAAAAAAAAATTAAAGTCTATAATCTCGCCATTTTTCCATTTAAATGTCTCCATTTCATTTTGTTTCATTGATCATTTAGAATTTTGTAATGGTCATGTCATGTATCAATAAACCACCCATAACACATTTTGTTTTGTTTTTTTTTTTATAATTTATACGACTAGACCAACATTAAAAATTAATTAACAATTCTGTCTGTTTGTCTGTTGCTTTTCACTTCAGAACAGCTCAACTCTCAATGAAATTTGGAGATACATAATGTCCCGGAGTAGGACAAAGGCAACTTCAATCCCTGAAAAAAGTGTTACTTTAATAAATAAAAAATCATAAAAACAATAGTTACAGATATTAATCAAGGTTGTCTTTTACATCATTTTTAACAACGCCGGATGTTCTTCTACTTCTTTTAGGCGCCTTGGTCGGGCAGGTGACGAAATATACTGGACATTCCAAAAAAAGTGACCCATTTGTCAGGAACCTGACACTTGACTTATCACTGGCGCCAGCTTCGACCCGTGAAATTTTACTATGCAAAAAACGTAGCAGACCACGACATTGTAGGAAAAATATCTACACGTGTCTTGAAATTGTTGGAACATAAAACACACGTGTTTTTACTTTTTTGTTACAATAAACGTGCTTAGATTTAACGTTTTATTAGTTGGTGGCGCCATGATAAAGTTAAAATAAGCAACAAAGTAGATTAAATAAACTGAGTTGCCATATTAAAAGGTCCTCAAAGCACTACCACATTGATGATGCTGGCTGTATGGATTGTCCAGCATTACTCATTTATTTACCTACGAACTGTAGGTAATTTGCCGAAGTGATAAGCAAATCAATAAAAATTTAGACACAACTTCTTACTTATCTCTGCTCGGGAATTTCAAAAAAGATTTAATTAATCAATATAAATTCATTATCCTTGAATATTAAATAAAGGCTTGCTTATTTTAGAGCAAAGCCGCAGGCAAAATGTTGCATAATACCAACTTTCAAATATACTAAATAAGTTCAATGCTTTGTTAATTCCCCAGCTGATAAATAAACCGAAGTGCTTAACCCGTCAACTGCCCGAGCCGTCAGCGAAATAATAAATAATTGATAGGGCTGAACCACGGGCTGAACTAGAGCCTGTAATGGGCGTGACGGCGACATCTACACAAAGAATGAGAAATGGTTGTAGCTGCTGTAGCTGTCAGATTACTTTACGGCCGCATTTACACTGTAGCCAGGAAAGAAGACACAATAGTGACGGTTTTAAATGTAGCACATAAACTGCTTTATTACATAAAACTTCAATTAGAATGTACATGAGGGATTGCTCTGCTTTGATGTTATGCTACAAAATAACATCACATTAAAGCAGTTTTAACCTTCATATTCTTTTTTCCGGATTTTCTTATATAAATCGTCACAGCGACCGGTTTACGCTACCCGCATCTAGCCCAAGTGCAAATTGTCTTACCGAAGATTAAATACGTGCCTAATTGAAAACATGAGAAACTAAAAGACGCCACTGCTGAACTGGTTTCATTTACGTGTTCGAATTAGTATTTAAAACACATAGCAAGAACAACGAATTTTGCACACTGCAAAATTATTACAGTCACTTATACATCAACGTATTATTCTTTCTATTTTGAAATTGAACTTTTTTATCGCACCAGTTTAAGAGTTAATAACATTCAAAAATATAATGGTAAGTATTAAAAGGTTGTATTTGTTCTGCGATTTTTCCACGGGATAGTTTGTGCAGGGTAAAACAGGCAACCTGATTTCTACGTCAATTGCGTCTAATAATGAATAATGTCACTTTGTAGTTCCTATTCAGCAGCTCGGTGTAAGTTCGTTTGAATCCTGTCGAATCATTGTTGCTTTTTAACTGGATGGGTGTGAATGACTGCTCCTTTTGAGTTGTTATAAATATTTATAGTGTCAGTAATAGTTTTACACAATCTGAGGGCCAGATGAACTCAAAAAAAAAACTTGAACTGATCGAGTTCAAGTTTTTTTTTTGAGCGAATTATGTTTTTTAAGGATCTAGTCTAATCCAACATATAGAAGATAATATATCATGTGAGGCGTGAAATAAATTGTATTCTGCCGGATTTTTTTGTTTAGTGTCACGTTCCATCTTTAGAAATATAGATTGTTTCTATTAAAGTATACTTACCTATAAAGTAGATGCACGATTCTAGTTGTACAAAATGTTTCTGTGTATTTACAACAACAAATAAACAGTTGTTCTTTGTTTGTAGTCAGTGCAGATGAACAGCTAATTTTGTGTCTGGGGTTTAAAAATACTTAGCAATGGCTAGGAGAGTCTACTCAGAGAGTTTACTAGACGTCTCATTTGAAGCTTCCGGCTTTTATGAGGCAAGGTTTCAAGTGTATTCTTGTTTACTTACTTTAAATTTTACTTCAGCACACATACCTATGTACACGTACGTGTATACTGTGGAACATGCCTGCCCTAAGCAAGAGGTCTCTGTTATATTATAACCATCACGCTTGGTAGACAATTTGGTGATTGTCGTGGAAGTGTTAAATATACTCATATTTAGGTTTAGGTTGAAGTAGGTAATCTTTTTATTTCCACATTTTGACTCAATTTAGTCCATTATGCATTCATTATGCTAGCAAAGCCAGCCTGACTCCATCCAGAAGCGCAGAATCTTCCTGGGATCTCAAAGGTTTCGCGGAGTGTCCTAGGCAAGGTGAGGATTTCTGTTCGTTGTGCTGTTACTCCCTTGCATTCCAGGACTACGTTGGCAGATGTTTGTCGTCGCGGAAGCATCCACTGCAGAGAGGACTGTCCGTCGCTCCGATGGTAAATAAGTGTTTGTTTAGTTGGCATACATACATGGAATATACATATTTCCAACACAGTAAGAAGCTGCTGTTCTTCAGTTTCGATTCTGACGCCGCAACGGCAACGGGCAGGCTCTCAAGACTCTGCCAGTTTCAGTGTCTTAGACTACGAAAACAGTTAAACAAATGTTTTTAGCTATTTCTGTCACTGTCACAGTGACAGTTGGTGGCCAGTGATTGACAGCACGAGCGTTGTAGAGTGATTAATGCACTGTGCGTCGCATACAAAAGGGAGTTTTTGACCGGTGCTGTGTGCGCTGTCAAAAGGAAAACATGGCGGCGGGTGGACCGTTTGTTTGTATTACATGACATCGGTACAAGAAGTTAATAATAAGTTATTAGCTTATTGTAATAATATAATAACCATATACTAATACTTCACTTTGAAGGAAAGCAGGCGGCAATTTCGCAGGAGGTTGTGGTTTGTTTCTCGCCTTGGGTCAAAATATGTTTGTACGAACTACAAATATTTTTTTCAGAAATATGAGTGATATGAATGTATTATAAAAATATATATTCTCCCCTTTCTCTCTTTGTAATCTTTGTAATTATTTTGTATAAGTACCCATATCAGTTACAAGCTCCTTCCTTACCTAGCCTGATTGAAGATTGTATTTGTTTTTAATTTTATGTTTATAAATTACAAATAAGCAATAGAAACAAACCAGAATTAGCAGCGAGGTGCTGTTACCTTGTTGTTTTCTGTTGTGTTTATCAGTTTTTGTAAACTTTTCATTCATAATGCCAATACCTTTGTTGATATTTTATGTCTTGAAATTTAGAACCGGTTAAGTACTAAATACCTACAAAGCTTTATAAGACGGCTCTCGTTTTATGTTCGGGTTAGATAGCGAGACTCGACGTTAGAAAACTTAGCACATGTAGAATTAACCACAGCAGTTGCCAAGTTTCTCGAAGGAAATCTTCAGATAGTCAAATATGTACGTTATCTGAAGCCATAAGGGTTTAATGTTATTGTTCTCTTATCGGTTATACTTGACGACTTTGAGAGAATCGTTTCGGCGCCTTACCCACGAAAGTGACAACCTAATTATGATGTTTACATGGGTACCTTTTATTGAACGCGAAAGTTTGTAAGAATGTATGGATGGATGGATGGATGTTCGTGTTTCACGCAAAAACTACTGAACGTATCGGACTGAAATTTTGAATTGAATTAGTTTTAGCCCTCGAATAACACATACCTAGGCATTTCATCCCCACGGGATGTTAATACCCATATATTGAATCGTTTCCATGAAATAAATAAGGCAGATGCTAGTCATTTCATAAAAACCTTGTAGGTATTCAAAGTCTTCTACCTACAGACCCACCGGATGTGCAATATTGTGTATTACTTTTCTGGTGACGAATATGTGTAAATAAGAGAACATAGTAACTTATTTACAAAGACAAGTTAGGTAGGTACCTATCACTTGAAACAACTCACCGCTGTGAGCAACTGTTTCGCTGCGTCGGATGAAGGTTCTGCTAAAATTGTGTAAAATAGTCCTACATCATATTGTATTCGATTCAGGGAAGTAAGGTAAGTACCAGCTTTTATATTTTTATTTCATGTCCGTCCATCTTAAGGTTACTTGGACATCTTGGAATATACCTCTCATAGCAATCAGGTCGCACTTATATCTATTCTAACCATTGTCTCTATTGTTTTCTATCTTTGTATTTTATCATAAAGTGATTTTTATCTATCTATATGAATGATAATCCAGGTGACATGTAATCCATATTTATCCAAATTACGATCTGCCAAGTTGTGATGTGTGTTGAGGCAATGTACCGCATCATATAAAAAACAAATGAGTGTAGCCACACCACTTGACGACAAGTTGCAAGCCCCGATAATGTTGTAACCGGCCACTTACAAGCAAGCTTCTTAAAAGTAGCCGCGATTCGACACTTGTAGCCAATCTCTCAGCGCATCAGGTACAAAGTCGCCGACACAGCTTATCGCCGACATGCGCGTTTGGCGCCGGCGGTGAAACATCGTTTTGTACTTAGCATAGGTCAGTCCCAACACTACCATTTTCTACATTTTATTATTTTGTCAGTAAATTTAAGTGAATCATCATAACGATTTGTAATAATAAAATAATAGCGGAATCGCAATTAGTAAAATTCTTGCATCCATAGAGGGACCAGATAGAAGGCCTTTGCCCGCGACACAGGCTTGCCTCGTGCGGGGGCCACCAGAAAAGTGTAACTAAAAAAATATTATGGCAAATAAATGATTTTGTATTTGCTTAACAGAAGAGCGGTTTTTTTTTCGATGTTCTCATTTGCATGATTTCGGGTCATTGTGAGACCGGTCCTGACAAATCCAATAGCTATACGTACCCGATTGATATCACCAAAAAATATTGAAGCTATTGTAATGTATCGTTACCTAGTTTAAACCTGCGGATTTGAGACATGGATACTCACCACGACAGGGCTGGTCCACCAGTTCGAAGTCACTCATCGAGCTATGGAAAGAGCTAAGGTCGGAGTTTCTCTGAAGGATATTATTCGTAACGAATGCATCAGATTATGAACTAGAGTTATCAATAGAGCTAAGAAAATTTGCAATCTGAATGCTGAAAATATCTCACAGAGCGTACAACTGCTGGGGTAACAATAAATTACTTATAAGTATAGGTTTACTATGTCCAGCAGTGGACTAATGTGGGCTGATGATGATGATGATGATGATAGGTTTACTAGCAGCGCCACTCGGATTTACCCGCGTAATTCCCATTCCCGTGGGAATTCCGGGATAAAATATATCATATGTGTTATTCCAGATAATCTATCTTTGTGCCAAATTTCATCCATATCCGTTCAGTAGTTTTTGCATGATAAAGTAACAAACATCCATCCATCCGTCCATACTTAGAAACATTCGCGTTTATAATATTAGTAGGATGCAAATAGACTTTATAATTTTGTAATTTATAAACTTAGTGTTACCTACCTTTATTAATTTTAGCAATCAAATCAACGAATCAAGTCATACAAGGACAGACCCACAATGAGTTCACACAAGTGGCATCCAAAGTGCAGCACAAGTGGCCCCTTCCTCGAGGAAACAATAAATAATGGGCAAGCGCACATGTTCGCGAATACGTCACTGCTTTTATTGAGGAAACTAAAAAATGTTCCAGTGGGTTGTTTTATTGCCATGGGACTTTAACTAGCTTTTATTTGTTTGGTTTATAGTGCCATTAACACTTGGAGGTATGTTCGTGCCCTTTTAACAGACTTGCAAAGTCATTTCGAATGTGTAATTGTTTTTTAAAGAATAAGTAAATCTAAGATATATTACTTTAGAGGGCATATTGGCTTAATTCAGTCTCAATAAATAATAAATAAATAATGATGGAAAATATAATTAAAAGCAAAACTGATTAAACTTCCTAAGTAATAAAAACAAATATGGCGTTCATGAGTTTAAAATTTACCTACAGTTTCGCTTTCATTTAATTGATCAGAGTCTTTGCTCGTATTTTTTACACATTCCTATAGGAAAGTTGCTTTCATTGATTATCAGAAAGCTTTTGACACTTTGGTGCACACAAGCATATGGAAAGCCCTCAAAGAACAAGGCGTTGAAGATTACTACATACAGATCATCAAAAGCATTTACGCAAACAATACAAGCAGAGTGAAATTGGAAACTATTGGCCCTAGCTTTCCTATCCACAGAGGTGTAAGACAAGGCGACCCTCTATCTCCAAAGTTATTTATAGCTACACTACAATCTATAATAGCCAAACTAGACTGGAAGGGATATGGAATTAAAATAAGTAACAGCTACCTCAGCCATTTGCGTTTTGCTGATGACCTTGTGTTGCTATCTGAAACGAGCACACAGCTACAAATTATGATTGAATCACTGAATGAGGCTAGTAAGGTTGCAGGCTTAGAAATGAACCTTGCAAAGACAATGACCATGACAAATACCATAAAAAGAGCAATTACTGTGGGAACCCACACATTGACATATACAGACAAATATACATACCTAGGTAAACAAATTGGATTTGATAGGACAAGCAATGAACTCGAAATTGACATAAGAACACAACGGGCATGGAACAAATATTGGGGACTAAAAGAGATATTTAAAAGCAACATGCCAATACACATAAAAGCAAAAGTTATGATTTCAAATTTACTTCCATGCCTTACATACGCTTGCCAAACATGGAAGTTCACAACAAAAATAAGAAACAAAATCAACACTTGCCAACGAGCTATGGAACGAAGCATGCTGAACATTAAGAAAATCCACAAAGTTAAACATGATAACATTAGAAAATTAACAAAGGTAACGCATGCTCTAAAATTTGCTCAAAGAATGAAATGGAAGTGGGCTGGCCATGTCGTAAGAATAGAAGACCAAAGATGGACAAAGAAGGTAACAATGTGGAAGGGGCCACTAGGCAAAAGAACCAGAGGAAGACCTCACACCCGTTGGGAAGATGACATCAAAAATATTGCAGGACCACACTGGACACAACTAGCCAAAGAGAGGGATAAGTGGCACACTTTGGAGGAGGCCTTCACCTTAATAGGGGTTCTCGAAATTAATCAAAGTAAATTTTAATAATAAAAAAGTAATAATTAATATTGAAATTATTTAAAGCATAATCATTTTATTATATAATCATCAAAATCATTATCAATAAAATTTAATATTGAATCTAAGTTTTTATGCATGTATAAATTAGTTAATAATAGGTAATTTTTTAATTTTAATTTGTTATGTTCGAGAAATAAAAGGCTTTTTATTTTATTTTATTTTTATTTTATTTTATAGGAAAGTAGCTCTATCTTATTTATATATTTAGATCTACTCTAGTTTGTTTCCTACAATACAAACTGAAGCATATGTTCTCATCTAGGCAAAACGCAAGAAAATTCGCAGGCGAACACTTATCTTCCTATAAGCACAAGTCAAATGTTTACCCGAAATCCTAGGTATCAATCCACCCTTCAATGGCGGTGCTAAATCCCCTATCCCTCAATCCCAGCTGTCGCATTAGTTCGGAAAACAGCCGTCAATCGGCAAACACAACACTAACGAGAGTAAACATCCTGTGCATACAAGCCACCGCTAACTATCACAAATTAGGTTTTGTTTTATAGGGATGAGACTGAGAGAACGAGGTTTATACGGATCGAACGGCGCGTACGGAGTCAATATACGGAAAAAGTCTCCGAAATGCACAAGATGACTTCTTTTATTCCTAACAAGAAATTATATAGTACGTATAGGATAGATTCAGAGCATTTAAATATTTGGCTAGGCTTTGACGATTGCGAAATATTTTGTCAAACTTTGGCGTATCCTTTAAAATATTAAGATAGGAATTAAGATGTGTAGTGTAACATACCTATTGACTTTTTATGTTTTAAGGACATTTTCAAATTATGTTGTTGGTAGAGACAACCTTTTTTAAACAAATAAATAATGCTGCACAATTAACAAAGCATCTTCAAGCCGCAAACTGAGTAGAGCTTGTCTTATGAGTAGGTAGATGACTGATATGCTCAATACAATACGTTACATAGGTAGATATGTTTTATTATAGGTTCCTCTAGGTACTTACTTACATAGAAATCATCTCAGAAATCTAGAACAAAAAATAGTTAATTTTGTTAGAAGATGTTATAATCTTATTTGCACACAATTCTTTCAATTCTTATCCGTAATTCGATCTACCGGTCGGTTCCTTCCCTACTTTGTATGCAAAACTAACACCTATTATGATCAAAGCATCCCGCCATATTTTACAGCAATCTGAGCCCTATCTACTTAAAATAAGGGCGAAATGATTGTCTGTTACGGGAGGATATCCGCTAAGTTTATTATTATAAGCTTAATCTCGGGTGCTGAAGCGTTTGTAAATGTCTGTGGAAATGTTTGTTTGGATGTTGTTGGTGTCAGCTTCAAACAATATCATTATGGGGTCTTTATGTTGAAACTACAGACCTTAAACCCCACGTGTGGTCACGGCGTAAGAATCGACGCAATAAGCGTGAATCAATCAGATAAAATAAATAATGCTGGACAATCCGCACAGCATCACCTTGCCCCAAGCTAAGCAGAGCTTGTGACTAATATACTTAATACAATACTTATAAAGATATATTTTTTTGTATATATAGGCCACCCCGAACCCTGAATCAAAGATTGGCATATACGACAAACATTTATCTCAAAGCGAGAATCGAACCCGCAACCTCCCGCGTTGCAGGCGGAACTTCGCCCGCCGCGCCACTACGGTCATCAAATTCTCAACTTCTGTGTATTTTTCACACCTTCATTACGCTTCCAATCCACAAACCAAGGGTGTGATTAAGGCAAACAGCTTTGTTGGGAAATGCACGTTCAAAATATAATGTTTTAAATAGGTATCTGTTTAATTGATATCAATTGAAAGAACTTTTTAATAACCTCAAAGTGTTAAGTCTGTCCGGAATTATTATATATTATTATTATATATATTATTATTACCTACTTTTCCTTCTAAAATGGATAGAAGGATAAATATACAGACTCAATTTAATATCGATTTAAATGTCTGTTCCACAAAACATACAGGTCAACCGCGTTAAAATGTCGAACAATTTGTCATTGTCGATGTTTCAATACCAGTTAATTAATATCTATCGAGAAAATTAATTGACAATCGAACGATACTACTCTATTTTTAGGGTTGTCACACTTGTCGTAAATTACTTATTTTGCGACATAATTATCATTCATGGCCAAAACATAAGCATTAATGTAGGTACCTTAATAAAGTATTGGCTAACTAAGTCAATAATAAAGATAATAATATGTTATTTCTACCTGAAATATTTACTTTTTCAATGAATGTGTCGTAAAAAACTGTATTGTGTACTATTTCAGTACTTTTTGTGGAAACTAGTTACTACCCATCAGCACTTATTTTTTAATCTAGTCAATAGTCAGCTGTAGATTTCCTGAATATTCTTCAGATAAAAGTAAATCTATTATGTATAATAATATCACTACATAGTATAAAACAAAGTGGTTTTCTGTCCCCATTTCCCTTTGACTACTTAAATCTTTAAAACTACGCAACGGATTTTGATGCGGTTTTGTTTAATAGATAGAGTGATTCAAGAGGAAGGTTTATACGTATAATAAAACCGTGCGAAGCCGGGGCGGGTCGCTAGTAATTTATATAAGAAGGTATAGGGCCATATTTTAAACTGACTATACTAATCTACATATAGTGGACTGATCTATAGTGGTAACATACCATCCCTACCATTGTACTATAGATTAGAGCATAGTTATGTGCCTCTACTGATAAAATCCATTAGTAGGTAGCTGTCACGCTAGTAAACGCGCTAATTACTAGGCAAGCCTCGTAATTGTCGATAAAATAATCCTTTATTGCTCAGTTTATCAAAAATAATATTTTATTTTATTCATGCATCTCTTCTACATAGTGATTAGTTGTTTCGAAAGTAACGAGTAATTTCCAGCTGTCAAAACACGCCCACAGTCCTAACCAGCGGCTGAGTCCTAGCATTGGGAACATAAGACCCCAGTTGTCATTTTAGACATGAAAGCGTGAATGGGTGGTTAATTCACCGACGAGTCGTGGCGGAAATGGCCCGAATAAATCAGGGCTAACTCTGCACTAGGGAATGTTGTACTGGTGGCAGATAAAAATAAATTATTAGTGAGGAAAACTAAAATATAATGACGTTAATAAGGACAGTAAGATCTTGTTTTATAAGTTCTTAGATCAAAATATATTCAGGTAGGTACCTAATCATATTTTCTAAAATCGATGTACAAAAAAATGTTGCTTGACGCAGGACGGGGAACCAAAATCTACATATTAAGCCCAATAGTAGTATTAAGAAATAGTTAAATGACTCTAGAGGATACAAAGGACTTTAGTATCTAAATCACAAAAATACTCATTTCCAATTATCATACATTTCAAGTAATGAGGGAATCATAAATGAACAGTACCTAGATATAATTAGAACAATGATCGCTCGTGAAGGCACTAAAACGCGGGCTCAGAAGTGACCTCATACAGACTTTTCAGAATACGGCCATTAAAGCAATCGGACCAAAACATGCCATTAAAAACATTCAAGACTATCAAACGCAAATAAACTGAGACCCAACATTAAAAGTTATAACAACATAAAATACAATTTACGGCTACAATAAAACGACTGCACTGAAAACGACCACAAAAACGACTTACTGAAAATAATCAATTACGCAACTCGGGCAGCGCTCCCGTTCACACAAATGTTTATAGGTTATTCTGCGGACCGTACCGCGGTAAACAGCAGTCGTATTCATTAGCCCGGCCATTAATTATTTTTTGTTGATCCCTCGAGTGACGGGCGCTGTCCTTCACGTTTTACAGTTTCATTTAAATTGGCAGCCCTAGCTGTCACGCGTTTGACGTATGGCGGGCGGCCATCTTTGTTTTCACTTCGAATAAATGCAACTGTAGTCTTTCCAGCATACGGCTGAAAATAGTTTTGTGGGAATGGCTAACTGGATGGCTATTTTTCAAGTGTTGACAGATGTTTTACGTCTGAACCAAAAGGTCAGGATAGTTTGACAATTGCGCTGAAAAAGTAGACGCCACTCTGAAGTGGAGAGTAGTTTCCGGTTGGAACTAGAATTCGATTTAAGTATTTTGTTTGACTTCCTCTTGCTTTGAATAGTGAATCTCTCTAGATTTTTAAATAAACAAAATTTTAATCACCGACATCATTTAGAAACGCTTGTAACCAATAAAATTACCCACATCTTAAATCACTAAAACCTACGCTATCTTAGAAATCATAGATCATGAATCATCATATCTTTAAACAAGAATTTCCTGTGAAAATCTCAAAATCAGCTGTTAAAATCCAGCAGGAAACAATAAAGCGGCGTCGAGTCAGGCGAGCGCCGACAGATCGGGGAGTGAAAAATTTCGGCAACACATCAGAGACTTTACACGGGAGCAACATTTTTCACCGTGATGAGAAGCATCGATCGTGAGCAGTGCCCATCCTTCAGTAAAGTGTGGGATTTTATAAAATAAAACAAACTACTTTCTGCCAGTAGCTTCATACCCATTTGTTTATGACTATGTATTTTTTTAAGTTTAGCTTATTTTTACTTAAATTGAATATATTTATTATCAACGTATCAATAAATTACATACATACTTATTTATAATAATACTTGCGACCTGCCCCAGCTTCGCACGGTTATTATACGTAAAAACCTTCCTCTTGAATCACTCTATCTATTAAAAAAAACAGCATCAAAATCCGTTGCGTAGTTTTAAAGATTTAAGCATTCAAAGGGACATAAGGACAGAAAAAGCGACTTTGTTTTATACTATGTAGTGATTACGAATAAAATAGCACACTAAATATCCCTATACTAGTACCCTGCCTTTCTTTTTAAATACCTTATTGGTGATCTAAATAGTAGACACTTACCTTCAAAATAATCCTTAAGAAAAACGTCAAAATATTTTCTAGCTAGACAAATATCTGTTGGTAGCCCTACACCGTAGGGTGAACATCCGTCTCGAGTCCCGCGGGACACTCGGGATCTCGGGATAATTGTTACCTCATTGCGCGCTCCCGTCCATCTTCCACCTCGCTAATGGATGGGTGATTTGTTACTTTCTAATTATAAAGTGTGGTGTCACTACATTTTTGTACGTGATATAAGGGTGTCTTGTAATGTGATATTTTCGTGGTGTATAATAGACACTTGGGACCGATTTTACAGATACAGAAATAGTACGTCTACATACCAACTTTCCTTAAAAATTTTCGGACTTTTGTTGATATTCAGGACGCTAGAACTTTCAATGAAGATGATTGATAAGTATCTAAAATGTACGAAATGATTGAAACAAGCTATTCACATAGCCATTTTAATATATCAAAATGTCATAATGATTATTGGATGATTACATATTTGTATGAATTTAAGCCATAATTTAATAAAAACTGAGTTAGCACAACGATTACGAAAAGAACTTAAATCAACATAAATAAAACATTAAAAAAGCGACAGTAAAATTCTATTATCAAGAACATAATCGTAAAGTGTCAAACAAACTCTCTGATCTTTCAAATAAAAATAAAATAAAGTCTGCAGTCAACGAGCACAATAAAAATAATAAAAATAGTGATGTGCAAGGTCGACACGATTATCGTAAATATGTTTCATAATCCGTAAACTCTATTTTAACGGATTAATAAAACGTAAAAAACGCAAGAAAATGTCAAGATACTTCTATACATTTTAAAAGAACATTTGCTATTTGAATTTAGCTTCAGTGTTGTCGACTGTTACGTATTATATTTTATAGTTTATGGAAATGTTTGTGTAATATTTTCTTGATTGTTTTTCAAAACGTTATATTATACCTAATAAGTTCAAAATGATAGTTTACTAAAATAATATAGGTAAGTTATTGTATTGTTAGTCAAGTTAATGTAGTACGAAAATTAGATGAAATATCATCAAATCAAAGATCAAAGAGATCACTGTTAGTGATAAGACCACCAAATGAGCCACTCTATTGAATTAGTATTTTATTGGTTTTTATCGTGTTTTGATGGTTAAATAAAGATATAATCATTTATTCAAATTCTCTTCAAGAACGAACGTCAACACAAGCAAAGTCAGAGCCAGATCCTAGCACTAAAAGAAGTCTGTTTAAAAATAATCTTTAATCCCACTAACAAATCGTTCAAATTAAATCGACCCCCATTTCTTAGCTTGACAATAACATATTGTAGTAACGTTAAATTATTAGGAATGCATTATGTACTGTAAACTAACGGTTTTATCACCAGTCCATCCTATTTTTCAGGCTCAAGAGTAATCTTTCGGATGTTTAGATACGTGGTATAAGAGAGGGGTGCGAGGAAGCTATGGAAGATATTCTTAGTAAAGTCAACCTACATTGTGCGTTGTTATGTTACGTCTGAGAGAGAGTAAAAACAACCGTCCCTCAAGTTCAATATGTTCATCTCTATAAAACGGGCCACTCAAGGTTCATTCGGTACACTAATATTTGTTGTGCAATCGCAGTGCACGAGCGCATGCAATACAAAGCGTTGTTATGATAATAATGAGATCAAAATCTGAATCCTAATATTTTTGACAATACTCTATAACAGTCTGGTTGTCTTTACGAATTAAGACCCTCAACAAAAATCTGCATATCGTATAAACATTTTTTTCCAAAGCGGGAATAGAATCCTCCTGCTTCACAGCCGAGCCTTCGCCCGCTGCACCAAAGAGGTCGTTAAAGCCCTATTGTTTTTTGTCATCACTACATAGTATAAAACAAAGTCGCTTTTTACATCCCTATGTCCCTTTGACTGCTTAAATCTTTAAAACTACGCAACGGATTTTGATGCGGTTTTTTAATTAGATAGAGTGATTCAAGAGGAAGGTTTATACGTATAATAAAACCGTGCGAAGCCGGAGCGGGTCGCTAGTTAGTTATAATTAATTCCGATCGCGTGTGTTCATAAACATTAATACGTATAAAATTTGTTCATACCTACTCGTTCAACTCTCTACATTTTATTATTCCTTCACTGCTTAACTAACACGCAGACAGTTAAATATGTGGCAATTAAGGAGCTGAAAAAAACTTTAGAGTCAACGCATGGGTCGCGTCTAAAATAAACTAGCCGAGTTATCGATAAAATACGTTAAATGGTACTTCACTAATATCTGTAAAGAGATACCGTCGAGGAGGTTAAATCAGATTGTATTTTTTATCGATTTAAAACATAACATGGGGCAATTGATGCATTTCTGTGTTCCGTAGGGTGTAGATAAATAAATGCAATAAAATATTTTAAAATTGGAACAAGACGATGACGATATTATACTTCATTGTATTGGAGATAATCAATCGTATCGTGCCAATTCGATACCAATAGAGGTAAAACAATTAGTTTTATTATATGTTACCAACAAAAACGAATCAATGTAATCACGTATTTTATGTATAAAATGTCATCGCTACAAACATAAAATTCGTTTCATAAAAAGATCCACGAAAATAACTCTCATTACAATAAACAAAATAACAGAACGGTCTATAAATCAGTTGGACTAGGGTTGTGCCGTGACATATCGACAAACAGATGGTCGCCGTCGACACAACATCGACTAATTTATGTGCTCCTTAACGCCGTCCCACCTATTAGCCGCACACGATATATTTCACTCGGCGGGCTTTGTAGCTTTCAGTAAATGGTGCAGACACTTAGGGCCTATTTTTAGATATGAATATGTTGTTAGTATTAGACAGGGGTTCGGTTTTTATAAATTAACATGACGTCTATTTATACAGCAAAGATTTTTTTATTTTATTTTCAATAATTTTATACAGTTTTATTGTGTAGTTACATATTTATTTAACTTACTTATCAAAATAAATATTAAAAACATAAAATATGAACAGAGGAAGTTATTTTTGCCTCACATCCGCCTCCATAATTTCAATTTATGCAGTGAGTGACCCAGCTGTTCTAAGTAAAGATATTCTCTATGGTAGCCATATTTTGGGAGCAATCTCATTTGTAATACGGGATCAAAATATCTGGTGATGTTCAGACAAATAAAAAATGACAAATTGCTTAATGATCCGACTTTATTGTTTCATAATTTAGGCATGCTGGCTGTAATGTACTAAATGATTGCTATTTCATAGTTTGTTTTTTATGTTTAGATTAACAACTGATTCCGCAAAAGAAGACCCTAGTTTGAATGTCAAAAAGTTGAATGTAAAATATTAAAAATGAATAATATGTCACGCTCATGTTAAAGTTATATATATTATCGTATAACATAAATAATCTCAAATCTTAAGGCAATAGTCATTATGTCTATCACATAGAAATTAACACAGGATAACTTCTACTTAACCAAGAATAACTCGCCATACGTTGACAACAATATCGCCCACTGCATGTGGCTTACAACGTGTAAGTATCCCCAGCTGAGTTATCGGATAAAGCTTTTTATTTCTGGAACTAACAGCTCTGACTTTCATCTTGTAAACGTTATTAATCGACATCGCTCCCGGACTCTCGCGCTCATCACTATGAAACAGCTTGGAATCGCTTTTACGAATCAAAATAGATTTGTTTCGAGATCATTGATGCTTTTGTTCGATGTCGTTTTATATTAAGTTGAGCGACGAAGCAATGGTTGGAGAGGTTGTCGTTTTCGTTGTGAAGTAGGGGTATTGTAAAGATTATTGTGCAAAATGTTTATGTTCACGGTCTTTGTTAGTCGCGAGGAGCAATCAGTCATGTGGATACAAAACCGAGGCTGGCATTGTCGTGTTGTCTGCAATAATAAGTTTAGGTGACTGAATGAAATTGTGGAATTTATCATGGAAATAAGTTACTGTCGTGTGTAATAAGGTACGGCGGAAACTTTAATGGTTGTCTGGGGATTCAGGCGGTTTCCAAGCATGTTGCGAGCGCGAGACAGGGTGTTCCAGGCTAATAAATAACTGTTGTGAAGAATGTTCAAAACTTGACTTTTGACGCTTAAGTTGAATAAAATATATACGGTAGCACCTTTTGCTACCGCAATTTCTGTATAAGCTTTATCGTTACTTACAAAAGCTTCCAGGTAAGTATCGTTCTATTCATTACGATATACTTACTTCCTACTATACATGTGATATAATCTAAATTGAGGCCCAAGGCACCAATCACCAACCTCCTCAGAACCTAATTCACAAACAAGGTAGAACCAATCAAACCTACAAAGCAAAACGAGAAAAACACCCAGCGAATACTAACAGCGGCTAGCATCTGGCGCGGACGGATCGAGTGGCAGCCCTAATTGACAGTAATCAATTCCGTCCGCTTTCAATATTCCTTCATCTAGGATTTTTCTCGGCTCTTTTTATATCAGAGCTCGTGAATTTATCGCTCAATTAGTCTTGTTTAATAGCCGCCTGCCGCGCTGATGTCTGCTTCTCGCGCCTCCAAGGGCTGCCTCTTTCTTATTACTGTATTTTATTATTTGCGATGAAAACCGTTAGGTTGGGATAAACTTATCAAATAGCTAGGTATAAAAAAACCTAGATGAGTTTTTTCTATAAAATAACGTTTAAATTTCACTTAATTCTTCGTTCGGTTGGGATAGTATTGATAGTTTTACCGATTTTTATGATATTTGGTTTTTGGATTCGTCTCCGCCTAGAATAACAGGATTAGATTCCACGGGAATGATTGTTTAAGCGGGTAAAACCGTGGGCTCAGGTAATAATCATCATCATCATCAGCCTATATTAGTCCACTGCTGGACATAGGCCTCCCCTAATGAGCGCCATAGCGCCCTGTCTTCAGCTTGCCTCATCCACCATCTGCCAGCAGTCCTTCGCAGATCGTCATCCCAACAGGTAATAGTAGAATCGGATAAATTCAGGTTAAATATATATGTAGGTACTCTAATTGAAGTACTTTATAGATATTTTTTTTGTTGAACTTTCGTCCCTGATAAAAGAATAAACAAATTATTAAAATTCTGCGCAAAATAAACAACGCTGACGTAGCCGTGAGCGCTGCTAGCTAGGAATAATAGGCACTTGCTGGAAAGTTTTAAAGACAACCGTAATTCTGGCAACCCTGTCTCCCCAAGACGCAGAGAAATGGGATTAAATTAATTGTCGCATCAGTCAGGAGGGCGTCGGGGTGTTTTTTATTAGTCGAGTGTCTCTCCCCGTACCCCGCGCCCCCCGGAGTAAATCACGTTAGCTGGGAGGTAGGAAGGATGTGATGAGGCAGTTGAAGACAAGACAGTAAAAGCCTACCACTGCCGGTGGATATCATTGGTTTAAGCTAAGGAAATCCAGGATAAGAAGGCAACAAAAAAGGTTTTTTCATAGACCAATCCTAGATCTAGTAAATATTGAAAACCAAAACACCGAAAATATAAGGCTAGGGTACAGATTAAAAAATAGAAATCAAATCGATGAATGATAAATCACTCTTGGACTTTTGAAGATTTTGCCATTAGCTAAAGTGCAACAATTTCAACCACCGAACATTCGAATATATCTCGTAAGTAGGTTAGTAATATCTTTATTAACAACGAAAATTACAAGCAAGGAATAGAAAAATTACAACTAGTATTTACAATTGAAACCATTGAGCTAACTGCAGACGGTTGCACAGCAGTCTAAAGGTAGCTCAATTGATCCATGTCAATACCAGTCGGAAGCGTCCCCAAGACACTGGCAGTAAGTAGGTAATCTTTTTTTAATTGAATTATAACTGGAAATCGCGTTTCGATTGCCCATTTCAGATAGGAAATTGTGTAACGTAATTCCGAAAAGATAGGAACATCAAAACGTTCCCAGCTCTGCTGTGCCGCGCCCGTCCGATTTGTTCGTTCTTTGATCTCCGCTGCGATTTATCGACATTATTTTTAACGCGGGTGCCCATCACTACTGAGTGATACACTCAGTGCGGGTATTTATTGCTGGAATCTTTAAAAAAAGTATTTATTCACATTAAAAAAAAACTCACTTGTCAAGTAAATTATTACATTTTCAAATATGGTTACAATACAATTGGAAGAGGATACTAATGTACGTAGCTACTAAAATTACGGCAACTTTTTAATACTTTAGGAAAAAAAATCACAAACTTACCGTTATTAATCGTTATTTTTTTTTGTTTGAAATATTATTAATGCATCCACCACACAGCGATCTCGCCTCAAGCATACAGCAGGAGCTGACTAGCTCTCGTCATGTCATGAGGAATAGCTATTCCGATCCTCGAGCCTTCCTCGTCAGAGCATAATGAGTACATTACTAACGTACACACGTACGATTTATTTCTTTATCCGTCCGCGGCCAATAAGTCCTCCATTCAAATACTTCATTAGCGAATGAACTGCTAGTAGTCCTTTATATGCAAACTACGTACAATTGTATTTGAGGACGTGTAGATGAACAGTTTGGAAGGTACAACACACTGCTTTACAGTTTGGCGAGCTTACTATTTTCTATTCGGTATTTTATTTGTCTCATTTGCAGACTTGACAAACCTAACCCGGCGCAATTTTTTTATTTCTTGTCTCTCCTTATAATTTCTACTAGTGACCCGCCCCGGCTTCGCACGGTTTTATTATACGTATAAACCTTCCTCTTGAATCACTCTATCAATTAAAAAAAACGCATCGAAATCCGTTGCGTAGTTTTGAAGATTTAAGTGTTCAAATGGACATAATGACATAGGGACAGAGAAAGCGACTTTATTTTATACTATGTAGTGATGATGAAGCTTTGGCTTTATAAAAACATCGAGAGCACAGCGGCTCAAATGAAATTCGTGAACGTGTTACTCATTTTTATATTTAGTGATACGGTTAAAACATGTGGTACAATAAATACTTTCGTTAATTGGCTGCATTTTAAGTGAGAAAAAAAGAAATTGAAAAAAGGAGTCATAAGTACTATTTACGATGCTCATTAGCTGCATTTGTTTACGACTAAAAACAATAGATCAACGCAATGAGCGATGAAAAAGCCTGAGAGAAAGTTACTCAGATTGAGTTCATTTGAATACAGCAAATTAACATGACAATGTGTCGCTTACAACCAGACCTACATCAATTGCGTGATGTGGAAAAAAACATGTTTTGCCATGATGCCGACGAAATCATCATACAAATGGTCACTTCAAGGTTGTATTCCACAAAATACACGTACCTATATCAAGCTGCCTATAATTAATTGGCATGCCTTTCTAGTATCACTACATAGTATAAAATAAAGTCGCTTTCTCTGTCCCTATGTCATCGTGTCCCTTTGAACGCTTAAATCTTTAAAACTACGCAACGGATTTTGATGCGGTTTTTTTTATTAGATAGAGTGATTCAAGAGGAAGTTTTATACGTATAATATAACCGTGCGAAGCAGGGGCGGGTCGCTAGTTCTTTTATAAATCTGATGTCATGGATAGTTTAGTTTCATAATAGGTATAATTTTTCTAATGAAATATGCTACTAGGTACACTTAATATAAAATTAGATGTTACTGTCCTGAAAGTGTTTATAACTGTTTTCTCAGCCTAAAAAAAAGAACCAAAGAAAACAAACCAATTTATCAACGAAGCTGTTGATGGAATCACAAATAAATCAGATCCGAATGAACCAACTGATGTGAATTATAAAAAGTCATAAATGGTACCTAGCTAATAATAAGAGCACATTAGGTATCTGCCTACATATAAATTTTTGATTTGAGAAAAACCACGGGCAAGAGCTAGAGCCAAGTATGCCTTTTAGTGAAGAACCAATTTTGTGTCTAATAACATCATCATTGTAATATGGCGAGACGATTTTATGCAAGATAGTGTACGCCATAAGATGCAAATGTCACATAAAACTTAAGACGACGGCCATCAAGGCCAGAGTTACTGGAGCTCGTAAACTGTAGACAATACCGTCCATGGCTAGTACTCTTGTTTATGTCCTACCTAGGTTTATGCTTTATGGCTGAACGTGTCTTGTTTCCAAATTTTTATCTGTGGGACTTCTAGGTAGGTAGTCTTACAAAGTAACATTTTGTTATAGCCTTACGGAACGTAAGGTACCTACTTGATCTTAGTGTTATAGTAATAAGTTTGTAAACCTAGATGAGCTATGAATTTCTATGAGTTATTGTAATAAAAGGTTTTGTGAGTTCCTTTCCTACCTTTTTGGGTTACTTTATACACTATCATGCATGCTATGGCGCTCATTAGGGGAGGCCTATGTCCAGCAGTGGACTAATATAGGATGATGATGATGATACACTACCATGGAGGATCTGCCGCTATTTGTTTCGGATGTTCTGGGTGTTTTTATGTACGTGTAATAAAAATATCGGAACAGCTAAATTCTTAGTAAATTGCAACATTGTGCTATTTTATTGCACCAAAAGTTTTGAACCAAGGGCTAGTTCAAGTAGGTAACAAAAAGTATATTTTTTTAAGTTAATTTATTACTGAATGCTATTTAATAGTGAATTCGTATTAGATACATAAGTAACATCCCAAAAATACAGCTGTTCTATAAAACTAATGTCGAAAACATAGAATAAACTCTAGTTAAGCGAAGCTTCTAACACTTCTAAAACATTAAAAATAAAACTAATTCCGTCGATAAAGCTCGCGCAGAGCACCGATTTGTTTTATTTAATGTTTCGGTGGGCCGTCGCCGTTAAAGAAGTAATAGTCACGGCTCGACAATAAATATACCAAATCCAGGCATCTTCCGTCTACTCCGAATGACCCCGAAAGAAACTGAACGACTTTTCAACAAAGATGTCTAATTCTATAGATGCGACACGATCATTTTTGTTTTTAACTCGTGAAAACTTTGAATGGTATTTTTCTTACCGCTACACACATACCTAATACGAATAAAACAAAGTCGCTTCCCGATGTCTGTCTATCTGTCCCTATGTATGCTTAGATTATTAAAACTACGCATCGGATTTTGATACTGTTTTTTTAATAGACAAAAAATTTCAAGAGGAAGATACAATACACCCTTGCGAAGCCGGGGCGGGTCGCTAGTTATCAATAGTTCAGTTTAATAATTTTCAGAGGCAGAAATGTCGTGCGTGATAGAACTCCTTTAGATAGCATGTCTAAATCAAACTAGTATAATAATAGCAGGTCTGAACCAAACTCCACCACCCCAATAAAACTTTCATACTTCCAAACAACTTTTGAAGAAGTTAAAATAACGATTTTTTTATTTTTTATTTCATATCAGTTTAAGTTTGTAGGATACACCAGGCTAATTCTTATAGTTTAAAACTAGACTAATCTGAGCGTTTATTTGTATAAGCTTCAAAAATTCGTTAAAGAATTTGGATATTCCGGTCTGTATCGCATAAATAATTCTGAGAAAAACTTGTTTGTCCCATCTAGACAACGAAACATCATCGTCGCATACAAATAAATGTGTGACATTACGACGTCGGATAACGTTTATATCGGGTGTAAAATCTTGTGACGTACTTAACTGCAGTTTTATGAACTACCGTCTTGATTTGGCTTCGGATTACATGGCGTCCAAACACATGGGTTTTAAAGTTTGAAACAAGTTTTTAACAAAACAAATACGAAAAATATTCATAGGTACTGAAATAAGTTGTTGAGATCGTCGATGTAAACTCTTGTAAAATAATAACCACTTGTATCTTCGGTGTTGAAAAATAACACAGAAAAGTATGAAGTTATTTTTTCCTATATGATTTGATGATACATACAAGCTGAAGACAGGGCGCTTTGGCGCTCGTTAGGGGAGGCCTATGTCCAGCTGTGGACTAATATTAGCTGATGGTAAGTATATATTTTTGTCTGTGTATTTTCCCACATTATTTATTATACTATTATTATTAGGTATATAATTTAACCTAGACACGTCTTGACGACGGCGCTGTACTTTTCACAGTTCGCCCGACGGCCATTTTTCGAATGATCTAATATAAATTCACCCCCCGTGTGGCACAACATAACCATTAAGGCATACGCGTCTAGATCGCACTCAAATCTTTTATCGTCGAAGTAAATACGATTCAAACGGCCGCCATCAATTTCCTTTATCGCCGTTAAAAGTTTAATTTACAACTGTTTACAAGTTACAACTGCTTGTGTCACGACCACCCCGTCTGTCACGCTGACTGGTAACTGTCAAAATGTAGAACTTTGTCAAATTAATATCTTTACAAATATCTAATATTAGGCTAAGCACAGCGTTTGTTGTCTAGAGTAGAGTAATTAACATAAAAATTACGTCGTCCATTACATCAGAAATTCGTTCCTACTATTTCAATAATTATCGCAATGTATAACAATGGAAAGATTACAGCCAATAAATGATAGAGTAATAAATCCACTGACTGATCAGCAGATTTATGGTTGGTTAATTAGAGAATAAAGTTCCTACGGTATCAACACTCAAACGTAGAATCTTTCATTTACACCCCGAGGTCAAGCAAATCAGATAAAGCAGTAAAAATGCACGCTACTCACTCGATTGTCGTGTCTCCACGCCCGAATCGAATAGAAACTATCCGATTATCGGCAGTGTTGGGAAAGCTGCCTTGTGTAATAGGCCATTCTGTGCCAGGCCCGGTGATGTACTGTTTTAATAGAGAATTAAGGCAAATCGCCTTGGGAATAGGTTTGAGCGAGAGTAATAAATTTCTATGCGTATCTCATCGACCTTTGTCTGAACAGTGAGGTAAGCAATTCGTCAAATATCAAGAAAAACAAGCTATACAATAAGAATCGGACTTAAAGCAGCCAGCCAGTACCTAGATCTAAAAACAAGAATGAACGTTTCGGGATAAAGCATCCCCTTGTTCAAATAAATGTCAAACCACATCTTATGCGAGTTAGCCTTTAGCTCGTCCACGTCTAGTAATGACCAAATGAGGTCAATAGAATCAAAGGCTATTCGAAAAAATCCATGACACGGCCACCATGTAGCTTAGTTTAAAAATAATTATTGCAAATTAAAACAAACCCTTTGCAGCTATGTATTAAAAATATAGAGGTATCATTTTAGGTTTTATTTTATCACTAGCCGGTGCCCGCGACTTCGTCTGCGCAGGATTAGTATTTCGAGTATACTCGCGGTTTCATCCGCGTAATTCCCATTCCCGTGGGAATTTCGGGATAAAATTATAGCCTATGTGCTATTCCAGACTACATATATCTATCTCTGTGCCAAATGTCATCCTTATCCGTTCAGTAGTTTATGCATCAAAGATTCACAAACATCTATCCATCCATCCATACTTACAAAGTTTCGCGTTTATAATATTATAGCGACCCGCCCCGGCTTCGCACGGTTTTCTTCAAATCTTCCCCTTGAATCACTCTATCTATTAAAAAAAAACGCATCAAAACCCGTTGCGTAGTTTTAAAGATTTGAGCATACATAGGGACAGAGAAAGCGACTTTGTTTTATACTAAATAGTGAGGAGGATAGGATTAGATATTAGGCTCTATTATAAATTGTCTCTCTGTATCCTAGGCCCCGTACCTTTGCTTCGTGTAGAATTGCATCAGCTAATCGATACCTTGCATGCTCCAGCAGTTGTAATGCCCTTGTAAAGTTGTCAACAGTTGGCTGGTTTCACATTGGAGCCCATTGGCCGGACCTGACTGGAATAGAAAACTTGGAAACAAAGTGTCCCTGAAGTTGTCTTTCGGGAATGTGGCAATAATTTGGAGTTAATCGTTTTGATGCATAAAACCTCATAAAACTATACACACAAACAAATCACTAGGATGGAGAACATATCGAAATTTCCAAAAAAATACTGAAGTTCATAATGAACCGTATTATATATTTTTTACCTGTGGAAAGAAGTACGTTTTGATTTCATCTTTATTTGTCGTTTGTGTTTAGTTTTTATGATGTCCCTAAACAACCGTGTCGGTAGAATGAATAAGAAAGTTTAATTATAGCTCCCTGATGATTATTTTCAATTAATCAAGTCGTGATACGAAAAATCGAACCACACTATTATTGCCATCGATCGTGACAATAAAAGTGCTATCGACACGTGAATGTACCTAAGCTTATTACTTGTTTGTCTTCATGAATTAGTATCCTCACTGCGGACATGCGGTGGAAAGTCAGGCCTACACGTCAGGCCACCCTAATGCTTTATTATAAATATTTATATACGCGTATTTACCGCGTTTATTTACCTATTTTTCCCGACGTTTCAACAGGTTTACACACTGTCGTAGTCAAGGGATGACTGGAGTAACTGGAGCTATCGCCTCGCGATAAATACTCGTACTTAAATATTTATAAACTGTGTTTTAATCGCGTAAGTTTAAAAAACTTCAACCTACTGCTCTCCTAGTATAAATTTCCTCTACAACTAGGTACAAGGATAGCATAAACATGAAGAGAGTATACCTAACCATGAGGCGCCAATCATCCCTGTGATCGATGTCAGGTGCGATGACAATAGCGTCCCTGGATGCCAACAGGCGGCTGCTTGTTTGTATTATTTACCTCTGCGCGGGTGGTCTAGGCATGCCTCGCATCGCTAATAGTGCAATCTGAAAGATAGCACCTAGATTTTTTCCTAACCATGGTATAACCAGGCTGAAGTCCTGTAGGTAAGACTAGACACAACAAACCGGAAAATAATTATTTTTTGTAGCCTGTTGACAACTATATGCGATAGAGCAGCGTGTAGACGAATACATTTTTTGTTAAGAGCTGTATATTTTTTTATAAAACACGGATTTTTTTTTCAGCAGTTTTAAAGGTTTCATCAAGGTGTCAAATCATACAGACAGATATAAGTATGTTTTTGTCACCAATGTGCCTATTTCATAAAATGGGAAGTTAATTTCGACATAGCTTATAAGAATGGTTCGAAAGCTAAACATAGGTAGGTATGCGAAATATGCCTTACAAATCTCTCAGAGCAGTTCTTGTCGAAAGTTTACTGAAAATCAAAGTACGTTCGTCATACTTCCTTTCTTCCTACTTACTTACAAGTTTTTACCATGTCTGCGCTTTATTTCAAGTTCATCCCTAAATATATCTTCGTGGTTTCCACAGGAACCAATCCTTATACCGCCAGCTAATATGAGCAGCGACATCCTTGATTAATAAACAATAGTTCTTACCAACTTGATTTATAATTGCATTTCGCTCGTCGGCTGCATGTCAAGTAGACCACCTGGTGGTGACTGCTGTGCGATGCTCGGCGGACGTGGCTTGAATGGAAACCACCTAGATCAGAGTTTTTGCGTCACCTACCGCAATGAATTCGTTTATTTATTGTAATTTTTGTTTTGTACGACTGACCTAATAGGGTGGCCACCTGAATGTTCGACGTTATCCTGCTTAAAAGAAAACCGTATAATTAATTTTTTTATCATAAACAATAAATTAATAACTTACATTAATGTATGTACCTAATAAATTCTGCAAAATGAGCAAACCTTCCATAGATTTTTAGTTTTTTTAGAATTTCACACCAAATTAGTAATTTTAACTATAACTTGTCCTTAGCTATAAGAGCCCTGTATATTGTCTGAATTTTGTATTTTTTTCTTTTATATATTTTTTTGCAATTACATACACTTCGCATTAAATTATAGGATATCGACATCATCGATCGGGACCTTTCAATCTACATTTATCAACCAACCCTACAATCAATTATGATCTGCAAATAAAATGATCTGAAAGTCTTAATAGTTCTCCTTCCCTAGGTTCCAGTCTATCTCGTCATTGGCCCAGTCCTGCCATACCTGTGGTAGGTTTCTTCAACAGGTAATTTCTTAGCCCCCAGCTAGATAGCTTTGTTCAAGTTTTACTCCTCACCATTATCGAAGATCTCGCAACCCTCAATCATAAAATAACATGTTTGGATGCAGAAATTACGGGTTTCGTCTCTCCGCATCACGATTAGAATTTGTGGCTTTATAACAAAGGTATTGTGCAACATACGGCAGATAAACTGATACTGTGAGTGTAGTTACTCAGTTCCTTTAATCTGTTTGAGTAATTACCTTAACTGTTGAATTAAGGTGCCCCATTTAGATTTTTTGAATACCTGAATAAATTGTTCAACGCTATTATACTTCTCTTCTACGCTTTCAAACTATCTACCAGTTTAAAATCAGGCTAAAACGGACAAAAGTTAGTTCCCCATAGGATGCGACTTTTCAGAATTCCTTTTTTCCAATTCACCCCTATAGATAACCTAAAAGGAATGAACATTCCAAATACAAAATTTTAAGACTTTAGGACCAGTGGCTTAGGCCTCTCGTCCGTTGTTTGTTAGCGAGTCCTTTATAATATAGTACTAGCTTCGCTCGTGTAGACTACAATTTGTCCAAGTAGCAAATTAGTCCACTGGTTACTGAATACCTCATATTAAGTTTGATGTGTGTGGATTCCTTAAGTAACTATATCTTCACAAGTTGATTCAGAAAAAAATTGAAGGAACCTATAAAGAAACCTCGAAGACGAGAGAGCTAAATGCTAAATCCACTATTCTGTGGTGGGCAATAAGAAACGGTCAAAAATGCGTCCGCCCATCTTCCGCTGCCTACCGACAAAATATCCCTCCCACGCCACCACAGCGACATTATAATATGATTGTTGATACAAATAACGATATACATATATTCAAGCATTAAAATTCACCGACACATTATTTGCTACAGCCCATAAATAATCCATCACAAAGGACACGTCCAATCATACAATTGAAAAGTAAGCACTGCGATTGTCCAATTCACACAGACGCGCCGCACCCCTTTACTGATGCGCCGTCACTCACTTGGATGAATCAAAGCGCCGCGCTCAATCATGCAATTTGCGAATTACAGTTTATAAACTGCAATACAGGGTGTTAGTGTGAACACCGTTGTCCTTGAAACCATTGAAACCATTGAAACCATTGAAACCATTTATTTATTTGTTAATTGTGGTATACAGATGATCTTAAATTTAACTTACGTTCTACACAATCTACTCTTTCGAGCGTACAAATTATTATTATTTATTGATTTGATTAAGCATGCACATGTAACATATTTCAAAAGTTAAAATGTAACATATTTCAAAAGTTATAAAGTTAAAAATTATATAAAATTTCACATAAACAATCATAATAATTCCATAGATTATCCTTATACCTAAGTCAATATTCTAGAATTCAATTTTATTAATTTATTATATGTATCAGTCAATAATCAATAATGTCAATAATCAATAATGTCAATACTCGTTAAAATAATCATGCAAGTCATAGAAACAATTTTCCAAGAGCCAAGAGAAAAGTTTAGTTTTTAGTTTCTGGAGAGGCAAGGAAGTAATGTCAGTGGGGATTTTATTGTAAATTTTAACAGACATATAATACACACTTTTTCTACTTGAAGATAATCTAAAAACGGGGGTGTCCAATTTATCTTTAAAACGAGCTCGAGTTCTTTCACTTTTCATTTCAGGCTTTATACTGTAAAAGTTGTTATACTTCTTTACAAACATACAAGTTTCATAAATGTAGAGACAGCACAATGGTAAGATTTTGAGGGACTTGAATAATGGCCTACAAGAAACTGTTTGGTCCCAAACATTACATAATGCTCGAATACATTTTTTTTGCGCTATAAAAACTGACTTAATTTCAGTAGAGTTGCCATATAGGATCAGGCCATAACGAAGATTAGAGCTCACATACCCGTGATATGCCATTTTCCCAGCTTCGAGGGATGACTTATCTACTATTCTCCTAAGAGCATATACATATTTGTTTAGCTTAGTACATAGTTGTCTACAATGCTCTTTCCAGTTAACGTGTTGATCTACGGTAATACCTAAAAAGGGGAACATTGAAACCGGTTCAACACTATTACCCTTAAAGTTAACATCTAAAGGTAGAGCTGAATTTCGAGGACAATAAAATTGCATGTACTTGGTTTTTTCAATATTCAGCACCAAATTATTACCCTTCATCCAGGTAGCCAGTCTATCTAAAGTAGAGTTAACATCATTTCTATAATTTTCTAAAGTACTTCCTCTAACTAAAGCTACACTATCGTCGGCGAAAAGAATCATTGGGTGCTCAATAGAATCACACATATCATTTATGTAGAGTATGAATAGTAGAGGCCCCAATATGCTACCTTGGGGTACGCCGTAATGATTATATCTATAAGCAGATGTATGCTCTACTAGAGTTCGCGTTTTTTCATCCAATGTAGAGATGCACGTGCATTGGACTCTATTACTTAGATATGATTGGAGCCATTTATGACAGTTTCCGCGGATTCCGTAAGACTCTAGTTTATGAAGCAACAAACTATGTGAAACAAAATCAAAGGCTTTTGACATATCCATAAATAGAGCACAAATAGGCACCTTTCCGTCAATAGAGTCTGTAACAATTTTCATTAAATTAAACGCAGCTAGTGTTGTTGATCGATTCCGTCTAAAACCATTTTGTTCTTCCTTTAGGACATTGTGCTTTTCTACAAAGTCAATTACGCGAGCAAACATGAGCTTTTCAAATACTTTTGATAAAACAGAAATTAAAGTAATGGGACGATAGTTGCGTATATCAGATTTATCGCCTTTTTTATGCAAGGGTTTGACTACTGATATTTTTAGGACATCCGGAAATATACCCTGTTCGAAAGAGAGATTAACAATATGAGCAAATGGTGTTGCTATGTGTTTAGCAGTACGTTTTAAGACTTTATTTTTATTTAATCTTGAAGAGTAGTACATTTTCCTTTTAGTTTTTATTGAAACTTTAATACCATTAGTAATCCAATTTTGGTGAATATTTAATTTCTTTTTTAATTTTAGCACAGGAAAACATAGGTCACTGAATAATTTTAAAGTGTCATGAAACAAAGTAAATGCTGTTTGTGCGTCGGTAGAGCTACATACATCACTAAAAGTAAGAGATGACATGGCGATTTCGAATTTAGTCAAATTTTCTTCGGAGTAGCTTCTTTTAAACTCATACCACTCGTTTATGTAAATACTTTTGTCAATTTGAAAACTAAAAGTTTGGGCCGAGTGCCCAGATAGCCCTAGCTCAAAAACTTTACCGTTTCCAGTAACATTTGTCACAATATTGTCAATACACGTTTTTGATCTTGAAGTGATATGAGTGAATACTCTGATCTGTGGTTGCAAATTGAAGTTCTGTAATATACTTAACAGCTCCCTAGTGCCCGAGTCAGTAGGTTTTTTAAAGTTAAAATTAAAGTCACCGCTAATCACTACCCTTTTATCTTTCTTGCACAAGGCAGTTAGCAGTAACTGTAGTTTTCCAAAGAATAGTTTACAATTACCAGATGGAATTCTGTACAAACAAATTAGAATTAATTTTAAGTTTGGAATCAATACACCGCAGCATTCAAAATCAAATTGTTTGGATATTTGTATAGGTAAATCTAATATTTTATAATCAACCCCATCTCTGAGAAGTATACAAGCCCCCCCTCTACTCCTGTCACTTCTTTGGAATGCTGTTGCCAGATTATATCCGGGTATCATTAGATTGCTTTCGTGTCCTTTTCTCATAAAATGTTCCGTTAGGCAAATAGAGTCAATAAATACTCCTTGTGACATAAATTCGTTCATTGAAATAATCAACCTATCTTGTTTATTAAGCAACCCTTCAATATTTTGGTGAAAAACGGTGAAAACGTCGTTATTTTTCACCTTTACAGAGCTTCTAAAAAAGAACCTTCTTGTACAGTTATTACATGGGTACCGCTCGTCGAGTCTTTGCTTGGACTTGGCTTGATACGCTCCTGTTCTTCTAGATTTCTTAATTCTTCCTCATCCGTCTGAGTTGACTGATTGACAAATTCTTTTCTTTGTTGATTTGTAGTATACTCATAAAAGTCGAGGTGATAACTAATGTGTAATATTTGTTTCAGTACATTTCGGGCCAGGTTTGTTGAAAAATACCTTCTTGATGGCCGGACTCTATCATAGTCCAAGTCAAGGAACCATGCATGGTCGAAAAATCTCACAAGATTTTTTATTTCATAATTAAGTTTCTCCTCGTTTATAAAAGTATTTTTTGCAGTTTGACATACAATAACATTTGTATTCTTAGTTAAGTGCAGTTGGTGATTAAGATGTGAGAGCAGAATGTAGGGATTAATATCGTTATTTCCCCCTATGATAACAACATAGTCTTTCTTTGTAAAGTCTTTGGTATGGACATTCATGTTCTTTACAAGTGATGGTAGTCGGGCGCCCGGGCTACAAATACACTGCACTACGTAAGAATCACCCAATAGTGCAGATAAAATCGTGGCAAGGCCCCGCCCTTGTTCGTCAGCCAGCAGCAGGACCTTCCTTGATTTTATTATAGTTTTCTGACGTGTAGTTGGTTTTATGGTAAGATTCATTTTCATCGCCGATTTTTGTGTCTGTTTTGCATTCTCACATACTGATTCTGATATTTCCGCGGCCTGCGGCGTTCTCGGTAAACTTGAGGTACCCTGTCCTGTACTTATTTCGATTGATTTTGACATGATTAGGTTGGTTGGGCTGTCGGAGTTTATGGTGTTTTTATGGGCCACATTTGAGTCCAAGCTTTTCTTTGGTGTTTTTGATTGCTTCAATTGTTTCGTATTGGTCTTTTTTATTGATTTGGAGGGCGTACATTTTGCAGGCGAATTTTTCCATGGTGATTTCTCATTGAGGACTTTATGGTAAACATTTAATTTTTTATTAATTTCATCGAAAGACTTTTTCAAATTTCGGTTCTCTATATTTAATTTGTCAATTTCTTCGTTTGCACTTGCAAGGTTCGTTGAAAGGTACTCTATCTGTGTTTTGAGCTCTGCTATTTGGGAATTTTCCATGAGAGATAAGTTGGGTAAACTACGTCGCAAGCTCTCGTCTTTAAGTGTAGAGCTCATTATATTTTCTTCTCCATCCGAAACTGGTAGGCTCTCAATTGAGCGTCGTAGTGGCGATTTCACTCGTTTTTTGTTGTGTTCGGGTGATTTTCGTGAGCATGATTCGCAATTCCACGTTTCATTACGCTCTGTTATTAAACCATGGCGTTTCTCTGTAACTTTGGAGCAGGAAAGATCCATATATTTTTTGCAAGTTACGCATCGTAGGTACAGTTTGCCTCGAAGACTTGTTTTGCAAACTGCACATTTTTTTACCTGCGTATTTCTAATTGGCAAAGGCATGATTATTACTACTACTAGTGCCCTCTCTTGGCGTAGTCAAGAACTTTTTCTTTTGAACTGTTTATTTATTTTATTTGGGTTCTTAACAAATAAATATCGTGTTTTAATCTTACTCATCTACTCGCTATTAGATGGCGTCACTTTTTTAGTGCAAAAATGTTTCTCAGCGAGATGCGAACTCGGTACCGTCGGATTGTGAGACCATGAGTCCACTCTCACGGCTATCTGTACTTATTCAAATAGGTCGAAATTAAGGATTGGTAAGTGCTGCTGTTAGAGTCGTTTTCGTCTTCGAAGTGACTAGAGTCCAAAGGTCAGTTTTTGCGACTATCGAACAGTGCTTTGTTTCTGGTAACAGTGTTCGTTAATTTGCAAAATTTGAAAATGCACTTACTTGCTCTATTGTTTTTAGTGATTTTTGTTGGTAGTTTATCTCTGCATTATCCGTAGCTTCTTGTGGTGTGAGTTTTATAGCAATAAATGCCTTTTATTTGTGTTAATTCACAAATTTTTTCATACTCAAATTGCCGTGTTGACAGTTGATATTTTATAACAGCAACAATATTTAACACGAGTTATGATGGTATATACATATTTACACAGTTTTAGTTATAAAAAACACACGGTAACTATTTTTTTTTAATATTTTACGCGGAGCTAATGTTTACGTAGGCGTAGTAGGTACGAAACCAGAGGTTCAGCATCATGAGTAGAATCCAAAACCGATGAGAAAAGCTTAACACCTATTTTATTTTGCAAGATTTTGATATTTCATGTCTTCGCTATCGTACACGATGCATAGTCACTCTACATACTTTAAGTACCTACCTACGTCAGTACTTATACCCGCGCCTTACTTGGATCGTAACTTCATTACTTGTGCCCTTCAAAAGACGGGATATTCGCACAGAAGGTGATCCGACACTGAGGTGCACATGCCACGTGTCGCCTGGTCGAAGTACTTGTGTCACGTGTTTGTGAGCAAACGTTTAGTGTTTATAAAAATTTTCTTTAAAAAATGAGTAAAAATAGAATCATTTTTTTTCATCCGTTTTGGATTCTACTCATGATGCTGAACCTCTGGTTTCAAGGACAACGGTGTTCACACTAACACCCTGTATATTTGACACTTCGCTAGACATATGAGCTTGGGAAAGAGGTTACACAAGCACCCAACAAATAAATAAAATCAGATCGCGCGATGACGTGTCATATAAAAACTTTGATTTTAAAAACTAAAACTTTGATGAAAAAATGATTTCGGGCAAAATATAGAGCAAGATCTTATAGAGTGGCAAAATATTCTTATGTTTTACGATGATGTAATGTAAAGGGTGATATTGAAACATTTATAAAAAGAAAGGATGGTTAAAGTACCATACCCAATGGGGGAAAAAATTCCAGGGCTGTGAAAACCAACAGGTGACAAAAAGATCATCAAACACAGAAATAGTTGCAAAGGCTCTGATGATCTCAGGAGAAAGGAATAAAAAAACACCATCTAAAGAAGTTAGAACTAAGAGGATAATGAGGATGATTCGGGATAGGTTTTAAAAGCTATAAAGACGTCTTATTTGTTTTTTCAAGTACCAGTGCTTTTCCCTTCAGAGGTCAGGATCAGTCGGGTCAGTTATCAAATGCCTTTATTTATTTTGACACATTTGGTGTCAGCGCTTTTTACAACGGAAGTAACAAAAAACTTCTGATAAAATTATCAATACAGAGAACTCAATAAAATATAGAATTATGTTTTCCTCCATAAAGTCGTCACCATTGAATTTGGTGATAAAACAACACGCTTTCAAAGTTAAAGGTTATCGATGGCTATAAATCAATTACTTGCCCGATAAATATTGAAACCAGAAAAAAACTTCAACAGTATTTAAGAGGAAGCTACTAATAAAACTAGTTAATAGTTCAAAAAAGTTTATTAAACCGTGAAAAACCCGTAACTGGAGTAAAATAGATAGCAGACTCTTAATTATACTAATACCTTATACTATTACTTATTTAGTAACTTAATGCATCTATCTTTATATTGGTTAACTCCTTATCTACGTATCAACTTGTATAAATATGTACCTATTATGTTATTTTATCTTGCGCTTCAATGTATCTAAGGAAAATGTTTTTTTTAATTTAGTCTATATGTTTTCATATATCACTACATAGTATAAAATAAAGTCGCTTTCTCTGTCCCTATTTCATCGTGTCCCTTTGAACGCTTAAATCTTTAAAACTACGCAACGGATTTTGATGCGGTTTTATTTAATAGATAGAGTGATTCAAGAGGAAGGTTTATACGTGTAATATAACCGTGCGAAGCCGGGGCGGGTCGCTAGTTTTTCATATAAAGTAGCAAATTTTGTTTGTAGATTGTGTTTAGTAAATTTTTCACAATGAAGACAAACTACTTTACTTTTACGATTAAAATTAGTAATACTTAGTACCTATATTTGCATCATTATTTCAGTCTGGATCAATCCTTCTTCAGAGGGAAGTATATTCCAAAATATTTAAATAAGTTCCTTCTGGGAAAGCGTGTTCCATCTTAGGCCACATCTTCACTTTTGTGAGAAAGTGGCAAAACGCTCGACCATTTCCAATAAAATAATAATAATAAATAAATGCTTTTAATACGCTGTTTAACCAATTTAAGGCACTAAGATTCTTCAACAGCATCTTTTAGTTTTCTCCCCTTCGTTTCTGGCAATATAAGGCAAAACAATACAGCTAAGAATGGCAAAACCCCAAATATCGACGATGCTATCCATCTAGGCTTAAGATTAGCTACAAATGGTGCTACCATAGCCCCAAGCTTAGAGCCAGCTGAGCTAAGACTAAAGCCCATGTTTCTTATCGGTGTAGGGTACAACTCTATGACTAATAAGTAGACGACAGCGAAGACAACTGTGGCTGCTAATCCGCCAAAACCACCGACGATGGTTGAAGCCAAGGTTCCTTCGGGTATGAAGATCAGGGCGATCATGGATACACCGATGGTGACGAAAGAGCCAATAGCTGACCGCTTCCGTCCAAAGTATTTGGCGACAACCATAGCGATCGGAGAGCCAGGTGTCTGAAAACAAAATTGTTTGATAGTATTACATATTCATATTATTATTAAGATACACTGATTTTGAAAAGAAGGTTTACTAAAAACAAAAGGTCAGTTACTCAGATGGTTTGTCTTTAATAGCTATGCCCCGTAGCTTTAATCGCCTGAAAATTGATGAAAAGTAGCCTAACTTTTATTCCAGGTCTAGAACAACATCTACTCAATATTTAAGTCCGATCTATTCCGTAGTTTTGGCATGAAGAAGTATCAATGGGATACCATTGATACTTCTTCTTGTATGCATGATAATGCATACATACAAACATTAACAATAGTTATAATATTAGTGTGATGTGTTTACGTGAATAATATAGGAGTCAAAATTTACATAGTAGGTGAATAGAGAATCCTCACCTGAATAAAACCCAAAATCACAACACCAACTGACAGATTGGAGCCAATTTGTGAAATGTACTGGTTCAACCCGAAATAGCTCAGTCCGGTAACGAACCAGATGATAACAGACGTAACAGTGACGATCGCTAGCTTCTTAGTTCTGAACAAGTCGAGATAGGTGAAGGTGGGTGCTGCAGACTCTTTCAACTTCAGGAATTCTATACTTCTGGTGACGTTTGAGGAGATGTGTTCGGTGCTTAGTTTGTTCCTGGAAAAGAGAAAATGTGATTTGTCAAAAGCTATTAGAAATGGTAATTATAGTGAGTAAGTCACTCTGGAACGTTTTTAAGATTTTTTTAGATTTTATTTAAATAATTGTTTTAATTTTCTTCATCAAAAATCATTTCCCAAATAGAAATACCCTTAAAGTGGACCACTCAGGACTCACTTGGTCTTGAACCAGAAAATAGTTATAAAATTATTCGCAGAATCGCACCTCATAATATTTATTATTTATGAACATTTGTCACGCATGCATGGAGATGGAAGAAATGGGCAAACTGAAGACAAAGTCAACATGAATACTCACATCCTAGCGGCCTGTGTCATAACTTTCACAGCCTGCTTAGCTCTGCCATTTGCAATCAACCATCTGGGTGTTTCCGGCAAGAAAAACAATAGAAATACCACCACAACAGACACGGCACTATACTCTATCATGAACACTCTCCAAGATCTTGTGAAATAGGCAAAAATAGCCAAACTGGCTAAGCCAATACCATCTGGCAGCAATGCAGTGCACGAAACTACTTCAATTAATCTAGTGCCGATCATCTCGGTGGTGTAAACGGCGGTGAGGGAGAAGATTCCTCCACTGCCAAGACCGATGAAGAACCGACAGGCAGTGACTGTCCAGTAAGTAGAAGAGAAAGGAACAGCAAACATGAAGACTATGTTGGTTACTCCAGAGAGGACAATGGCTCTGCTGCGACCGAACCTGAAATAATAATGTGTCTGATTAGTTTGTTCATAACATTAAGAATAGCCAGTAAATCACTACCTACATAGTTTAAAACAAAGTCGCTTTTTCTGTCCCTACGTCCCTTTGAATGCTGAAATCTTTAAAACTTTGCAACGGATTTTGATGCGGTTTTTTAATAGATAGAGTGATTCAAGAGGAAGTTTTATACGTATAATAAAACCGTGCCTAGCCGGGGCGAGTCGCTAGTACAATATAAAATACAATGTAAGGAATAGCCAGTAGCCACTATACCTCTATTTGAAGAAGATAATCACTGTGTTATGTCCAACGCCTCTCAGAAAGACAGGGACACCTATCAGAGGTTCCAGATGTTTTGGATATGACTAAAAATTACCTGTCAGAAAACCACCCGAACAGTGAAACCCCACAAAGCAATCCAAACATCATGACAGTCTGTGTAAAGCTCGCCAACCACGCTTTATCACAGATCAACCCAAACTCAGATATCAACGTCTCGTCAAAAACATCTCTCACATACTCGTACTCCAAACAATCTTTGTAACAAGTATTATTTTTAACTTCTACTGTAGTGTTGCTTTCAAATTTAACACAAGAGAACTTGGTATCAGGGGTAATGAAAATTACAGCCATAGTGTTCCATTGGCCCAGGAACCGAGTGAAAGCGACTATTGTGATGAAGATGAGCTGATATAAGCCAAATGCTCCCATCGACTTGACCACATAGTCATCTTCGAGGTCATCTTCATATACAGAACTATCTTTCTCACTCTTCGTATCTACAGCTTCGTTTTGCGATATGAGATTTATGGGTTCCTTCATTTTTGCTTCTTTGAGATGCGTGTTCTTTTTCTAAGTTAATGCAATTGTCATAAAATATCTGTTATCATATTTTGGGTAGATATTGTTCTCAAAGCCTTCTTCCGCACTTTTGATATTATTTTCTGCTTCGTTTCTTGCGCCATCCACATTTACTCAATCTGAAACAAAGAAATAACTTTCATTTAACACTAACATATCTTTTTTGGGTACGTTAAGTTGCTATATTTTGTTCGGTCGGCAGATTTAACGCTGTTACTTGACTAACCTATTACGGCTACAGTGGTGCCAGTCAGAACTCATACGTTCACTACAAAATGACATACACAAACTGAGTTGTAGGGGTCGATTCTTTGACCTCAGAGTCCTTAGTATCGGTTGTGCATATAAAGGTACTATGACGAAAAAAAACATCGTCTCTTTCCATGCGTTCGGCACCCAGGAGCGCCTCTACCGGATAGAGAAGAACTAATTTTCATAGATTGATAGCAGCCAAACAGTTTCATGCTCGTAGACTCTTTGTTTAATACGAACTCGATTTTAGATTTCGAATGGTTTTGAGCGAATTGACTGAAGCTGTTTTCACGGAATATTGTTCATGTCTCATTTATTTTTGTAAGAGTAAGCGAGATAGCAATTAAAGTCGAACTGACGATAACTTTTTTCGTCACCAATTTGTGCGTACTGTAAGTGTAAGTTAGGCTTCCCGTGTATAGCTAGGTACAATTTATTCAAAATCAGTGTTCTTAGTAGGTACAGGAAAATGGATAATTCAAATCTAAACAATTTCATAGTCGAATACACAAACTAAATGGGTATTTTGAAGTGCATTACCTTGTTAACTCAAACATTAGTTACCTGCGTTATTATACGTTCGTCGTAATAATACGTCCGACGTAATCACGCCCGACGTAATAGCACGTCAGAACGTGTAATAACGTCAGGAGGCGTAATGATACGTCAGAAGTTGGCGGTCTGCAATTTGGAGTGGGTACGTTCATCGCACCTAATCGAGTCAGCACGAATGTGGGTGGATGGTATACTTCTTAGACTGATCTACTCCATGGGCGGAACTGGCGGGGCGTTTATTGAAATTATCGCCGCGATGATTTCGTTTAGAATCGCTGATGGTTTTGTTATTATTTAATGAAGATATAAATTTACCTTCATTAAGTTATTGTATTGTCCCCTGCTGGACAGAGGCCTCCCCTAATTAGCACCATAGCATATGTACATACATAGCTCCCTGTCTTCAGCTTGCAATCCGGAATCTGTCTGCAATCTATTGCAGATCCCCACTCGCCGGAGGGCATCCTACACTACGTTTGCCAAAACGCGAAATTGTAATTTGTGCAAGTTTTTTTTTCAATATTTAGCTTTTTCTAGAAACCTCGATATTTCAACTAGTAATTTGCCTGCACAAGTGCAACCTAGACAAGTGCAACAGCCTGCTGTCTTATGGTGAAATCGATCTAAGATCGATTTGAGGCTCCGGGTGCCCGCAAATCGGCCTCTAAGTGACCTCCCGTAATTCATGGGATTAACCACCTACCTACCAGCCATGGGATATTACGAAGGTTTTACTAAAATGACAGGTTTGGGTTGATAAGTCACAAATCATAGCGTCGTCAGGCATTCAATACCGCGAATGCGACATTTTTGACGAAAACCTTTTTTTTTGTTTATTCGATTCTACTCGTTCAAATACACATTCCTACATTAAAATTTTGCCCTAAAGTTGCACCGATCCCTATGTTTTCGAGTCATGCCAAAACCGCGAATGTGATTTAGAGTCAAAAAAACCGCGAATATGACAGTTCCTTAGCGCTGCCGCGCTATTCCTAGCGCAAGTGCAACATGTGACGCTGTCATATCTGGGCAAGTTTTTTATTTTCAATAACTTTTCCTTATGTTTTCTTTTCAAAATATGTTGATGAATCTGCACTAAGTTAAATGAACGTCATGTGTGAGCCTATTTCATGTACTTTATACCTACATAAATAGGTAAATAAGAACTAAAATGATTTTAGTAAAGTAATAGCATTATTTGGATAATATTTTAAACAGTTGTTATTTTTACAGCGTGTTGGAAAACTCAAAAGAAGATGAAAATATTGTAAAGGACATGGCATTCAAAATTTTACACAATAATACGACGAATTTAAAAGAAATCGCGCTTAAACAGAGAACAGTTTCTCTTCGCTATCGTCATGCAAATTATTTTCATGACGATAGCGAAGAGAAACGTCTCAAAGTAGATACTTAGTCACAGCCTGGAAGTTTTTGCTCAGCTTTCCTGTATGGGTTTAAGTCTTCAGCCTCACTCAAACTGTGTTGTCACTCAAGTAGAAGCAGTCTGTGAATCCTCCACCAACAGATCGACTTCTACCTACACTCCAGATCGCTCTGAAATAAAGTCTCAGTCACAACCTGGACCTTTCGTGTCCTCCGCATGTCATCAGCCTCAGCAGAATTTGCTGACACTAATAGAGCTACAGTCTCAGATCACTCCCCACCGTCAGTGCAAACTCTACCAAGCACTCCAGATCGCCCTGAAATAGAGCCTCTGCCTCTTCAAAATAACAAGAAAGTCTTATAGCAACTAATGTACCTAAACAATACACTCAAATGCTTACTCCATCACAGCCAGTAGTTTCTTCTTCTGTAGACTTAGCGGGATTATGTACATCTTCATCTAACCTCGTAGCGGTCTAAATAAAACATTGTGAAGGTGGTGGTTCATTGGAAGAATGAATACTGAATAGCAAATCCCTTTAGGATATCAAAATTGGAAGATAAGTGGATTCAATATATTCAACGATGTAAAAGAGAGAGGACCGTGGTGAATATCAGTTGCAAGCTTTAAAGGAGGACTTAATTGCCGGGATATAACAGAAGAAGATGGGAAGAATTTTTTTGTATGGTTTTGGACTGGAATGGATTGGATCAAAAGATTAAATGAACTTTAAAATTATTTAAAAAAATACATTTTGACTATTTTTTTTTAAAGATTATTATTAATTATTAAATGCTTAAATAACATTATAAGTTATGTAAAATAAAAACTATTAACACAAAATTGTTGTTCTAAATCTAGAACATAACCGCGAATATAAAAAGATTTTACCAAAATATTTAGGTAAAAACCGCGAACGTGATTTTTTCTTGACATACTACCATAATATTTAAAAAAAACATGTATTTATACTATCATAACACATATGTGTAGTTCTAAATATTTTAATTTAAAAGAATTGGACGTATGCAGTATCATTTATACGTTTTTTTCGTTTCCTGTAAATTTTGACGAATGTCTCATTCGCGGTATTGACTGCCGAACGACGATAGGGTCCGTCCGGCAGGTTGATTCACTGCGAAATGCTGTTGTGATTGTAATTTCAAAAAATGTGTATGATCACTTTTTCCGCTATCATTGGTTAGAGCTTTTTATCTATAAGTGCCTAACTAAAATTTCTTGCTTCTTCTTTTATGAAAAACTTTGAGGTTGGTTGTCAGGAGTAGAAAAAAAGAAATAGCTGTTGACACAGAATTTAAAAGCAAAACAATTCTAATGAATATAAAAAGTACAGTCAGTCAGAAAATAAATAAGTAACCAATGTAGTCAAAATAAAGTAAGATTATAGACGAGTCAAATTAGAAACTTAATTATTGTCAAATATGATAAAACATTTTTAAATATAATAATATTTAGGTATTCAATGACTGAACACTTGTTGTACACTCATAAAAATATCAATAAGTTCACTAAAAATAGCGACATACATAATGTAAATACTAGAAATAAGAATAAACTCGCTTTGCCCACAACTAGATTAAACAAAGTTAATGTATCTTTCAAAGGGCAATGTATACGCTTCTACAACAAAACTCCAAGTGAGTTGCAAAAATTATCGGTAAATAAATTCAAACAAATTATCAAAACTATTCTTTGTAAAAAGGCTTACTATAAAATATCTGATTATTTAGATGATAAAAAAGCTTGGGACGAGTTTTGCTCCAACTCTAAAACTAACAACCTAACAAGGTAAAGGTTTCTTGTTCGCTTCTTTACTTTACCTAAATAGACCGAAGTGAACAATAATCAAAGTGAGCACTTGATTTCATAATTTCAATTATTTTTTAACATGTATTTTATGACGTGTCCAAATGTCCTGTAAGGTCTTAAGGAAATAAAGCACTTTGAATTTTGAATTTTGAATGACTGAACAACGATTAACAAGGTGCCTAACTATCGAAGGCTGATGTTCACAAAAGATAAACCAGACAATTAGTATTAAACCATGACCATTAATATTTAATTACCAATTTCATGTAAATTGTGGACCTATGAATGAAGTTAGTCTGAAATAAATAAATTTATTATATTATTATTAGGCAGTTTCGTGAATCAACTTTTACGTTTATAGGGTAACGTATGAAAACTGAAGTCAAAAATGTGCAAAAAACAGTTCAAAATTTTAACATCTGTTGGTGATTTTGCGTGTAAATAAACGCTGTTTATTCATAAAAATGGTCTACCTATTGAAGGTCTAAAGCCAAAACTCAATTACAAACCGTCACTTACCCCACGCTCCCAGCACTCAATCACCCCATTAGCAACTAAAAATTAAATAAACCCTCTTATTCTAATGGACATCAGAAAACTCGGAATTTTTTGCGAGACGTTCTCCTGGAGTGGCGACGACGTAAATAATTCAAAAAGAGTTTTTAATCAGTCGTCAAGCGATTTACAAATTAAACAGGGGCGTGTTATGAAGAAATATCGCGAGTGGAGCCGTGAGCGTTTCCATTGTACAGGCACTTCAAAGGGAATAAATACTAAATTTCTGTAAGGAGTCCTTACCACAGGGTAAGGACTCAAAATAAGTAACAAAGGCAGAAATAAAAAATAACCAACGATAATTTTGTTGTTGACAAATATGTTTTTAACAAGAGCGTCCTTTGGCCATTTCTCTTTTTGAATCATCGTCACAAAAATTACAGCCACGACTGGACAACCAAGTGTACAACAATGTGAATAAATTAGGCACAATACAATAATACGCCTCCCGCTGCCTTGTCTCTAACTATGACTTCGACACTATGATTAAATATAAAAATATATAAAATGTATATAAAATATTAACCTTAACTTTGTCACCTTAGCCAACGATAGAACTTATAACTATTTTACGGGTGTTTTTTTTGGCGTTTATTAACCTATTTTTCTCGACATTTCAACAGGTTTAGACGCACTCTATTAGTCACGGGGTGACTAGAGTACTAACTTCGAAAATTATGTAAATAAATGAGATGAATACCCGTTGAATATGTACTATAAATATATTTTCTGCTCACGCTAATATAAAAATATTTAGTAATATTTACTTGCGGAATGTGGATAGTAGACCAGAAGCCTAGAGAACAAACCAGTAGTGGTATAAACAAACAGTAAGTACACGTCACGTAGACCGTCTAAAAAGCTTTCACCCACTAAATCAGTGTAAAGTCGTGAAAAATCCATAAAACCGTACGTCAGCCGACAACGGAAACGCACTTAAAAGAAGAAATATGGCGGGCATCTCTCCGCAAAAAGCTCGCAAATTTCCCCATCAATTATCATTATTAAGGAGCGGTAGAGGTACTGGGTAATTGAGTTTTATAAATGGAGACGTGTGACGTCATCTTGTAAGTACTATCGGGTAACTGGCACTAGAGGAATGGAAGCGTAAAATAATTAAGTACCTTCGTCCTTTATGTAAATAAATAGCAAGTTCGATATAATTCAGAGTAGAGTTGCAGTTTTTACATGATTTTTTTGCGGAGTAAAAAAATAATTATCAAAATCGGAATACCTACTCTATCAAGTTATGCGTGGTCTAAATAAAAAAACAAATACCTACATATGTACCTACGCGTCAACTTGAGAAACTCCTCCGTTTTTTTGTTGGTTGAAAATTGTAAGACTCTTAATTCTATAGAATTCGCAAGTGCTAATTTTGGCCCTTTTAGTAGTTTTGACGTTGTCTCTTACAATTAACAATTTTTTACGTTATATTGACCCTAAAACTAGCAGTAACTACCTCGCGACTTCACTTAACTACATATGTATAATAAAACTTTTTAATAAAATCTACAGTAGGTAATTTAATTTGTTTAAATAATTCCTGTTTATAATCTGCTGTTTCTATCAATTATTAAATAACGTTCATCATAAGCAAACCAATAAAACTAAAATTACAACTTGTATTTACACTTACATCAATTTCCTATTTTTTATCATGAAAATTACAAGATGTCGAACTGTTCCATCGCCGTTATATCTTGTAATCATTTATCTGATACAAGACACTCTAAAGTGCTTATTTAGATAAGATAACAAAACGTTATTGTCTGGGAATTATAAGATAAGAGAGATGATTTTAAGGGCACGAAGTGATATCTTTTATCTCTTCCGTCTGTAGATTTATTTATTCAGATTTCCTTTGTATACTTAATTATTTTATTAATTTCAGAATTGATGGAGATGATTGTAATAAAATAAATAAATATTCCTGGACAAGCCACACAGCATCTTAGCTCAAGCGAAGCTGAGCTTGTTTTATGGGTAGGTAGAGTTACTAGATATGTAAAAAATATATATTTATGTTATATATTGTATTAAGTATATCAGTCTCTAGTACCCATAACACAAGCTCTGCTTAGCTTGTAGCTACTAGATGATGCTGTGTGGATTGTCCAGCATTATCACTACATAGTATAAAACAAAGTAGCTTACTCTGTCCCTATGTCCCTTTGAATGCTTAAATCTTTAAAACTACGCAACGGATTTTGATGCGGTTTTTTTCAATAGATATGATTCAAGAAGAAGGTACTTATAATAAAACTGTGCGAAGCCGGGGCGGGTCGCTGGTTTTTTTAAAAAATAAACGTTAACATTATTTACTTAATAAAATACAATACGTAAATATTTAGTAAAGTCCTCGGCACTTCCGTGTCGATCTATGGAGACCAGTTCAGGGTTGCAGAAGCTTCCCTACCTTCTATCCACAGATGTAAATTATTGTTTATAAGTAGGAAGTTTATTTAAACGAATGCTGAAGTGATTCCCACAGCATTATTTAGCCGATCAAGCAAAACTTATAACACCAAAACATCTAAGAAACTGGTCTAGCTGTATTCTGAAAATTTTCGCACAGTTTACTGGATTATCCCTGAATCTTTATTAACAACGAAAATTACAAGCAAAGGAATAGAAAAATTACAACTAGTATTTACAATTGAAACCAGTGAGCTAACTGCAGACGGTTGCAAACAGTCTAAAGGTAGCTTAATTGATCCATGTCAATACCAGTCGGAAGCGTCCCCAAGACACTGGCTGCATTACCACACTGTATGGCAATGCTGATGCGCTGAGCCAGATATTCACCAGCTCTCGGGTCACGCGTCGCATCGACCAGACGCTCAGATAATTTTTTAAAAACCTGAATTCATAACTGAACAAATCCGCGGAAAGAACGAAGTTATTGGAAAATAAGATGCAAAAAATACTCACGTCTTATCAAAGGGACGAACACACCTCAAGTAATTTTGTAGTGTAATCAAATCACTCTATGGAGTTACCTACACATTACGTTTAATGGAGTTTCACAGTATCCTACACGACATTAGGAGTGTGTCGTTATTTCACTAGATGGTTAAATAAACCGTTAACAGGATTCCACAACGATAACGTTATGCCAAGATTCAATAACTATCTATAAGCTCCTTAACGATCTTCACGCACGACGACGATAACGAATTTCAACGAAACGGCGACGTGCGTGCACCGCAACGTTCACGAAGACGCTAAACGGATCGTGAAATCAAAACCAGTGAAATAGCGAGTGAGTGAATATATGCTATCGTTAAATTTTGGTTTGTGAGCGAATGAGTGAGTGAACCGAAAACGTGAATTTAGTTAAGTTTGTAAACTACTGTTAATTCGTTGAGCGACTTTAAATTTGATTGTTGAGTGAAAAATAAATACCTGCCTAAAAATTTAAAAACAGGACAGAAAAAAAACAAATAATAAGTTGTACAGTAGGCCTTATCGCTATGAGCGATTTCTTCCAGGCAACCTTTGGATGGACATGGAGTGGAAGCGTAAAGTGAATGTTAACGTTAGCTTATCGTCAAAATCTCGTTTTATAAAGTTTTTAACGTTGCCTTAACGTCAACATTCACGCGTTCAGCTACATCTCTCGTGAAATTCTCAACGTCCTAGTTTTTAACGATTCTTAACGATAGATAGTTATTTTAACGGTTATCGTTGACCATTAGATAGTTTCGTTAAGTGAATGGAAGATATGTTAACGACCCACTCCTACACGACATAAAGACGGCATAATGTAAAAAGCACATCTTATAGACGACCAATGTTGCGCAGGAGTACGCTCTAAGTATATGAATACTGTGGTTCTAAGTGTTTTTTGATGTTTTAATATAACTTATTGTGTTAAGTATATCAGGCATTTAGTACCCATAACACAAACTCGGCTTAGCTTGAGGCTAGATGATGCTGTGTGGATGGCCCAGCATTACACCGGTTGTTTTTAAGCCCCGACAGATTAGTTTTTACCTTCATCGATGTCGGAAACCCAAAAAAACTTAGGTATTAATCGTACCCGTGTGTCGTACACAAAAAGGTATACGAGTTGTCACCAGTAGGCTAGTGTGATACGATCTGTGACAACAAGCAAAGCAACAATGCTTGTTCATAATTTTGCATCCTCTCGGAGTGTTTTGGAAACAAAACAAGAAACAGAAAAATTATGGAAATTTCATAGCGGATGTCATTGCCGGTGGGGCAGATATTAGAATAACTTTTACATTGTTAAAAAATAAAGGATGTTCATAGAATAGAAATAGCCTTTATTCGCTGACCAAATACATAGCATTTATAAAATAACATTGTTGTAGCGGTTATTTTTAAATATCTCGAAGTAATAACTAAAATTTTTCAGCAACCAGTTTATAGGTCAGGTAGTCCTTCGACATAGGCCTCTCCTAGATTTTTCTACTCATCTCTGTCATGAGCTTATCAAAGAATTTTCATAATGTGATTATAATGTTTATTTATTTTACTAGACAAAATATAAGTAGGTCACGCCACGCACGGAGCATTAAGTACAAACTTGCAGCATTGTAGCAGTGTTTTTAGAATCTTTCCAGGCTTAAGCTAGATAAATTTATGCTATACAGATATCATTAAGTCTAAAAAAGTCGTAGAATAGCCATAAAAATAAATAAAAACAACACAACAACAAATTACCGTCCTAAGAAAGCTACTTAGCAACCTTAAGTAATAGAGCTGGCCGCCTCGCCAGAGTTATCGATACATTAAGATAACGCGGAAACAAACAAATAAAGTTGCCTTTATTACTGGCGTTAAAGTACAGTTGACAGGACCAGGCGGCGTGTCACAGGCGTATCGACAATAACAGTAACATGTTACAATTATAACGTAGGCCTGACCCGATATCGTTTATGGCTAGGGATGAGATACGTATCGATATCCATTAAAACATGAGTATCCGTTTTCGATACATTTAGTTACGATTTATGACGGCCAGTTATAAAATTGAAAATTTATGATCTCCTAATTTTGAATACTTAATACTTTACGTAAGGTCAAACCTATAACAGCCGCCTAGTTAGATAAGATTTAAAATTTTTGAATATAATCGTAATAATATAAGTAGTTAGGGAACCTCCTAGTATAAGTATTTTTTATGGATTATATTTTTATGATTTGATTAGATGTTATTTATATATAGGGGTTTTTTATTAAACCTGCCTATTTTGTAAACGGAATTAATAAAATTTGATTTGAATCATCTAAGAATAAATGAGAAATAAAAAATCCGTTCACGAAACTATCAAAGATGAAAACAGGTATAATTATCACATAGATGTAAAAACAAATCACTTGGTATCGTCCATAAAAAAGCAAAGTTATCTTCATTTTAAGTAACGCATATTGTGAAAGCGGATTTTAAGAATTTGCTGACGACGAAGCGACAAAACGAAAGACGAAGCGACACGCGTCGACAACGCGGTGACGCGACGGCTACCCTATTATCGATAAACTAGTGCTCATCCCTTCACTATGATTGCGTCAAAGACACCTTGTCCCATAGAGCAGTTAGAACGTTGTAAATTCAAGTGTTATTGTTGCGACTGTTAAAGCCAACGGTTATTGCAGGTTGATAAACGACTGGGAGATAAAAACAGGGAGCGTGCACTGCTGGATGCGGTTTATTATCTGTTTGAGAGTGAGTGACTTATCTAGGTATCTCATAATCTTTGTTGATTTAAGTCTTAGCTGTGAGATGGATGCAGTTGATATAGTTTAACCCACATGTGACTTTGCTCTGGATTAACAAGTGTCAATAAATTGAATTTTGTTATTTTTTAAGATTTCGTGTTCAGTGGGTAGCCTGATTTCGGAGACCGATGTAGGAATACGATAAAATTGTGGTGTAATAAAATTCGATCTTTCTAGTAGTTCCTCGCGTCCAATAATATTTTTCAGACCAAAGTGACTCTACGCTATCCTATACTCCCCTATATTGATAGTTTCTGAGTCTGAGGAACTATGTATTTTCAAGTGCAAGCTAAGCGCACTTGGAAATAGTTTCTTTGGTTTCTTGTTTGTTTACTTGTCTTGTTTGCTTTTGGCTTTGAATTATAAGTTTATAAAATATATTTCAGTAAAATTGTTCAAATTTTTTCTTTAGTACAAATACAAACCTAGTTAAAAACCTTTTTCGCACAATATACCTACAAACATCCACTTGGTGCAATAGTTTCAAAGCTATGAGCGTAGGTATATTTCTTTTCGACAATACATTTTAGTTTATATGGATTAACATTTTCAAATGAGCTTAGTTGTCCAACTGCTAATAAATAAGTACTTATGACATATTCATAACCTCTCCAATCCATCACCCTACCATTTGTGATAGATAACCGTAGCAGTTTTTTGGATGAACGTGAACGTGTATGTTACATCTACTGTAGGTATACCTAAACGAACAGCTGACTTACGATGCCAATAAAGATAAGGGATATAAGATGTCAACCGCAGCTTTGTACTGAACTACCTAAACGACCGGAACATTTAACTAGAGATACTGTAATTACGAATTTGGAGATTTTTATAAGGACGAATGATACAACCTCTGTACTTGCTTTACACGTGTTCCGAACGTGAATGGGTGTCTCGTGTTTCGAAACATTTGTAATTAAAGACGGTAGAGATAAAGCAAACTTCCTGGTAGAGTTATACAGAGGTAAAAAAAACATTCCATCCATTGGTTTTATTTTTTAGATTTTGAGAAGCATTAATTTTTTTAGTCATCTTCTTTGTCGCTTAGGTTAGGTTACCTACCTAATCTTCGAGAGGTGGCTATTTATCCCCGATTAACCAAACGAAAAAGCCGATGAAATGACATGACGTTATCATTCACGACTAAGGTCTAGATATCGTGTGAGTTTTATATTGAAGTATGGTGATTTTTACATTTTGACCATTATGTATCGGGACGTAATTATCATTTAGATATTTATTTATCATTTGGTCACGGGGCAACTGATTTTCAATGAAAACTGTCAATTACTCGTCTTGTCACTTGAGACCGGCCAAATCTAACTAGGTTTAAATAAACGAGGGTTGAACTCATTAATATTCCAAAAGTCAAGGTTAGTATAGAAAATTACAAATCAATTTCATCAACTAGATAAGTATTTCTTTTTTTAGACATTTTAAACTGGTCTATAAGTTTTAAATCATTTCACGTCGTTATTAACTTTCTCTTCACAGCACCCTCTCATCAAACACCTATTACGACACAAAATAAATGAATTCTTAGAGCAAACAGCTCTCGAAGCCTAATTAAAACTTTGGAAGCAACAGTCAAATATGACAGAGAAAAAACGTTGGCAGCCATTCTTTATATTAATTTATAAAGGCTTCCATTTTTCACGGGGTACAGTGCTCGGCACATGCGTTGTCCAATATTATGAGACTATGGACTTAACTATACTTTAGTGAGATGACGACAATGCACGACGATTAGATAATAACAATACTCTCACTGAGATATAGGTACGCACGCACGCGATTTATAATTATTTATTTTCCGTTCTATAAACTTCTGGTAAACTAACAACAATAGAGAAAAACATTTTTTTAGCTTATTCACCCGTGGTTGTTTTAAATTTAGTTTCCTGACATCTTTCATTTATTATTGTTATTTTGACTTGCTTAACGTGTATAAGGTTAAATAAATAAATTATAATCTTGATCAGACAGGTATAAAAAAAAATCATCGCTATAATTAATAATAACGCATTATAGAGGTAGTAACCTGACCTGTGACTGTGAAATAAACTATGATTACAAGTTATTATTATAATTTATCGGCATATCTCAAGGGCATATCTTGCATTTAGATTATCCTGAAGTTATAGCTTAGCAAATGCATATCTACACCTGATCAGACAAATTATAGGTTGCGTTCATTAAAAAAAATAAAGGTTGGAAAAGTAAAGAAAAACACGAGAAAACATCGATTTTGCTCACTGTTTTCACAGAATATTCACCCTTTTCGAGCGAGAAAGTTGAAAATAACTAGTAGTATTTCAAAAATTAAGTGTGGCGATTGTAAGTCCCGTTAACTGTACAAGGGCAAGACAAAGTGCTCTCGTAAAAAAGCCCGCGGCACACACCCTAATAGCTTTACTTTTCATCTGGATACAAATTAACAATGACCTGTACAAAGCTGATTAATCGACAACATTATTTTTATTTAGCGCCGTTGGATACAAAAGGACTGTGGGATAAAATTATAGACTTTCTTGGTAGTGTTTGATTGCTTGATAGAATGATTACTAAGGCGCAAATAGGAGCTAAAGTAGCGCCACCACTTATTTTATCATATACAATTCCGTTATACAAAGAAATTTCCAAAATTCACTTGTACAATTTTAAACCTATCATGAGCTTTTATTTAGAAGAAAAGTAGGCTTTTATTTTATTTAATGCATCTGTAGTAGTTTTATTTTGCCTTGTTTAGGAAGAGATTTGAATTTGCCTTTGGTGGCCACCAAACTCTGTTTTCGTATTTCTTCCTAAAATAGTGATATGTAGGGAAGGATCTTCAATAAAACTTTTGTTATTTTATGGAGTTGCACTTTGTATAATTCACTTCCATCACCTAATGCCCGAATGACAGCTCTGGTGTTGCCCGCTCGGCTCAATCATAAAGTGTTCATACACTACAAATAGACAAAATGAAACTACTGCAGATGCATTAAAAAAAGCCTACTTTTCTTCTTATAAATAAACTAGCGACCCACCCCGGCTTCGCACCGTTTTGTTACTTACAAACTTCCTCTTGAATCACTCTATCTATTGAAAAAAACCGTATCAAAATCCGCTGCGTAGTTTTAAAGATTTAAGCATACATAGGGGCATAGGGACAGAGAAAGCGACATTGTTTTAAACTATGTAGTGTATCGCAAAATAGAAACAACGAGTGCGACGCTGCGGGCACATACATAGGTTCAAGTCGAATTTTCAGAAGTTTACATGGAGTTTTGCCATAATGACACTTAGTAGGTTGTTTTGTTATCACAGCGGTATTCAATTCACAATACTGAAGAAATCTGCTGCCTTTGCCTGAGTGGGTTATTAGGACATCAGCTTGCTGAAGGGGTCTATTCTTTCACCGCGACCGCCCCGACCAGCCATAACTCAAGTTAAATAGCGCTCCCGCGGATATTAGTAAGTTACGACCACAAATAACCCGCGAAGCTATCTGTGCAGATGCGATTTATTTCTCTACTTATTTTCACTCATACAGAGTGGAAAACTTTCGAAAAAACGTCAGTTGCGTCAACACTTAATCACAGAAATATTATGGTTATTAATGTACCTATTTAATATAGCAGGATACTTAGCTAGCTACTTAGCTACGTGATATTATTAGGTAAGTAAATACTAATAAATTTAAAAAAATATAAGAAACGTCGAAAATAACCAGTCTGACCAAGTATTTGTATCTGCGGATCATGCAAACATTTTGTAACGCTGTGGGTATCAAACCCCCGCGTCGCAGGCGGATTATCGCCCGCTGCGCCATAAGGCCTCACACTATAATTATTAATTAAAAAAATCTTTTATCCCTCACTTCGCGATTGCTTTATCTAATTTAAGAGGTAAGTACCATTTTATCTAACACTTTATTACCATTTTCACGAGTCTAACGAAAAAATTCTCCAGTTTATCACGTTAAATGGCGTAGCCTTTGTCGTATAATTTGTAACTTACTGCCCTGAGCCCGGCTCGCCATATTTCTTCATCTAACTAAATAGATGGCTTGCCAAGTCCTTGTGTGCCTAACCTTAGAGTCTAACACAAAAAATAAAGTAACCTCCATACATGACCTTTCTACAGAACTCTACCAATGAAATTATATGATCTAAAGCTTTATTAACAACGAAAATTACAAGCAAGGAATAGAAAAATTACTAGTATTTACAATTGAAACCATTGAGCTAACTGCAGACGGTTGCAAACAGTCTAAAGGTAGCTCAATTGATCCATGTCAATACCAGTCGGAAGCGTCCCCAAGACACTGGCTGCATTACCACGCTGTATGGCAATGCTGATGCGCTGAGCCAGATATTCACCAGCTCTCAGGTCACGCGTCGCATCGACCAGACGCTCAGATATTTTTGATCTAAATTATAATAATCTAGGTATCTCTTCTGTAGAGTTATGTTGCTTAATTTCTTAGTTAAAACGTTGCGATTAAGTACATTTATAATTAGCCCATTATCAGCTCATCATCTCTAGCGACTCAACTCAACTCAAAGTGCTTAATTTTTTGTATTCCTTACAGAACCTGTGGACTTTTGACTTATGGATACGTCAGAAATTTAGAATTTTTATTAAAAATTTGTAAGTAAAAAAAAAAGATATCACTTTGATTTTTGGTAACTTCAATCTTTTTTAAGGTATAGTAAAAAGTGAACAAAAATTATTTATTTGGTACTTTATTTGGAAGTTTGTTTTCGAGTTGGGAGCAAAACACTTCCCAAGATTTTGATCCTATAAAAACTCGTAAAAGTGCTCAAAGTAAAAGTGCTCAGATGGAAATGTACATGGGCAGTTATAGAGTGTCTTCCTAGTGCGGCTTTCCAAACATTGTGCCTGAATAAATGTAAACCATGCTTATAGTGATAAGGTAGATAGAGCTATCTTTCAAAATTAAATAATTGTTTAAAGGTCCTACAAAATTTCTAATGTCATCTAAAATCGCATAGTACGTATTACAAAAGGGTTATTGTGAAAAACACAAACAAGAACGTTTGAGAGGTTGCCAATTTAAAATATTTAGAGATATCTGAAGCAATATCAAAAGGTGAACCTTACTAATATACCTACACTTTTCTAGGTTATTGGGTCAATACTTACTAAATACACTTTTCTAGGTCAATTAGCGCGCACAATTTATAGGCACGTGTCGGTTTGTTTTTAATTTGTAAATGATAAGATAAAAATCCACCGAGAAGACAACACAAAAATGAATGTGGACTGTTTATTTGTAGGTATCTAAATAAATCGCATATTTTTACAACCGATGATGTGTCACAGCGGTTGAAGATCCGACTGCAACGCAGGACATTGCGGGTTCGATTCCCGTCTTTAGACTAATGTTTTTCGATCTGCAATTATTTTCCCTGGGTTCTACGTAAGTATTTTCTATGTATAATAATTAATATCTATCTATGTATTGTATCGTATTAAGTAAATCAGTCATCCAGTACTAATAACACAAGCTCTCCTTAGCTTGGGGCTAGTTGATGCGGAGTGGATTATTTATTTATTTATAAATAAATAATGATGGATAATGAGTGTAATAATTTACAATTTTGAAAAATCTACAAAGCATCATCTAAGTAGCTAATTAAGCAAAGCTTACGACAACACAATTTCTGCTTACTAATGCTGTGTGCCAATGAGTTTTAGTTAGCTAAACCAATTAAAAAACTGATAGGTAATCTAGGTCAACCTTCTTTCTAGCAAGCAGACGCTCGAAATTATATCAACAAAACTAAAACAAACTACAGTCTATCGCTTACCTCCACACGTCAACACTCAACTAGCTCTGAAACAGACTGCAATATGAAACATCTGGGCAACCTTCAACTGTAAGATGCAGTTTTAAAGATCAGCTATCACTGTCATTGCATTATAAAACTAAGTAAGCCGCGTCTGTCTTTCTGAACGCGAATTACTCGAAAACTAGGAAAACAATTCCATACTTTTTTTTTCCTTTAAACCTTTACAGGACTTCAACATTTCAAATAATACCTATCACTACAAAGTATAAACAAAGATCGCTTTCTCTGTCCCTATGTATACTTGCTTAAATCTTTAAAACAACGCAACGGATTTTGATGCGATTTTTTGATAGATAGAGTGATTCAAGAGGAAGGTTTGTACTTACGTATAATGAAACCGTGCGAAGCCGGGGCGGGTCGCTAGTTATTATCTTATAAACTAGGAAATAAAGAAATCGCTTTGTTTTTCATGATTCAATCTTTTTAAAGGTATATTAACGGAGAAACTGTACTATGCTGTAAAAACTTTCGTAGTTTGATGAATACATAATGACTGTAAGCGGGTTAACTATGAACCTAGTTTGTGTTGAAAGAACACCAATGATTCTTCCCTTACTTAACTAAGTTGTAGAGTAGTTCCTAAACAAGGTTCGTAGTTCACACGCTTACAGTCATAATGAACGATACCTATACATAGGGACTTATTATCACTACATAGTATAAAACAAAGTCGCTTTTTCTGTCCCTATGTCCCTATATCCCTTTGAATGCTTAAATCTTTAAAACTATGCAACGGATTTTGATGCGGTTTTTTAATAGATAGAGTGATTCAAGAGGAAGGTTTATACGTATAATAAAACCGTGCGAAGCCGGGGCGGGTCGCTAGTGAAATTATAAATTGGAATAATCTGTGCAAAGCAAACATGTACTAATCTCATCTTTATCTTTGTAAAGTTACCCAATATCCAAGGACTTCTCGGACATTAAATGTTTTCTGAAGTTCGTTGTTCATAAACTATCATGTAACCGCGCGGTTTCACGCACGTAGGTAGTTCCTACGAAACCTATCCGTAACGATAATTTTTGATCTCTCTCCCCATAAAATTATCTGGAAAATGAGTCTTTTTAGGTTTACCACGATGACATATAGTACTGTTGCAGAATAATCATTGTAGATTTCAACATCATAGGTTCCACGACGATACCATTGCCATAAGTGAAGCGATAGATTGGCAGAAATGTTATGTCCAATTTCAGGGGTGTAAACTATATCAAAATTGAAATTGTCGATTTAAATAGCTACAAAGTTCCTCAATTGGGCACCGCACGCGCGCCCGCAGCGACCCGACCGCAGATTGTCGGAGGAAAACAATTTTCAACAAAAACAAACCTGTTATCTGAATACTTAATTAAAACGCAAATTGGTGACCACAGTCTCTCGGCTTCTAGTAGGGATGGGATAAGTTATCGATGAAGTTGGTGTGGGATGAAAAGCCCTGAAAATCAATGTCAACGACATCCTACTAAAGTTAGGTACTACTCGTATGTATTTGCTGAGCTGTTGCTGAACAAAAAGTGTTTCAAAAGACGCTGCAAAAAAATTTGCTTGACATCAGCATTGATTCAGCATACCAAGTAAAATCTGGTTTAGACATTATCCAATTGACATATAACTATTATTCGTCTCGTTAACAAAGTTTTCAAATAAATGTATATATGACATTGTATTAATCTCTAGAATAGTAACTCAATGTGTAATGGTTGCAAAATTCTGCTGTTGATATGTACAGTTTTGAATTCGTTGCTTTACTTTTACAAGCGACTCATTATCAAATACATAATATTAAGAATTTAAGAAATGATATAGTTATGATATATAGAGTGTCATAAAGATTACATGTTTTGTGCTTAATACTGTCTTAAATTAGAGTTCTCTAAAAATTGCATAATTTACCATAAGTTGAAAACAAATTTATGTGTTGTGTTTACTTATTTAGATATAAGATATTATGTACAAGCAATAGATCAATCACGCGCTTTTAGCCAGCGCTCAGTGTTAGACAACGCTGCTTTTGATCTTAGCCATATGGTGCATCTTTTTATGGAAAAGTAAAATGATAAAATTATTACAATGTATGTATTAAATTGTGAGTATCGACAAGCGAAAACCATCGATAGTTCCATCGACAGGCGCCCGCCCTACGCTCTGGCTTTGCATAATAAACGCTGGCATTAGCATAAAATCGCCGACAGCTAGCTATTTGACTTGCTAAGAGTCGCTGCAGGCCAGCATTGATTGGTTTTCATTGCAAATTGCTTCGTATCCCTGTCAATCGACCGTTCACGCGTGTTGAGTGAGAAATGCTCCATTTCAATATATTATAAAGTTAAATCGTACATACAAGTATGACCACTTCGATTTTATTACCGATTAAGTAGAAAAGCTGATTTTGATTGTTTAATGTTTTACATAGGTACACATAGGTTCAAATAGAATAGAATATTTAGTAATTTCTTATAAATAAATAATAAGTATACATATTTTGCCTTTGTACGTACCTATATTTTTAAGTGTATTATTTTATTGGTGTACCTATAATAAAGATTTTATGAATTTAATAAATAATAAATATGCAATAATTTCATTTATAATATAAATGCCAATATTGCTTCTTTTAACCAGCTTCAGTTGATATTGGTTTAGTGCTCACCATTGCTTTTTACATACATTTAAATGACATAGCGTTTGAATAAAATTATGATGGCTGTCAAAAAAAACTCAACTAAAAATTTACTGCTAAGGGAAACTACAGATTATTAAATGACAGCCAGCCCATACTAACTAGAATTAACTACAATCAGTTAATTATATCTAGTATGTCACAAGGATTTTTTGTTTTTTAACTTGAAATAAAGCAACTAAAAACCGTTTTTTTTTCTTGAAAGTATAGTATACAGACTGGAACAACAAAATAAGAATTTCTTTAAGTACGGACAACTCATCGACAGATCACTCAAAAATAATAAACCGACCTAACAATAATAATAACATGCATCACGCGACCAATTCTAACGAATTAAAGGCTTCAAACCACCGATTAGCGACCGCTACACGTTATTCCAACCCACCCTAATCACGTTTAATACGCCGTTTTTAAACGTACTAAACTATCGGTTGGGTTTAAAAAGTACAAATTATAGGAAGATTATAGGGCTTGTAAATGGAAGGCTGTCTTTTATCGATTCCGAAGTTTCAAGGTCTTGAACTGACGGAAAGGAAGCGATAGGGTAATTTACCTTAATCACCTTACCTACTTATCTATTGGTTTTATTACCTGCAGAGTATTTTTAGTAGATAGAAACTGAAACTAACGTATATTATTAGCATAAGAAATCCATGAAATAACTTTTACCAGTTCGTAACTTATCAGCTCAAAACTGCCCTGACATTAAATTTCATCAACTTGCGTCTAAGGAATTTGTACTTTCCCTGTATTGAAAGACGGACACAATTCACAAAGCTATCCCTACTCCCGCGTCTTCTATAACTTCAAAAATTTCATTCAACCACAATAGCAGCTACAATACTGTCATACAAAACACCTTTGTAACAAGATTGACACTCTAAACCGGATCTACACAACAACGTAACAAAAAAAACTATAAAAGTACCTACTCACAACTTATTTTTTTAATCCCCACGTTCAAACACCATAGCACATCACTGGCTGAGCTACTGAACACAACAATGAGACCAAACTAATTACCATCGTTGCATAACGTCGAAAAAAAAACAATTTCATAGCCCCATCTAAGCACCATAAGCTCAAATAACCTACAAATAAAAGTAAACTTTAGATTAAGGACCGAAGGGTGGTTGTCGTGTAAAGGGAAGCTATAATCCGTCTTTTGTTACGTATTTGTCGATGTAAGTCGATAACTTGTTATTGTACAGTTTTGACATATCGATAACATCTCCGCTCGACAGCGCGTCACTATTGGAAGGGCAGACACAATGGAATGGTTTTTAAATGTAATTATTGGGGGTGAAATGTGGCGAAAATATTTTTTGTGCTTATTATAAGCTGCGGGTAGGTTTCAGACAATGGGGTTTGTGACAGAATAGGCGTTGACAGGATGTTTGATACAGATGGGTTCTGAAGAGGATTATTAGAATTTAAAATGTAGTAACACATTCTATTTTTTTTGGCTACCTACGTACTTGGTCGTTTTGAGACTACTTAAATAAAAAAATATCCAAAACCGCTGCTTAAAGAAATACTAAACTAAGTAAAGGTTCTTTCTTATAGCCTTGAAAAATATTTAGGTATAATCTACTCTCTCGATCTTCTCTCTGAGAAAAGCTTCTGGAAAATTCCCAAAACCGAATAAAGTCCTGGGCATTTTAAACCGAGATACAAATCTCAAATCCAATTGCCACAATAGCATCCGATATAATCACTAACGTTATAGAAATAAGAGTGGTTGTTCATTGTATTATAGGATATTACCTAGTTAATTCATGTTCATTGTGCGTTTGAGAAGTAATTTCACGAGTGATGTACTCTGACGGGCTCGTGAATAGTTGAAGGAAGATCAGATTGGTGAGTATAAGGGATGGGTTTTAATCTAAAAGGAAATTGTACGTAAGGCTGCTCGTAATCACTTTTATTACAGTTTCTCAACATTTAAGATCACAAAAATATAATATAAACACAAATGACTAACCTTTACAGTAAGTTTGTCCAGCAGGACACCAGTAACAAACACTTTTTCCTTTGAGGTCTTTCCTCGTCGAATTACAGAATAAGACTGATCGTTTTTCGCTCTAGCGACTAAATAAACATGAATTATGCCAACATGGCTGTCAAACGGAAGTACGCAGTACTACTACCTAGTACCGCGTCTAGTCATTTTAGTGATAAAATACAATTAAATAATTTAAACGATTATCGTTGTTGAATAAATAGGTAAATTATTTAGATAATTAACTGCATATACATTTATATTTTACTATTCAAATACTATTGTAAAGGCACCGGAAGTAACATATTCGTTTATGACCAAATCACGTAAAAATAATTAATGAAAATTAGAATATTCCACTATGTTTTATCACTATCTCCTTACAGCTCGGCCATCCTGCTGGAGCTAGTCCCTACGCGACGATTACGTCCACGTCTAGTATTCGACCCATCTCTTGATGAGAGAGTGGTTCACCTGCGCTTACTTTCGAAATTTAAGATGATTAAATCTAGCTCGCTCTTGCGCTTCCTCTTCGCTGCAAGAGACCGTATGAGGATATCGCCACAGCTCTCGCCTCTGAGCGCCAGTCTGCGGCCGGCCCCAAAGCGGACCACACCACCGTGCAGGCCGCCGCCACCGCAGATACCGACGGGAACTGAGATCAGCCAGTGATTCCGGCGCTGCACCGCTGGCCCATCAGCAGCGCGGCAGCCGTCGCCTTCACCTCCAGCGACCCCGCAAGCCGCGCACACGCCCCATGAAACAGGGTTACACATTATTCATATCATAATATATATCAATTTAAACCACATCAAAATCACTGCGGCCCTTCGAGTGGTATTCAATGCTCCTTCAAAAAACACCCAGCGGCTAATAAGTTAAATTTCGGAAACGCTCTGGTACAACTAAGAACGGGGCACGCTCTGGCACAACTAGAGCGAGGGAAAGGAAGCTCTGGCACAACTTAGAGCGGGGGAAAGGAAGCTCTGGCACAACTTAGAGCGGGGGAAAGGAAGCTCTGGCACAACTTAGAGCGGGGAAAAGGAAACTCTGGCACAACTCAGAGCGGGGGAAAAGGAAACCCTAGCACATCGTATTCACCGTCCACGCCGTCCAGCCTCTAGCAACCCACTGCCACGTGATGGTGTTGAACGACATGTGGCACCATGGTTTGCTAAAGAAAAAATATTAAACTAGGCAAAAAAAATGTTACGAGCAGCTTTATGTAACGTTTCGATATTAAAGTATGAAACATTTACATTATCAAGATGACAAACGAGAGGTTTGAGATAGTAGGCAAAGTGAGTGTGAACTGGTGGTTCATTTCTTTTAAAGAGTAAAAGAAAAAAAAAAAACACCCGTTTGATCCCACTTCTGAGCTATAAGGGATGGGTTTTAATCTAAAAGGAAATTGTACGTAAGGCTGCTCGTAATCACTTTTATTACAGTTTCTCAACATTTAAGATCACAAAAATATAATATAAACACAAATGACTAACCTTTACAGTAAGTTTGTCCAGCAGGACACCAGTAACAAACACTTTTTCCTTTGAGGTCTTTCCTCGTCGAATTACAGAATAAGACTGATCGTTTTTCGCTCTAGCGACTAAATAAACATGACTTATGCCAACATGGCTGTCAAACGGAAGTACGCAGTACTACTACCTAGTACCGCGTCTAGTCATTTTAGTGATAAAATACAATTAAATAATTTAAACGATTATCGTTGTTGAATAAATAGGTAAATTATTTAGATAATTAACTGCATATACATTTATATTTTACTATTCAAATACTATTGTAAAGGCACCGGAAGTAACATATTCGTTTATGACCAAATCACGTAAAAATAATTAATGAAAATTAGAATATTCCACTATGTTTTATCACTATCTCCTTACAGTGAGATAAGACGATCATGGCCCCACTGGTGGAAATCTATTATTGGGCTCCAAAGGGGTCCGTTTTGAATTTAAAAAATCCATGTTATTAATGAAAGCGGTGAATGAAATTACTGACCATGTGAAATTACAGAAAAAACAGAATCTACATGAGTTGATAGAAATTTAATAAAAATTTTATCACAATTATTGGCAAATGTAGGTTATAATCAAAATAGTGTTTCTAAAAAATAATTATAATATCAGATATTTTGAGATTCGATATTGATTTGATGATAAATAGGCAGGCGCTTCGACGTAGCAGATGATGATGATGATTTTAAGAGTCCATGGAAATAAAACATAAAAAGCCCTGAAAATGCTTTCATATTCATTCTTTTATGCCCTCCACAAGTTCTGTTTAGTTCTTCCTATTTCGTTCAATTGTGACAAATGCTTTTGTTCGCTGTCCTATTTTATTAGCCCGATAGATATTTTAAAAGCGGCATTCGGCTTTATCAATCAACATTACTGCAAAATCAAATAAAACCCTGTACCAAAGCCACAAAAGCACAATTTGCGCAAACATCGATAAGTAGGATCTTATTTGTAAACTCGTAATCGGAGCATAGAAGATCAAATGACCATCACATCTTTCACAGCTTTTGACCAACATAACTTTACGATCAAAATCTATCTAACACCCTTATTGCTCATGAAATATAGTTCAAAATAAACATCATAGACTTACCAAAGAAAACGCGATTATCCATACCTCAAAAGCTCTTATTTCTGTAACAATAAGGTTTTAAATCTCAGTCGTAATTCGGTAGCGACAGCATAGTAGTGGTGATGACATAAATCCGTGTAAGCTTGGCCATATGGCAGGAGTCGTATGACAACACAAGGGCATTGTGACGTACTTAGCCAAATGATGGGCAAATAAATGGAATGGGGCAGCTATGGAGCCCTGCGGAATAATACGTAGTTCTTCGAAATATTTGACATTTGATGTGCGAATGGAAAAGTTGTACGGATCAGTTGGCTACACAGATTAGAGGTTTGCTCATGAAGTGTGAGATTTTATATCGAAAATTAATTATATTATCAATAACAGACGTAATTGTAGGTACTAAAATACCTATTTGTTGTACCTACCTAAGTATCTATATGATGTTTTATCGTTTAAAGTTACCCAGTTAATAAACTCAAATTATGAAACATGTTTCAGTTTAGAGATACCGATTTTCAAAACATCGAATACTTTAAAAGCGTCAACTTCGAATATTTTATTATTAAACCTACTAGATATTTCTAGAAAAAATAAACAGTATTTTTATTAATAAATGTAGTAAGTGTTTCAGTGTACACAAGTGATACCTAAGTGTTGCATTATTGTTTGATTTTGATCTGTTGAACTTGATCATGTGACTCAATAAAATTAAACCTGTCGAAACTTAGGGAATAAATAGGTAAATAAACGCGATAAATACTCGTACATATATATATATAGGTAATAAAATTAAGGCTCTAATTCTATTTTATAAGAAGACAGCACGACTGGTTGGTTGATAGGTATCTGCATACCTATCACAGCAAGGCCTCGTGTCATCACGTGTCGTCGCCCAATCACCGCACAAGGCGGATATCATAATAAATATCTGCCAATTACTAACATGAAACCTGAATGCAAACTGCTGTATTTCTTCCAACTTCTTGGCACAGGAAACTGAGAACAGCTAGATAATTCCAGATAGAATACCTACTCAGTCCAAGATCAGCACTGCAGAAAAAATAAGTCGGGATATTTGTTACATTAAATTTTTTATTTGAAATGATACCGAATTGATCGCTCATCAGGGAAGGATCCTGTGTCCAGCAGTGGACGAGAATAGGTTGACGATGATAATGATTTGCAATGATATGTGAATAAGTTCAACGGCCTCGCAGTAGAACAAGACAAAAAAAGTTTCGATTCGAGTAGTATCTCAACGAACAATGTTCTTTCAAAGATGGTTCCTTAAGGCGCGCTAAGTAGCTAAAAATGCGGCAGAAAAACCAGGAGAGTTGACAAGGGCTACCTCATAGATGGCGCATGCCTACTGTTAATTAGTATATTCGTTTTTATAATATCGCGTTGCTGGTACCTGCGTAGGTAGGTAATAATGCTTTACTATGGGTAACTTTACCCTGTTTTGTACCTGATGTAACGACCTCCCCAAGTTCCTAGGTAATGCATAAGTAAATTAATAATATGTATGCTTATGCATAGGTACAAAATATAAAAAAATGAAATGAAATTGTTTATTAGACGATACGTCACATAACATAATAAAATTACAATAAGTATAAAAAATAGAAAAAGTACACGGAGAGACAAGAAAAATGTAAAAACTGAACAGTGGGTACTAAGTAGCTCATCCGTAACTTCCGTAAATTAAGTTAAAAAATAAAATAAAATAGGTACCTATTCTATATTTCATTAAATATAATATAATCGCGAAGAAACGACAACCGTTGGGGTAAACGTGTTCTTGAGTGGAGACCGCGTCGTAGCAAACGTAGTGTAGTACGTCCTCCGGCAAAATGGGATGACGATCTGCGAAAGACTGCTGGCAGATGCTGGATGTGTCAAGCTGAAGATAGGGCGCTATGGCGCTCATTAGGGGAGGCCTATGTCCAGCAGTGGACTAATATAGGCTGATGATGATGTATTAGTCCACAGCTAGACATATGCTTCCTAATGAGTGCCATAGCGCCCTGTCTTCAGCTAGCCACATTCAGCATCTACCAGCAGTGTTTCATAGATCAGCCTATGCATTTTATAATTTCATTTCGAACGTCACTTAGGGTCATACTACACGGGCGGTTCTGCCGTCACGGGTATCCGCTCGACAAAGCTGCCGTAGACCATCAAACTACAACGGATACGCGGGGATGATAATCCCGCGCAGAATGACGTATAGCGAGAAAGCGTCCATGTAGTAAGAACCGGTTATCAGCGGTGGTTTGAAGCTACATGCGGCAGTCGTATTGCTCCCGCCTAGCTGTGAACTGCGAAGGAAAATCATATCTTTCATATTTCATATTAAAATGTGATTAGTGCGGTCCAGAGCGTATTCCCGCAGCGGGAGAACTTCCCGTGTGTGTGGTATGACCCTTAGAAATCCGCTGTCAGTTTAAAATGCTGAGATTTTGACAATTAGGGGAGAACAGGGCAACAGGAGCCTACTCCAGGAATGTTTTAATAAAAATTTGACAAACTTGTCAAAATTCTTCCTATTATTATTATCAATTTCACACATTCACAATTCACAATTCACACAATTTCACACATTTGGATATTTAAAAATTTAAGGCATATAGCGACACAAAATCTTATACACAAAATATATATTGCTCTGGCACAATCAATACTCACCTATTGTGTACCAATTTGGGGTGGAGCAACCAAATCTAAACTTATCAACCTAGAAAGAGCACAGAGGTCCTTACTGAAGTAATATTTTTTAAACCATATAGGTTCTCGACTGAAATGCTACACACAATAAAGAATACATTATCTGTTAGGAAATTGTATATACTGCATTCCATTATAAAATTACATAAAACAATCACCTATGACCTTAATATCATAAAAAACAGAAGGAAAAATAAAAATATAGTAAATAAAAAACAAACTAAATCAACCTTTGCATCTCGTCAAAATGTATCTAAATCTGCGCATATGTACAACAAATTAAACAAAATTTTAAATATTTATCCTTTGAATAAGTTTGAATTAAAAACCAGCCTAACTAAATATTTACTAAGTCTAAACTATGAAACAACTGAAACTCTTCTGGAATTAGATACCTAACTGAATAAGTTTTATATACAAATAGCTGAAAGTACTTATAGTAAGTAAAAATTAAGTTTTAGTGATTGGGATTAAATAAAATATAATAATAAACTAACACAACAACACACTACTTCAACATACATTACACAAACACACATCACTCACATACCAAGTAGGTAGCTCCTGTTGCCTGATCTCTTAAGGGAGCGGTGTCCTCGGGAGTAACCTACAATACACACACTCACTACACACACACTCACTACACACACTCACTACACATACACGCACTAAACAAGTCGCATCAGCTTGCACTTGTACCACACCACAAAACACTACTTCTCACAATTTACTTAAACCTACCCTCTTTTACGTAATTTGTAAAATATTCTGAACTGTTTGTTAATTTGCTGATTTGATTTACTTGTTTTATTGTTTATAAAATGTTTGTTCCTTCGTAACGAGTTAATATTTAAGTATGATATGGAAGAGCGTTGCCTCCTAATACAAGTATTCTATACTTAAAAGGAGGTTCCGAGCACATTATAAGACACTGTAACTTTCTGAAAATGAAATAAACATTTTTGTATTTTGTATTGTATTTGTATAATATACCCTATAGTTAAAATACGGGACTGGCATACAAAAGTCTCGAAATGTGAAGAATAAAAAAAACCCTTTTCTTTATTATTAAATAGTACTTAACTATAGATATGTATTAAGGTACAATTTACAGTTTAACCAGTCAGTCGCTCCTTTTGCCTGTCAATTGCAATTAATGAGTGCCCATTTAATGCTAGAGCAAATATAATTAATTTTAGATCAAAAAAATTGCAATACTAACAGTAACATTTGTGTTACTGTTAGAGTTTTTCAAATCATAACATTTTTACAACCAAAATTAATCAATTAATTTTGCAAACAAAATGGAGAAAATAAATATAAAAATATTGATGGTAAACAAAAGATCCAGACTTTATGGATCCAAACAAAATGTACAAAATATCTCTCAAATCTGGACTATCACTGCCAGAATACTTTTTTATCATCGGTACCACATATCTCTACTTGTTTCAGTATATAAAAAATTGCACATAATTTATCTTCTTCAAAATATTAGCGAGGCTACCATCAATTCAATTTTACCTTATCACTCATTGCCCGACAGCTTTCATTAGTCTACGTTCCCCTATGCCCGTCGTTCTTTAGCATAGAGCCTATGCTAAAGAATGACGTAGCTCGGTCACTAGAGTGGATTTGAGTTCAAATTCGAGATTTTACAGAATGAGTCTGCCTGCAGATATAGATAAAGATATAAAATAAGGAAATAAATAACTTTATTAACAACGAAAATTACAATCAAGGAATAGAAAAAATTACAACTAGTATATACAATTGAAACCATTGAGCTAACTGCAGATTGCAAACAGTCTAAAGGAAATCTTATTTGCACTTTAGGTAAATTCAGGTAAAATAAAACAAATTGCGAAATATAAAGAATATGGGGTATAATTTATAATTCTCTATTTTTAATAATGAGAAAAAGATACTCAAAATTCAAATTCGTTTATACCTTATTTTCAAATACGACCAAATCTAACTGTCTGCTGCAAAATAAAAATGCGAATGCGAAATATGAATGTTAAGTTCCATTAATTGGTTCCGTAGTTTGAACACTGACAGTTTTGGTAGGTATATCTGCCGGTGTGAAATATTAAATTATTCATTTAATTTACAAAAAAACTGGCATCGCTCAATAAAACAATAAAAACCATAAGGCATTAACACAAACACAAAAGACTGATATAACCCTAAGAATTTCATACCTATTAATCATCACTACATAGTATAAAACAAAGTCGCCTTTTCTGCCCCTATTTCCCTTTGACTGCTTAAATATTTGAAACTACGCAACGGATTTTGATGCGGTTTTTTTAAGAGATAGAGTGATTCAAAAGGAAAGTTTATACGTATAATAAAACCGTGCGAAGCCGGGGCGGGTCGCTAGTAAGAGATAAAGCTCCAACTAACATACCTTATACCGCGAAGGTATGAATCTATCCGAAATGCTACAAGATGATGGAATAGATAAAGTTTTGTTGTTTCGGTACTGTTCTAAATACTAAAATGGTTTTCCCGAAAGACCCGAAATTTTCCGAGAAATTATTTACTATTACCAGGTTTTAAAATCATCCAGAAATTTCGGGAAATCCCGGGAAATTTAGAAGCTGGAATCGACGGGACCAAATCCTAATTTATAGATTTCCATCATAATATTTTTTTGTGCCATCTCTATTACGTTCCAGTTCCACTCTATGCAAAACGATATCATATCTCTGAATGCTAAATGAAATTTAGTTTTGACAATTTGTGTAGCGTACTGGTATTCTATATTCAAAAATTTGATTTACCTAAATCCTAGTTGTCAATCCAAATGAAACATAGTCAATATGTCAGGGAACGCTAGCTAAAAGCCTGTCCAGATGGAGCGTTTTACTCGCGAGTGCTCTCGCGTTTAAACATTCCCGTTCTCCAGATACTAGAGCACTATACCTACATCCCGTCCAGATGCTGGTGCGCGATTCCTCGTCCAGCCAGTGGTACGCGCGACGCGAGTGGACGTATTTCTTATACCGTACATATATTACCGTACTTTTCATAGACGAAATTGAAAAAGGAATTGCAGTATGGGAAAATTGAATCAATCAAAGATAATCCAATAGAACCATGAAACGTTACAATTAACTAAAAACGGAAGAATTAGCAGAATTGGATGTATGTTAAATCTTTGTTGTGCTTTTTGCTTCCGACGTTTCCAAAACTATTTTATTTGGTTCCATGTTTATAATAACTGTCCCCGAGTCCCTCCCTAACGCACCACGCAAAGGAGCGCACGTAAAACGCCCCATCGGGACAGTCTCTAATCGAATATTCACGATAAATATTACGTATGGATTGTCATTGATATCTGAGACGACATCAAGCACACGTCCAGCCTTGACAGAGGTCACGGCGGTACTGAGGCATGGGCGGCGGGCTCAGCGCCTGCTGTTAATCGAATAAATTAATATTTAAATTTATCATGAATCTTCATCAAAAAACTCACATAACGAGAGACTAGATAAAAATGTTACCTATCTTTTCCAATAACTTCCTAGTTGATGTTTATCGTAGCTATCAATATATTTTGATTTTAAATTCTGAAACGTATCATTTTGAAAACATATATTTATTAAGAAAAGTTTCTGCTGTTATGTTTTCGGATTAGCTATTGATCTAGGTATGAACGTGAAGTAATATAGATATTTAAATTTTAAATGTAGCTTGCTCAGAAGTATTATCTGTTTCTGCTTAAAAAGGACCAATTGTCGACACACAGCGTCTTAAGCGTGGAAAACAGAGAAGAGAAAGTGTAAAGGACATAATTGTGCTAGGTATATTATAAAACTCAAGTCAGTTCTTTATGATGACAACTTCTCAGTTAAAATCAACTCAGAAGATTGAAATAGTACCAAAATATTGGAAAAAAGCTGGCTGGACATTTAACGCAACATCATAAAATCGTAAACCAAAAAACCAAAACAACTAGATATTTCTGGTTTGCGGTGAATTCCGAAGTGCGCTAACTATTTATCAATTGCCTGTTCCATGCCCCACACAGCATAAATACCACCGAGACAGACGCACGGACAAAACAAACGTATTGATGGTATATATTAGCAATAAATCTAATATATTAGACTTGTAACTAGCGCTCGCCCGTGATTTGCATCGCAATATCTGGATGTGCGACCGTATGAGGTTTCCACGAACTACCTATTTAAGTTGAAATGAAGTTGTTGTCCAGTTTAGAGCAGCCCATTTACATGCGAGTGTGACTCGCGAGGTTTCTATGCTGATTTGATAGCTTATTTGTCAGACATTGTGGAAGATTCTAGATCGAAACGCGTGGAAATCATGGAAATATTCTCAATTGCGTAATCTTGTAAAGTGTGGTTTTGCATTATACAAAAGAAGTTAATTATAGACTAGAAGTTCAAACAACCATAGTTTTATTCAACTCGACAATAATTATGGGTCTCTACTCGACCAAACTATGAACGATACGAACCTATGTATAATTATATAATGCAAATGTCGATCAGACAAAGATAATAACAAATTTATAAGTTACTGGTACAGACGAGAGCTAAACACAAAGAGGAAAAATTAGTTGCATTCAATGCTGCATACAATACAATTACATATTTCATTTTTGACATCTTAAGACCGCATGAAAATATGTGATGTTTCGTGGTATGACGATCTGCGAAAGACTGCTGGCAGATGCTGGATGCGGTAAGCTGAAGACGGCTCTATTACGGGAGGCCTATGCCCAGCAGTGGACTAATATAGGTTGATGATGATGATGAAGACTGCAGCGAACATAAAACAAAAACGAAACCATTGTCATTTTTAAGCATCTACGTACCTTATACTATACCTTTATATTATGTCTTTTTTATAAAATTGTTACCTTTCTTTGATTTCTTGTTACCTTGCGATTCAATCATATGCATGAATTCTAAATTATCGCCTTCATTCCAAATAATATTTCTTAAGCTCAGTATTTTCCTTGAAATGAATAATTAGGCAGCTGCTTTTCATATCCACAAAGTATCATTAAAATCCAATTTACACAACATCAAAGCGAAGTAGCAGGACAGTAATACTAGGTCGATAACAATAATGGTAGATAAGTACACGCAGGGCCGGATTGAGGGACAAAGGGGTTTAGCTAGCGTAATGGTCTATCTACTAAAAAAAAAAGAAATTAATGATGAATCTCCTAAGAACAGCAATAGATAATTCTTCATATTAATAATACAATACCTCAATTATTTCATTCAATCAGGGCCAGAATGAATTTTCCAGAATTACCTTTTGATTTATTTTTACAAATTGCTGACAATTCCCATAAACATTGCATTTGCGGTCCGGTGTTTCGCAAGTAAATGTTTTAGTCAGCTAATCTAAAAAAATACTTATCTATTTAAAACCATAATGTTTTTAAATGTAGTTTTTCCTGACGACCTGCTAGGTATGCCAATGAATTCACGAGAATTGCCAACAAAACCTAGATTTGACGTAAGAAGGTCTACCACAGTAAGTGTAAATAAAGAGTGTGAATAGCATAGTCCATAGTATTAAGGCTAAAAAAATATTTTCTTTCTCTATATTTTTCACAGAGCATTGGGGTTGGATACGGACTGATAACGTTGATATTGATGTAATGATAGTATTATATCATCATTGTGAGAGTAAATAACCTTCATTCATTTGTCGCCCCATTGCCCCCGCACCTCGATCCGGCCCCGAGTACACTACAACGCTGACGTGGCCGTTTCTTTACCAGTCCTCAAACTACCATTTCAATATTGATTGGATTAATATGAATCGTTAGTTGTTTGATGCAGCTAAGTGTGAGCTACAATATAATATGACTTGTCAGGTGTACCTCTATACAGCGGTAGGTATATTATGTGAATGTATAGTTGGAGTGTGAAACATTCGATATTTGACATTATTCTGCAATTTTTGCTTCAATGCTGCCTGAAGTCTGCTCAGTCACTACACACCAAAGACGGTGGCGGCAGCGGTGCGCGGTGTCATGTTATCAAAACACTTTTGCTGCCTACAATGAATATTCATCATCATATTCATCTCTGAAAACGATTAAAATGTCGCACCAACCCAAGGGAGTTTTTAGTGTAGACTCCAATAAATAAGTCCCTTTACTAGTTCCTACGCATACCTCTCTCGAAGAACTAATCTCCTTGCGCAGATGGTTAAAAATATAACCGCACATAGTAGGTCTATTTTTAAATGTATCAGCAATTTTTTATTTCTTCCACCATTTTAAAAAACAATAAAAGTCGCCATGTTTCAAGCAAGGAATAAATATGGTCATTATCATGTATTTCTCACTTAGGTATAAATAATATAATAATAAAGTAGTGAGGAGCTAAATTATTTTCAAGGAAGTCATTTTGTTAAGCTAGTCTTAGTAGAAACACTCATTAATAGTTTTTATAATGACGGGAACAGGTAACAATATTGAAATTAGAAGACGCCTTGAGCTTATTACACATGCCACAAACAATTTTGCTCTTACCTTCCACAAGGCGTTCGACGCCTGCTTCTTTTTAAACTACTCCACCTTCTTTAGTTTCTAACGGATCGCTTTGAAAAGTATCAATTATATAAACTCAACTAGTTTCCGTCTCTTCGCTTGCGTTTATTTGTGGCAATGTTTATTGACCTTACCTCACTGAATTATTATTACTAGCCAACTCACTGCCTTACCTATGGGAAATGATTCATTGAAAAAGTATGAATGCAAAATTTCAGCGCAATCTGTTTAGTATGTTGTTTTAACGAGAAGAAGTAACTAAGAAATCTGAAAATATTTTTCCCGGGTCTCTGGATATTTTCTGAGTACCTGTGTTTAAAAAAATAACGATCTTTGTACTTATTAATATATTATATATCAAATATATCAGTCATTTAGGACACAAGCTCTGCTTAGCTTGGTATCAAGATGATGCTATGTGGATTGTTCAGTAACATTTTTAAATGTTTATATTTCTCATACATTCATCCGTCCAAACTTTCGCATTTATAACCTAACTAGCTCTCCTCTCCCTTGAATGCAATGCAATTTTTACCGCACGATTGGGCATCCTCTTCCGACTTCATTTTCTTATGTCGCCTATTTTTGCAACTTCCAGTTCCCTTGAAGAGAATTGCTCTATTTGAATAGTTGACTAACGGCCCATTCCCCTGCCCACGGCTGGGAGCCATTTCACCAGCTCGTAAAACACTGGCAAGATCTGTTTCCTAGTGTTGGGACGGACTTTCAGTCATCATAACTAAAGAAAGATAGTGAGTTCTCGTAACTAAGTTGTTAACGACCTTAAAAGGGGGACTCTTGGTCCCAGTAGGTAATAAATAAATGTGTGTTAAGACTATTACCTGATTCTGAATAAAATACTTTGTACTTGTATATTCCCGCGGCTTCGCACGCGTTATTTCTACGGAATCGTTTAATTTTTATCCCATGGGAACTATGGGATGAAAATTAGTGTAAGTGTTAGCTGTGTTATTCTAGGGCTAGAACTACGTGTATTGAAAATTTCAGCCCGATCTTTTCAGTAGTTTTTGCGTGAAAGAATAACAAACATCCAAACATCAATTCATTTTAAAGTTTAATTTTATTAAGTACGCAATTGTCGGCGAAAAAAAAACAAAGTTGTGTTCACACTTATCTAGTATAATATGATTTTATTAGTGAATGCCTATTATTAGCTTTCTGTATCTATTTTAAATTCTATTGTAATTAGTTAAGCTGATGGCAATCCGAATTAAATAAATAACTAAATAAATAAATCAAATTTTTACGTTAATTTTTATAATTTATGGTAAAGTGGACAATTAAATCTTCATCAACCATCTATAATCATCACATCAGTTAAAACTATCCCCACTTAAACATTACGGCAGTATTTGGCTAAGATCCCCGTATATTTTGTGGAAACCAAATAAACTTTTTTTTTAATCATAATGTTTCCCATCACTAGCTAGGTCGTGAGTTATAGCGCGAGGTCGACGCGGTCGCGAACTCGACACCGCCGTAATACATCACTACGGTCTCTTATATCGAGGTTATATCGATTCTACTTCTTCGGAACTAGGTAAGTAATATGAAATATCGTCAGGAGTTTGAGTTACTATTACTACTGAATACGTAGGTAGGTGAATTCGAGCAGTTTATGATTGTGGTAATATCTTATCGACCCTCGCTTTATATTTTCAATCATCTGCAAAACTATGTGTATAACTCGTGTAGATAAAGTAAGCATTTAGTAAAAAGTACTATAAAGTCTATCGTAGTTAGTATATCGTAGGTTCATGGTTAACCCACTGTTATTCTTAAAAAGTACTTAAGTACTTATGACTGACTATAATTAGACTCTACCATAAAATCAACCCTATAACTGAACCATGAAAACAAAGATTTCATAATATTATATGAGTTACATGAAATATCACAGAATTGAGTGTTTCACACTCAAAATTCTCTGACATATCCAGAAACTCTATTGCCATAAACTAGAGTTCAAAAAGTGTTAAAAATGCAATTAGACTATACCTATTAACCTAAATTAAGTTTTTTTGTCTTCTAGACTTTAATTAAAAGGTGTTACGGTTCAAAGTAGCATTTTTCGAGAACAAGGGCAGTCACAGATAAGTATAAAAGTAAAAATATCCAGCGAAACTTTTTTATCGTCGGACCCGACTTTATGATCGCATAAATTCGGTTTATCTTTATGAATATTCAGAAGAAAATGCTGACAACCAACTCTTGGCTCTTTTAACTTATAAAAAAATGCTTTGTAAGTTTAAGTTGGTTTGAAACAATCAGATTGGAACATCTTAGTAAAATCAATCTTAGTTTTGCACAATTCACTCATGTAAGAAGCCATTGCAACAACAAAATCGAAGAGAAATAAATAAAATATTCTGTAATTTTTAACAAATAATCAACTAGCCCCAAAGTTGAAGAATAATAAACCTTGTGAAAGTAAAGAAAAACAAAGAAAAGGTCAAACGCACAATTCCAAATATAAATCTTTCATGAACACATTCGAACACCAATCGGCTTCCCACAATCAATCCACCATTTTATCTCACAATTCACCCGGCAACATCCACACTTCACCTTTTCCTACGCCTTTTCGTGCACATTTCATCAAGCCTCGTTCGACCGATGTTGCATGTTTCATTTTGCACTCGTGAAAAATTCATAGTGTTACAGATATTAGCGTGTCGCCCCGGGGGGTGTCAAGTGGGGAATGAATTTGTCAGCCGGTGACTTCGCCCGACCCGTTCGCTATAACTCACCCCGGTGACACGGTTCGAAGGTGGAGGAATAGGATTTCATAGATATTTTGATACTACAAGAAAGTATTGTATATTTCTTCTTATTTGCGACCTCCGTTATGTTACGTTTGGTTGAAGGTTGTGTATTCAATTTCCGCAAATATTTTTTATCATACATAAAAAAACAAGAACACTCGCGAGTGTTTATAGGTGTTTTCTAATTATGATAAAAAATATCTATCAAATGTATATTAGTTATGTGTTAGTTATCTAGTTAGTATGTACCTATAATACTTACCCTTTACTTTGGGGCTAGACAATGCTGCGTGGACTTTTCAGCATAATCTATAATTATTAGGTCCTTACATATGAAATTGGCGTTTTGTATGGGAGGAACAAAAAGTCGAATATTTTTTAATATAATATATTTAATTAATCAAAGTATGAACCATTATTTTCTATGCACTTTTGCCATCTTATAGGTAGTTCATTGATCCCTTTACTAAAAAAACCAGTCGGACGGGAATCAATAAAATCTTTGAAGGCGATTTGGACTGCCCCATCGGAGTTGAATTTTTTCCCTTGCAAGAAGTTATCCAAATTTCGAAAAAAATGGTAATCTGTTGGAGCAAGGTCCGGGGAGTACGGAGAATGTCTTAGACTTTCCAATTGAAGCTCTTCTAATTTAGTAGTCGACGCGCGTTTGCCGGTTTGCTTCAGTCAATTCGTGAGGTACCCACCTTTCAAGCTTTTTAATCTTCCCAATTTGCTTCAAGTGAATTAAAACAGTTTTATCACTAACACCGCAGCCTGCAGCTAACTCGGACGTGGTTTGCGATGGATCCGCTTCCACAATAGCCTTCAACTCTTCATTATCAACTTGAGTCTCAGGCCGTCCACGGGGCTTGTTCTGCAAGTCGAAATTTCCAGAACGAAAACGTTGGAACCAAAAACGAACTGTGTTTTCTTTTGCAACACGACCGCCATACACATCATTCACCCTTCGAGTTGTTTCCGCAGCACTAGTGCCACGGCGGAACTCGTACTCGTAAATAATGCGATATTTTAAGTTTTCCATTTTGTAAAATGAGTGACGCAAACAGAAAAAAACAGAAGAAAAAAAACAAATGAATGACGATCATCGAAGCACAAATACATGAGTCTATAGCTGTACAAATTTGAATTTGGAACTCCTTACCAAAGAGGAGAAATTTGTGATTAAAGTGGCCAGTACGAAAAACGCCAATTTCATATGTAAGGACCTAATATTATGTTACAAAAAGTTTCAAAGTGTAGCGGCAGGAATTCGTAGCAAGCATAAGCTACGAGTGTTATGAGTGTCGTAGCACGCCTACGAGTTATTGTAGAAGTGCTACGAATACTCGTAGCATTGTAGAAGTTTGAAAATTACCTATTTTACAAAATACTAATGAAACGGTCAATAATGAATTTGGCCAATATTAAAAAACCTTGGAAAACTTTATATTTGGAACACTTTTTTATTTTTTAGCCATAAATAAAAACTATCTTTGAGTTGCAGTTTCTTCATTACATTTGTTGGTACACATTTTATCATAATTTATTTCGTATATGCGCCAAATATTTCATACAGATAAAATAAATCGCACAATTTCCTAGTGTCCTCATTCCTCGAACCGCGTCACAGCCGCCACCGTCCGAAGATTTATGTCGTGATGAACAGCTTCCTTCATAAAACACGACCCGGTCGGCACACCAATAAACGTTTCCTTACGCACACATATTTGTTATTACACACCACACACACACACTGTACAGCCTTAGGCTGACCGGTGGCCGTTCTTGCTTGACCAAAGTCAAGCTATACAAAACTCGTCTTTTGACCACTTTTAGGTAAAGACAGCAAATAGATTAAATGTATATTGAATAAAACATTTGAAACTAAAATGTTTATTAACACTAAAACGATCACAGATGATTTAGGATGATTTGTACTGTTTTCAGTTTATATCGCGTGCAAGTGTGCGGGAATATAGCATCACCACTCAAAGTCTATTCTATTATTGTAGTATTGCTTGATTTTTACCACTTACGAGACGTGGGTTTTGATTAATGTGGTATCATTATATTTGTCTGGATCTATCCTAATTCTAATCTACATACCCATAGCAGCTTTTACCCACATAGTGCCAAAAACTGAAGACACCTGAGGAAGAGGTCGTGTTAAACATGTAAGCTGTCTCACATAACATTGCCTATTACGTGAATCTGTCACAAGCGCCACAATATAAATGATGTCGAATCATAAGTACATAACCGGCGACAAACAGGGGATTATTCACTTTGACATAGGAGATTTCTCGCCCAAACCGTGTGACGTCACAATGTGTTAAGTATTACGATTTTGTCCGATTCCACGCCGCTGTCTTGTCGTATCTGTGTAACACGTGTAGATTTTCCATAGTGAATAAAGCCCCAGGACTCCCTACGAACGTGCCCCACGGTGCAAGCGCCTGAGTCCACCACCTAAAGTCCTGGGGCCGAATTCCACTAAATTCAAAATAAAGGTTTCAATAGCGTCATTCTATCAAGTTGGCTGAAATGACGGATTTGCATTTGGTATTCTACTATTTTTGCGCTTGAACTGACTTTCATAATTAGAATGTCAAATTGGTAGTTATAAAAGTTATCGTTACAGCTATTAATGAACCTCAAAAAGTTTGTGTTAGTAGAATGCCAAAAAGAGTTTAACACTGTCAGTTTGACACGATACTATTTAAATGGTGAAGCCTAAGACCAAGTAGGTACCTTACGTTCCGTGAAGCGTTTTATTTAGTGGAATTCGGGCCCTGACTCTCTGTAGTTTACCTGCAGTATCTCCAATAACCATACCCATGTTACTCGCTTCTCAATAACAAACTACAATATATCACTTACTACAGTTTCAAAAGAAACACACGAACACATGATAAATCCAAAAGTCATGAAGCTCTCGCCGCGTCGTTTCCTTCAAATAAAATATATTGGTCGAATAAAAACTGCTGAAATCTTCTTTGGAGTCCACATTTTTTCCGCGGGAGAGGTCATAAATTTACCAGACACCAGTTAAGGCTGGTTGGACGTGGCCGCGTATTTGCAAAACGCTGTGGAAGTTTGCGCGTTAGTTGGTTTCTAAGAGGTTTGCCTGAATACTGAAGTTACATCTATGTTGTACTGACAGAAGGTGTACTTGTTTAAGTGCTTATTTTGTGAGCCTAAAGAAATAAAGTTATTGATTTAATGATTAACTGTGACTTCAGGTACCAAAGCCAAAAGGAAAAAAATCATCACTTTCGTCATCAGAGAATGACTTTCGTTGCCCGTCTGTCATGACGCATTTAATCAGAAACATTAATTTATTATTTTACAATAAATCAACTTCTAAGGTAGGTAGGCATTACAAGTATTTTATATCTTATAAATTGCTTCACAATCGATTTATCAGGAACTGCAGTTTGCAATTACGCCGCCGCCCAGCGAGTGGGGTTGATATATACAGGGCGGCGCTGCGATCTGTCATTCTGAAATCACCTCCGCGACTACTGGCTCGACATGGGATTTATACGCACCATCGTTCACGTCACACTCTTTGCTATCTGCATTGCTGCGCTTACAAGATATCATTAAAACTACAAATCACAGAAATAAAGAGCTTAGCATTGTATTGTAGCACTGCAGTAGGTGATTTAATCGATTAATTGATTTTCGTCAAAGGTAGCGTAAAGTCATCTTCGTAAAAATAAAAAATAAACTTTCTACCGTTCAGAGTTCCATTTTTATACGCTAAGCAAAATGCTTGAAGAGACAAGGGGTAAGGCGTAGCCTAGCTGAAGACATAGGGCTAATTTTTATTGTATGTAAATTGTAAACATAATGAAAATCTAGAATAAATAAATAGTTATCCAGCAAATATATTAGAAGAGAGGACATGCGTTTTTATATAAAACCTGCATAGATAACATAACATGTAGGTATGATTCTCTTACTCGAAAACTAAAACCATAAAAGCCATCGCATGTATCATCATACCTCATACATGCCTCATACAAACCGATGCTAATCTCCTCTCCTGCTCCGAGCCCGTATATCAGAGAGGGACGACGTTTTTACGATCTCTTAATCAAGAAATACGCGTTTGCAGGACGATTAAGAGCGCGCGATTTAGCCCGGCTAATGCACTTGTTAGTCTGATGTACGGGCGCTGGGAGAAAATACGCAGAAAGTACGCAGAATGTGCGCAGAAAGTACGCAGTTGCAATGTTTTTGTGGATACAAATGTGTGTCCATTCTATTTTTGTATGGTTTAATGGTACCTTCATATAAGGAAAGCGAAAACAAGAAGTGAAGAAATGGATGCCATTTTTTTGTGAGTTTCCATCAGATGGAATGTTTTACTGGTTAAAACATACAGGGTGTTTGGTGCTTCATTAGCCCAAAAAAATGGGGAGTGTCGAGAGTTGTAGCTATATTTCCAACCCCTTCAAAAATTTCTAGCCTTACGAAAGTTATAAGGTCGTTTTTTTTTCAAATTTAGTCTAGTTATAATTGATAATAGGGCTTTTATTATTATAACTAGATACTTTTCACACGCATTTCTAGGTTCGTTTGTAACACACAAAAACCTATAATCTATGTAAATTCCCTACGTTTGGAGGTTTCGAAAGATTTTTACAAAATTAAATTTAACCGTAGTAGTATCTTCATTAAAATGAGTCGTTTTTAATTTAGTTTTAATTATTTAAACAAACATTTTACGTCCTATAAAATAATTACATATAAAATATTTTTTTTATCCTATCATATTGAATTTCAGCCTATCGTATGCACCATACAGAATATAACCAATTCAGTTAAATAAAATAAAACATGGCATACCGTTCTGTAATTCTGTTTACTCGTAGCGCCATCTAGATCCAAATAAAGTAAAATATTATTCACAAAATATGAAAATACCATAACGACCGTGGTTATTCAGCACATTACTCTACACAGCTAATAAAATTGATAGCTAAAGAGATAATTTAGATTTCAACAGCTATAAAATATATTTTCTTCTGCGACCGGCCAAAATGAGCCGTCTGAATGTGGAAAGTGCTACAATTTCGAGATCTATTTAGACTGGACAAGTTGGAAGAAGATGGCGAATGGAAGGCGCAAGAACAACTATAAGCTTTTCTGAAAAAACAGATCATGCGATCCTTATATAAATTTACAACTGTTGTGAACTCTAGGACTGAACAGAATGGGATAATACCCTCTGCATTATCCCATTCTGTTCAGTCCTATACTCAGCAGAGGGTGCCTACGGGCTGAGAAAATAGATGTTTTATTTCATCTGATATTCAGTTCCTACTACATCTCAGCCAATGGCGTCCGCATATAGACATAGGCCAAAAGATAGCTACGATGACCGGTCTTGCTCTGCCAGCATCAGTAGTAATTTTTTACCCGACTGTACAATATTTTCCTTAATAAATAAAAAAATGTGTATTTATTTCTTAAAAAATAATAAACATAGATTAAAATTAATAAATACATGCCACACTTATCATTATCAGCAGGAGAGCTCATCTGACTTACTCCCAAGCCTATTTATAACTTGAATACTAGCCCTTACCAAGGGAGGCCCAAGGACAATTGTCACTCGAATCGCTAACGCTCATGCCTTCCGCCATCGAAGCTAGTTACAATAATTCACGGACACGGACATTTTTATAGGTATTTAGCGAAAACGTCGCCTCTACAGGCCAATTTGCACTTGTTTGCGTCGCGAATAAATCCTCGGCTCGCCCCGTCCTGGTATTACTTTGCTAAAATGTGCGGTAGGTGCTTTAGAACGAACTCTAAGTTCTATCTAGATTCTAGATCTTTTGCTAAATTATGTTTAGTTGGTTCTGCTGAGAGAAAAATGACACGGGTTTTTGTCTTGGGTTTCTACCAACTTTTTTATAATCTATTTATTTTATGATATAATAAAGGAATTTCCAAAATTCATTCGTACTGTTTTTTAAACCTGAGGTCGTCAATGATAATGCTAATCTCTGGTCGGTTTTGATATATTAGCGTCAATGTAACCAAAAAGAACGTAGTTCCCATTATAAAGATGCTGGATATGTTTATCTTTAATTTTCCACACCTGTCACCCCTCGCACATAATCATCGTCAAAGATGTTTTCGTGTTTATTCCCTGACGTATCGAGTTTAAGCAATATTCAGAGATAATGCAGGATCGATGGCATCCATTACTCTATATCCGGACTCTTCTGGGAATACTTTAAAACGTGGAAGAGTGGGCGTGAAATTATGTTCCAGGGTTTTTATCTGATGATAATAATAAGTGATGCGTAAATGGTAGAGGCAAAAGCCTGTATGGTCCAGTTAAGAAATTTATGTAAAAATTTCGAACAAGAAGCATGCTAGGGCCACCCACCTAGCATAAACGAACGCCCTTGAAAATGTTGGGACTGTTTTTTGTGGAGAAAAAATATCACAGCCCGAAAATTGATATGGAAATTAGAATTTGGGATCAAAAGGATTCGCTTCTTTTCAAAAGTACCTACTTACATTAAAGTCGATAGAACACGCATGCATACTAAATCATTCATCTCCTTATTTACCTTTAGAGCATTTACTATCTCAGTGCACGACCGAGATACAAACCAACACCTTCGCTTTGAAAGTCCCACTTCCCATTAAACTAACACGGTCCTACAACACCGTAGAGTCCTATTTAATAGAACTACTTTCCCACTAAAACCTGAATAAAATTTTATCCCACTCGCGGCAAACATTTTTTGGAGCTTATAACACGTTAAGAGACACCGGTGTCGTATGGCTAAAGAAAGACATACACGGACACTCTACTCCAAGCCATCAAAATAGAAGGAACGTGATTTGTTTCTCACAAATGAACAAAGAATAAGATACCGGGTTCTTATAAGACAAACATGTTTGAGTAACTAACAAACAGTCCCTATATCTAGAATAGAATAGAAGTACATTCATAACAACAATACAAAAATTTATCAAGACAAACTTTTAGGGAACAAAATATTTTTTTTATAAAAGGGTCCGAACTCAGCCTCATGCTGGCTGAGTTTTCGCAGGAGACCTAGCCAGAGCTGGTCTTCCCCTCTCTCAATATGAGTCGGTTGTATTGAGAACCAACGCTGATCAACCAATTAGCAGAAGACATCATCATTACAATAACCGAGTATCACATTGCAAGATGAACTGTGTGTATAGTCAGGGTCAAATTCACAATCTTCTACGGATCTTTGCCAACACCGCCACAGCGCAGCGATAGACTTCATTTTTGGGGTTTTTGGATAGATGACAAGTTGGCGGGGATTGTCATGGACCGGAGCGATCATGAATATCCGCTCCAAGGCACTAAGGGTGTCGTATAGCTGAGGTACTATTGTCCCTGGAGGCAATAACACGATGTGCCCCGAAAATATGACGACAGGTGACGCAGCGAAGGTGTTAGGGGAATAAACCTACTTAGAGAGCAAATTGTGAACTTTTATTATGTAAATACGAAAAAACAAAGTGGCGAAGGGTGAGTCACTAGGGGATTTTGAGTTAAGAAGATCTTGCGCCATGGTTAGCATGTGAAAACTTAACTTAAAGATATGAATTTAAGTTATTATTCGTAACATATCATAGGTAATTAAGTTCTGTCTTTAGACTTCAGCCGCAGTGGTTGCAAACTACTGTTGACAATTATCATTATCATCAGCAACCTATATAAGTCCACTGCTGGACAATGAACAAATAAATAATGTTGGATGAAGTAGGTACCTACCTACTTTAGTATTTTACTCTGAGCAGCAAAATATTCCACATTCATTCGTTTTTCGTTGCATTAAAATGCTTTCTATTGGTGCTGAGCTCAACTCTGCTTATGGTTATTCCAATCCGAGTACGAAAAGTATACATTTAAATTATGTGGCTTTACCTCAACAACCATTTCGTTGTTATAATGGTGTGCGATATAATATGATTTACAAACCTATTCAGTGTTCATATCTATAAATCAAAATACCACCACAAACTGAAATGCTATAAAACTATGTAAGCAAAAAACAAGCGTAAACAACGAGAATTTACAACCGCACACAACTTCACGACAAAAAGTGTATAACAGAACGAATTTACTGAAAGCGACACGTTCCCGGACAGATGGCGCTACGGAAGACTTTACTACTTCCGCAAACAAGATGGCCGCGCATTCAACGCAGCCGGAAACTGGGTAGCGCGCCCAAAAACATGCAAAACACCTTCCAACCAAATAACCCAACCACCAACCGCTGCTATAGAAATCTGAGCTTTATATTCTGAACTTCTAAAGTTGAAGTTAGGTGGAAGCGGTTTCGCAAGATATGAGGGTATTTTTAAAAAAGGAAGGCAATAAGTAAGCGCCATTCCCGTCAACGCTTATTTCCCGCGTAGGGTATGATGAAAGTTTTCCGTTGTGGCTGATAGCGGGTTATGGCGATCGTTTGGCCTTTACAGGGGATAGGACGCATTCAACGACCTCTGAACGGTGACGGAAACATAGTGAGGGAATGTGGAGTCTACATGTGTTTAGAAGTGACGGTAATAGGACGTAAGTAGCGCTTAGGAGACAGTGAATGTCAAGATATTTTCTAAACTTTGTTCAAGGGTTCTCTCTGATAATTATTTTGAAAATGCAGCACTATTTCAGGGTTATTAATGTGCTCATTTTTATTTAAATGTTCGGTAATATGGCTTAGGACACCTGTAGTGTACACTATTTATCCCGATATAATAGTTTAATTTGAATATTGGTTCGCTGGTGTCGTGCTACGTCTATCACCGGCCGCGGTCACAAGTGAAGTGATCCGCCTAGCCTGCCATGATTCTCGTCTACGCCACACCGAAACAACAGATTACCTTCAAGCTTCAGGCATCTACTTATAATGTATATACTTGTGTATACTACAACACCGACTAAAACTATTGAATTAGGTATGTTATCTTTTCAAAACCGTTTTATTTGCATGTTACGTACACACACAAGGCATTTTCCACTTGTTGAAACACATTTTCTGTTCAGCTATTTTTATGGTAGACTGTACCTACAATAGGGTCGTACTTGAATCGAATATAATTACTTCTAAACAGGATAAGGTGTATAATTTTTTAAGTCATAAATTCTTTGTTATACCTATTGTTGTTTGTAAATTTGCTGTAAACATTACGAGATCAAATTAAATAGACGAATAATTAAGCACGGTGGTGAAAAAATAATGAAAATAATGAAGGAAATGATATTGACCATAGCCATCTCGATTTTCTACTATTAGGTATAAGTATCTTTAGTAAGCGAATTCCATGTTTATTTTCAATTTATTTGTATGAATCAAAATGTCTAGTGATTTTTACTTCAGGAAATGGAAGGAGACACTAAAGAGCTTGGAGGAGTTAGTAGATCTGGATATCAGTTATCAGGTAGATTTACAGATAATACAAAACACATTAGAGAAAAAATAAAGAGCTATTTGTATGCAAAAGTACAATAAGCAGCTTTTGAATAAACATTAACGTATCAATCAACATACAAAGTCATGTCTACAACTCTAGACAAATCTGGCAGTGATATAACTGTAAGCTCGGGCTGAAAAAATACCTTGCAAATTAGACACTAGAATCCAAACACTACTTGAATACACACTACTTTAATACGGTAGGGCTGGTCCACCAGTACAAAGTCGCTCAGCGAGCTATGGAAAGAGCTATGCTCAGAGTTTCTCTGAAGGATAGGATTCGTAATGAACACATCCACTGAGAACCAAAGTTATCGGCATAGCTCAAAGAATTAGCAAGCTGAAATGGCAGTGGGCCGCCGGCCATGTCTCGCGAAGAACCGACAACCGTTGGGGTAAACGTGTGCTTGAGTGGAGACAGCGACTTGGTAAACGTAGTGTAGGACGCCCTCCGGCCAGGTGGGATGACGATCTGCGAACGACTGCTGGCAGATGCTGGATGCGTCAAGCTGAAGACAGGGCGCTATGGCGCTCATTAGGGGAGGCCTATGTCCAGCAGTGGACTAATATAGGCTGATGATGATGATGACTGGAATACAACGTAAACCTTAAATCAGCCGTCTTAACTTGACACACAACATGATTTATTTTAAGTGCCTGATGATGAACCAGGGTTTTATTAAGTAGGCAGAGGAATTCTTAGTAAGCTAATTATAAAAAAGCGCATATTTCAGACAACATTAGAAGAGGTTAACCCAACTAAGGCCATTGTAACCAGTCTTCTATTTCAGACCACCAAAGCCCATGACAAAACGTGCTGTGACGCAGTGCTACGACTGTCTGCAATACTGGGTCAGTACATGACGATTTACAACCACGTGGTAGAATGTCTACATCTCAATCTACAGGTGCAGAAGACTGTGTATCTACAGGAGGCTGTAAACGCTATTGTAGCAAGGTAAGTGAAGTTTCAGTTTCAGTTATTTTATTAATATGAATAAACATACACGTCACAAAAATACAAGCTGTATCACATATACATTTTCGTAAAATAATTCTTATAGGTAGTATATGACAGCGCTATGGCGTTCATTAGGGGAGGCCTATGTCCAGCAGGAGACTATAGGTTGAAGATGATAAGGATGATGATGTGAAGGATAACAGGAGCGAGAAACTTTAACTTTGGACAAGTTTTAAAAAGCATTGTTTAGATATTTATTTGTTGAATGAGACTGAATTTGCATAGATAAAGTTCGCGATACGAAATAGCCGAAAAGATGCCTTCGGCAAAAAAACTCTAAAATGTAAATGTGAGCCCTGTTTTTTTAGAATGATGGAACTAAAGCGTGAAATCTCAAAATTAGAAAAAAGTGAATGTCAGTTTATAAGCAATGGTCTAATTCATCACAAAAACACGACATACGATGCTGAACTAACAGAAATACCACAGAAAGAAGAACGACCAATAGAAATTAAGCAAATGATTGAAGAGGCTACCGAAAGAGCTATCGAAAGGAGAAGGCAATATGGTAAGAGAAGAGAATTTTACATTAAGTATTATATCGCGTTTGATTGCATCCAAAATTTAAATATGATTGAATATAGATAACTTATTTTGTTTATTAAGAACTTGAAAAAGAACGAGGTCCTGAGGAAGAAGACGAAACGGCTATCTGGTGGGATGAAGAAGATAAGGTAGAAGAAGAGATTTTTGAAGAAAAGAAAAAGAAATTAACCGAAGAAGAGATAGATATTAAAAGAAATGCGGAACTAATACAATCTCAAGAAAGGACAAGGTAACATTGCACTATCAATCTTGTACATATTCTTACTATGTAAGTACGGTACCTACTACTAATACTCTATACATTTGAGATGTATTCGCTCTGCAAACTTTTAAGATAGTCACATTTTTCGACTTCTTAAAATACAATTTAAAAGTATTAGACTTAATAAATTACCAAGCAACAAGCAGCAAGTAGGCCGCAAGAGTTACGAATATCTGTATAAGTTAGCAGAAAAGTTATATCTCGATATAACGATGAAAAATTCCATCTCGGTAACCATTGTTTTTTATGAATAATATAAACTAAATTTATTTCAATGATAGGAAAGTTATAACAGAACTTTTGCACTCAAAGCTGAAAAGGCAAATGTGGACTAAGGAACTGGAAGGTACTGCGGCACCGAAGCCACGGCCCGAGCTTTGTGAACGTAGCGCAATCATTATTCAGAAAGTGTTCAGGTAAGAGAATAATAGAGATAATACAATTACAGATGTAAGGTCAAGCCAAATTAATGTTATCAGTGAAACTAAAAAAGTAGACCCAACCGTACCTATACCTATCTAGTGTTAAGTTACTTTTAAAGGTGTATTTCTTAGTCTTCTAGCTTCTGGTAGTTAGTATAATATACAGTCAGTACACTGTAATAGACTTAACTACTATGTACATCACAGAACCGTTGATTATTTATTTGACGCGAATATTACATTTTATACTCGGCCTTTTTCAGAGCGTACTTTCAGTGCAAACGGAATAGGTGTTCAGAGTTCAAGAGAGATGAACTGCTTGGAATAAGGGCGTTGGTAAAACCGAAAAATAAAGCTCAAGAAGAAGTAGAACTGGTAATATACAGGGTGTTAGTGTGAACAGCGTTATCCTTGAAACCAGAGGTTCAACAACATGAGTAGAGTCCAAAACCGATGAAAAATAATTATTCTATTTTTAATTAATTAAATTAAATTTTAATTTATTTTTTAAACAAAAATATTCGATACACCTTCTAAGTGGTAAAACTACACACGAGTACATTGACGGGGCCGCGCAGGTGTCGACCTGTTTTGATCAAACGAGCCGCCCGCCATGCAAGTGTTCATTGCCGCGCCCCGCACGCACCTCACCGCGCCGCACGCGCCGCCCGCCTGCTCGCGCAGGCGCCGTCCGATCGCTCCTCAGTGACAGACCGCCAGCGTGACGGAGAGCACGTCTTCGCGTCGTTGACACAGATTTTCGCGCGTCAATTGTTTTCAGTACGAACGAGTTACGAAGTCTTACAAAAATGTAAATAAAAGTGGACTGAAATGGTGCGGCCTTATGCCATCGCTCTGGTGAACTTGGCTCATATGATGTACGCAGAGCTCAGCTGTTTCCATCCCAGGATAACGTGTGCTAAGCTAGGAAACTATCCCAAAGACACAAAGGCTACGTACGTACGTACATATGGCCAGTTCACCATGCCCAGTCATGCAAAATGCAAGTGTTCGTAAGGTGTTTAATAAGCTGACAAATAAGGTACTAATTTGTGTTTTTTCGAGTGTGTAATAATACAGTAATCTACGAGTGAGAAAACGTGCGGAGGTTGCGTGATGCTGAAGTGTTATTTTGGTAAGTGAATTTCATTCACTGTACAAAGAACTGAAATTTAGATTGAATAGTAGATAAAATTGATTGATGATAAACTTTAACCATAGATTCAATAACATTCGTCTCACAGACCGCGCAAAACGTAAAAATGATTCAAAGTTGTAAATCGAATCAGATACACCTTTTAAGCACCTTCATAAGTCATACAACCAAATACATCGCAAGTGTATTTTACTCGCAATGACGTTTCATTCGTCTGAGGGACGAACATTTATGAATAGAATAAGAACTGGCCTAGGGTTAAGTGCGCCAAAAATACCTGCCTACCAAGGTACTTTGGTCTATTGAATTTTTTGATTATTCTGTGAATTTAGACTTGTTTTACAACAGTTTATCTTGCCTAAAAACAAACCTGGAAACTTGCCTGGTTCTAGGGTGACCATAATATCGCGTACAATATCTATGACATAAAATATCAAAATACTGCGAAACTAAAACAGGCATTAACCTTATCTCATAGGTTTTGGACTCTACTCATGATACTGAACCTCTGGTTTCAAGGATAACGCTGTTCACACTAACACCCTGTACTTGGAAATATACAATTTATCATAATCAAGACAACATAATTTCCTGTTTCATGATGATGGTTTTACAGATAAAAGCCCGAAATATACCTTTGAGAGAGCGTTTTGAAAAAGATTGGAAATCTGAATATGAACTTATAAAAGAGAAATATTTAAAACAAAGAGGCGAAGATATCTGCGAGTCATATAGAGATTATATACGGGACTGGTTTTACATGTGGTAGATACCATAAAATGTATACAAATAGCACCATATAGGCAGTATGCTCTGGTCTAATATTTATATATTTATTTTGTCAATAGGTTTGAAAATATCAAACTTTTCTATGATTTACCTGATGATAACAGTGGTGGATCCAAACTAATATTACGAGAAGAATTACCGTCACCAGATGAATATTTTGAAATATACAAGGCTTATCTAGCAGAAAAAAAAGCAAATAAAGGCAAAACTTCACAGCAGGTAAGAAAATATTATATGGATTGCTTACCCAAATTAATAAAAAAACTCGATAACTTTGAAATATTTTACAGAAAAAGCAGGCGAAATTGGAAGCAAAGCAACAAGCAGACATGGAGAAAAAATTAGAACAACAAAAAGTCAAACAGCAGAACGAATTAAAAAGAAAACTTCTGAAAAATCCAAGCCAACATCCCGGATACGACTTCCCGGAGTCTAAGAAAACTGACCATATTTTGAAGGTAACCGATACATTACATTTTTAAAATTTTGCTTCATACGAGAAACAGGTAAAATAAATAACCTAAAATAAAATAAGAACCTTTGACTTGAAACTTAATCTACCCTAAGCTTACCGATATGCGAAATCACAAGACAACCTTTCGTTGGAAGGTAATTGAAAATTATCACACCGACTGGGATGAGTACGATAAAACCGAAGAAATAAATGTAAAGGAGAAAAATTGTCTAGATGTAGATGAAAAAAAAGCGATGATGGAAGTGAAACTGGAGCTGATTCCCAAAGTTGATGCGGATATGAGGTAAGATTTTAACTAAGCATTCAAACGTACAGTCTCTAAAACAAAAGTACCGAATTATAAATCTTTTCTACAGAGTTGAACTAAAGAAATTAAAGGCAGCACTAAAGAGGGATTACTTAAATAATGAGGAAGAATATCCAGAACCTATGAAACAGAAACGCAAAAAGAAAGAAAAGAAACCAAAAGTGAAAACACTCAAAGAAAATATTGCACAGAAAATGGAGGTAAGTAGGTTGAGTTGCGAACATGATTGTAATAAGGTAGTGACCTAAAAATTTACATCCTAGGTTTTTAGTCAATCTTGTTAAGATGTTATCAAAAACTTTTTTTTTCAGGATTTAGTGTACGACGGTTTTGTAAAAGAATATCCAAGAGTAAAACTGCAAGACTTCATAGGTGATCCCAATTTCTTTGGAGAAGATGCACGGTGTAACTATACGTAAGTATAATGACTAAATACCACACATAATGTATTAATAATAATAATTCATTAATTTTGGAATGATAATTCCACACAGTTCCTGATCATAACAAAAACCGACATTTGAAAGCAGTTTAAAGCGTTAGTTTTACATTGACATTGTAACTAATGCCTGCTTACGGCTCGCCAACCAAGTAAGCATGTCATTGCCTAGCCGTAGCCACCCGGAGATGCTGATTCACTAAGGTTACCTTACTTCGGCCGTAAAAGAGACTGGTTGACGGCCAGGCTAAACGCAGTCCTTTTCCGTATTATATGTATGCTATAAGGAACTTTGATCCGATCAGTTGTCCAATAATAGAGGGGTGAATGCTAAAACCCCAAATCATACCGCGAGTGGTCTAGCTAGATAAACCACGGAGGGCCGCTTTCTGTACCAAGCTGAAACACACACCCCTCCCTATTCCTTAATGTCGATTTTTGTACATTGAAGGGCAGCATCCCCATACCACGGCGAAGCAAGAAGACTATGGTGGGACACCTGCCAGTCTATGACTCACGGCTTCCACAAGACCTTGCTGGTTGGACCACACGGCAGTGGGAAGACCTTGTTGATGCATGCGCTCGCTACTTTGAACGGTAATAGAACTTTAGTTTTGACACCCATAACTTTAGACGATTCCTCAATCGCATTTGCAGGTTGAGTCGAGGTCGAGGAAATGACTAGGTAATTATGTAGACTAAACTATGGGTGTTAAATTTGATTGAAAATCCACCACCGCCTTTACCTTATTGAGACTTTGCCAACCTAGCGACTTGTTTGGATATTCCAGATGCAGTACTATTCGAGCTGGACCCTAGCTCCATGGACCCCGAGCTGATCAGCAAAGCGTCCCTGCAGCGCGTCGCGCAGGACATGGCCGCCTGCGCTCGCGCCGCGCAGCCCGCGCTCATACACATCAAGCATGTGCACAAGCTCTTTTATAAAAAGGTCAATTTTACGCTTTGTCTTCATGAAGAGAGTGAATTGGTGTCTTTTAGACCTTTGTGATAATTTCGTCTTCGGTCACGTCTTCACTTGTCACAGAGATTTTAGTTAAACGAAGGTCTATCACTACATACATAGTATAAAACAAAGTCGCTTTCTCTATCCCTATGTACGCTTAAATCTTACGTATACTAAAACCGTGCGAAGCCGGGGCGGGTCGCTAGTAATTAGATATACTTGTCTGATATGCTGATACCTACTCTGTTAAAACCACTGACGAAATAAGTATCATAGAAATAAAAATAATTGAGTAATGAAAGGCACTTACCAGATAAATTAAGTTCCTAAATGCTGGTTTCCAATCTTTTTCCCCTTTTCATCTCCGATATTCTGTACAAAAAATATAAGGTTAGGTAACAGAAAGTACTTACTTGATATTAACACTATTTCATAAATGGACATTTTAAATTCAGTAGGTAGTACTTAAGTTTTCGAGAAACACAAAACACAAGTTTCTATGGCAATGACCATATCGGAATAACAACCAGCTTCTGTTTTTAAGTAGGTAGGTGAGTTGCTACCCGCAACGATACACTGGCTAAAATATAATCATTGGAAATAAAACAATGAGTCAGTGATCCAGGTAGCAGTTCATTGAATGCTTTCTCCTGATTGGCCAGGTCCCACCGGCAGAAAAACATCTGAACTTGCCATTGTTCAAGCGGAGTTTTACTAAAAAACTGTTCAAAAAGATACAGAAGACGGACAATATTACTGTTATTGGTAAGGACTAGTACTTTTAAAGGAGGTTCGTGTCGTTATCCGGCCTCAAAATTTCGTGTGATTTGGCTAGTAAATATGTGGTAATTTTAAAATTAGAAAAGCTCCTTTGTTTATAACCTTATATCCATGTCCTGCCTGATGACAACAGATTTAGTTAGTTTCTCTAGACAAGATAAACTTGAAAGAAAAAAGACGAGTACAATTAATCTGAAAGAATATGCTATAAATTTCAGGCACCTGTGTCGATCCATGGATGACCAAGAGTAAAGAGATGTTGAAAGACTTCGCCGACGTTGTCTTGCTGCCGGATACCAGCTATTCAAATGTTGTACAGCTGCTAAACGACTGGGTGATAAGGTAACCTATGCGATTAGCGATAAAATAGTGAAGTAAAGGTACCTATGCTGTATTTTTAAAAGTTTTAATGATATTGTTCTAGCAACCACGTGGTCCCATCAGATTTGAATGTGAGCAGTTTGGCGCAAGTGCTAAAAGGGTACAGCTACGGTTACTTGCAAGAGTTTCTCAAGAGATTCCTCGATGGAGATAGAATTGCAAAGTGAGTTTTTAACAGGTACCTACTGAAAGAGTCACCACCCAACATAGTGGAAATATGTAAAATAGAGTTCACTGATTATTTTAGAGTAATTTATAACACAAGATCTGATCATGTGGATATTTAGCACATAAACAGCACTACTACCGCACGCCACAACAATATGTTATGCATCCAAATATGGGACTTTATATTCATTTCACAGTGATCAATGTGATCATCTCACGCTCTGTTTTGAAATTATTACATTTGCCCAGAATTTGAATGCACGTTTTGTTCTGTGTGGCAGTGGTGAAGATCTGAGACAACCTTTATTTTATTTATTCTTTTTGTTTCTTTTATTTCAGGATTGCGAGTCAAGGATTGTGCCCAAGAGAAGTGTATGCAAGTCTTCTAGGAGAAAACTTTGAGAAACCTGTAAGTCTGATGAGAGTCTGAATATTAGGTTAGGTATCTAACTTAGATACCTAACCTAATATTCAGTAAAAGATAATATACCTTAGATAATCTAAGGTATATTATCTTTTACTAGCTGACCCGACAGACGTTGTCCTGTCTTAGTTATGAATAGTATCTTTATTTTTTCTTTCTTATGAACCTTCTCCAGACAATAACGAACACAAAAATAAAATAATTAGAGAAATTGGTCAAGCCGTTCACGCGTGATGGCGTGACCAAGGTTAATCGGGATTCATTTTTATATATTCAGATCTGGGTCGCAGTACTTACTTATTTTGTAAGCACAAACAAATGAAGTTAACCCTACCTATTTCAGATTGTTTTCCTGATTTCATCATAATGGAAACGTGAATTTCCAGGATTACCCACGCTACGTCCAGTGGTACGCAGACATGACCGCATGGGGCAAGAGAGAACAGACGCACATGCAAGAGCAGAGGGAGTTCAAGCAAGCGCTCGACAGGTGGGCTCTCAAAAAAGAGATGGAGAAGAAGAAACGGAATAATTAATTAATAAACTGGGAATGGTGTTTTAGTAAAGGAAAAAAATTGTTTGATTTGAAAATCTGGGCGTAATTAAAGACAGAGAGAAGGCGGGCATCATTCAGTTTTTCTCTCGACAAAGTATAATGCACTGCAGGTACCTATACTTCATTTTGTAAAATCATGACAAGCATGTAACTATAGGTATGTAGGTACATTTTGGTCGTTAGATAAATTTTTAATGAAATCCGTATATTACTTTCACACCCACTTTTTTTTTAATTAAACCGGTATGTTCCATACAATAGGTACAATTACAATGGCACTTATCATCAATTCAGTTAAAAAAGCACCAATTAATATCCCAGCCCCAAACCAACAAAACTCAGCAGTATCAAATCAAACACCTATTTATTTAAATAACCTTTAGCTCGATAAGCTGAACAAATACCATTCAAGTGTCGATTCGCCGTTCTACCCCATTCTACCCTGCGAATGTGTTAGAATGGGGTAAAATGGGGAGCCGATGCTTATCTCAATGTACCCGCGTTTACTCGTGTTCGGGGTCGCTGATGTGGCAACTTTTATTACTTTATTGCGAAAAAATGCTAACGATCACGGGAGACAGGGGGTGTCAACTTTGCGGCTTTTGAAGGACACTGAGATTTAAGTATGAGTCAACTTTATTAGAAGTTTATCGCGAGTGGGTTCCGCTTATAAAAACAACAGAATTTACCAATTTTAATCGTCTTCAAAAAAAGATTCTCAATTCAAATGTTTTTTTTTAAAACGAAGGTAAATAATTATAAACTAAGTTTATTTAATACTAGCAGCCCCTCACGGTTTCACTCGCGTAATTCCCGTTTCCATGAGAATTCCGGGATAAAATGTAGTCTATGTGTTATTCCAGACTATAATCTATTTCTGTGCCATATTTCATCCCTACCCGTTCAGTAGTTTTTACGTGAAAGAGTAACAAACATCCATCCATACTTACAAACTTTCCCGTTTATAATATGTATTAGTAGGATAATAGGATGAACTCACCATTACGAGCTGTTAACGCCTTTTGAGATTTTCTCAAAATCAGAATCAAGACACTGTTCACCAACACCTGGAAATAATTATTATTTAATAAAAAAAAATTACAATGTCAACAGCCCGTAATTTATGTTATAGTTTGATACAAAAATAAAATTAATCGTAGCACAAAGCAACCCATTATGAAAATCAACAAGCACTTCTAAGCAATAAACTTAAGTAAGTAGGTACTCATCCTGAATAAAATAACTGATTCCAATTAAGTAAATAACATACAACACGTGTTCTTGAGTAGAGACCGCGACTCGGCAAACATGGTAAAGGATGCCCTCCGGCCAGGTGGGATGACGATCTGCGAAAGAAGACTACTGGCAACTGGATGAGGCAAGCTGAAGACTATGGCGCTCATTAGGATGGCCAGCTGTGGACTAATGTAGGTAGATTATGATGAAATAGGTAACAGACAGTAAACAGAGCCATGGTCACCCTTTCCCGAACCTTTTAATATTCTCCGCGAGTATTTGGAATTAATTAGATTCGGTTAAATATTTCCACCGGTGGAGGCGCGCCGCCCGCGCCTAACTTAATTATTGTTTGAGTTTAGTCTATAACGAGATGTGTTTGCGGCAGCGCTATTTTTAACCATGGCTTTTATTTTATTTATAACGAATACAATGATTTGCATAAATAGATAGAGAACGTACAATACTTTATAAAAACGACGGATAGATTAATTAAATTAACGGAACCACTGCAGCACAAACAGCGACCTTCTTACTATGAATTATCGCTTCCAGGTAGGTAGGTAGGTATTCTACTTGATAAAACGAGTGTCCAAAAGAGTAACTTGTAAAACTAGCTGACTCGGCAGACTTCGTACTGCCTCATATGGGGTTTTCCCGGCAATTCGATTTTTTTCACCTTTTAAACCTTCCCTGGACCTCCACGAACATTTCAAGACCAAGATTAAGGCACATTTTAATTCCTCCATTAACACACATTTTCAACAAATGCTTATCTACTGGTGTTTTCCCGTCATGTTTGAAAAAATCGATAGTGGTCCCTGTGTACAAATCTGGCAGTAAAGACCAAGTCACAAATTATAGACCAATCTCTTTAATATCCTCTATATCAAAAATATTTGAAAAAATTATTAACAGAAGGTTAGTGAATTATTTGGAGGATAAATTTTTACTATCTAAGACTCAATTTGGTTTTAGACCAAAAATGTCCTCTGCTGATGCTGTACATCACCTGACCAACTATCTCGTTCAAGAACTTGACAAAGGAAAACACACAATAGGAATTTTTCTCGACCTTGCTAAAGCTTTTGACACAGTATCTATACCTATCCTTTTGCGCAAGTTGGAACGTCTAGGAATCAGAGATACTCAGTTAAAGCTCTTTACAAGCTACTTAGAACATCGCACTCAAAGCGTGAGAATTGGCTGTGTCCTGAGTGATGAGCAGCAATGTACATCCTTCGGGGTTCCCCAGGGAAGTATATTAGGACCAACCCTTTTTCTAATCTACATTAACGATTTGTGTAACCTAAAACTAGAACACGGCATAATTATTTCCTACGCTGATGACACTGCCCTTCTTTTCTCAGCAGATTCTGATAAGGAAGTCTTCGAGTTTGCGCAAAACGGATTCAATGTGGTTAACAAATGGCTACAGCACAACCTACTAACATTAAATGCTGAGAAGACCAATTACACTAAGTTTTCGATGCGCAATTACACGACAACTATTGCTAACCCTAAGCTATACGCTCACCATTGCAATAACCCAAACAACACTCAATGCTTATGTCCCATTATCAAAAGTGCTAATCAAATTAAATACTTAGGTATCATTCTAGACAACAATCTTTCGTTTAAGCCCCATATAAAAACCTTATGTGGTAGAGTGCGAAAGTTAATATTTATCTTTAAAAAGTTACGCCATATTGCAGATCATAATATAATTAGACAAGTTTACTTTGCCCTCTGTCAATCAATTTTAACTTATTGCATTACCACATGGGGTGGAGTGGGGAAAACACTATTACTAACAGTAGAAAGAGCCCAAAGAGCAATACTTAAAGTGGCTACTTTTCGGCCTTTCATCTTTCCCACTAACGTTTTATATGAGTCATGTGATGTGTTAACAGTCCGCCAGCTATTTATAATGAACACAGTACTAAGACAGCACGCAGCCCTTCCTTACAGCACTGAATTTACTAATAAGAGACGGAATGCTAAAGTTTGCCCTCAACCAATAACCCTAAAGTTTGCCTTTACGAACAAATTCTACCTGTTTCTTGGTCCGTTCCTATACAATAGACTAAATTCATTGTACAACTTCTATGCGCTGAACTATAATAATTCTAAAAAATGTATTAAATTCTCCCTTCAAAGTCTATCCTATGATGATACAGAGAACCTATTAGATATTATGAAGTAAATTAAATTATATTTTTTTATACATAATGTTAACCTAGTTAGAATATTCTTTCTTTTAGTATTAGTATACATTATGTAAGTTAAGAACCTTAATAATAATAAACTGTCTGTAATATAAACAACATAGTTAAATTTATGCCTATAACGTAATATTTAAGTGTTTATTGTACCTATTTAGAACTCCTGTCGCCTGAAACACAGGATTACCTAGTTCAGGCTAAACTATTTACTAAGCTATATTTATTTATTTTAGTGCACTAATGTTTTGTATGTACGAGTTTCTTTGAATACATTTTATTATTTTATTTATTTTATAAGATAAGATAAATCCGTTCAGCCGTTCTCGAGTTTTAGCGAGACTAACGAACAGCAATTGATTTTTATATATATATAGATAGCGGTACGCCGCGCCGCGACTTAGTCCGTTTGAAATTAGATTTTAACCTATAAAATATTTGTAATTTCTTCCTAAATCACAGCTTCCAAATTGAGTCTATGAGACCATTCAGTTGGGATTTTAATGACCTTTTTCATCGACACCAAACCCAATTTTAGGACCCTTTTTTCTATTTTATTATTATCATAATTTGTTGTTCATTTTCCAATACTGGTGTCGTGCCTATTTTCAGAAATAACATGGCCGGATCGAAGGCGAAAGCGTGCGGCTGTATCCTATTGGTACCGCGCCGCCACCGCCTCCGGTGTATGTGAAGTCTTTCATTGATTCAATAGGATACCGCCCGTTCACGGCTTCTGTATGAAGACTTTAAGGGCTCCCACACAAAACTGCGATTTGGTGCGATTTGGTGCGATGCGATGCGATGTGATGCGATGTCACACGAACTTGATTTGCGAATTTCTGCGATGCGAATTTGTGCGGCGAACCGTTTTGTAGGGTAACCATACCTTCAAGTTTAGTCAGCCGTATTGGACGTGTTTTAAGGAAGCGTAAGATGGATCCCAAAAAGATAATTGAACCGATTTAAGCAAAAATGATCCAACCCACACAAACCTCATTTCGAGATAATCGATATTTAAGTTTGTGGCGGTATTTCTCTAGCTTTGTAATACAAAATGTTGTTATTTTAATTTAATTTAATGCTATGTAAACTCAACTTTTTTGCTATAAATAATATAAAGAATAAATTGTAATAGTTTAGTAGATAATTGGGAAAACTTGCGCCTGTATCATTATTACAAAATTAATTTTGTATGGAAAGAGCTATGTAGGGTGCAAAAATTAAAATGCAAAAATGATTCAAAGTGTGATAAAAATTAGTAATCATGTTTGTGTTTTAAAAGACAAAACAAACAAAATTGGCCCTACTCCTCTACCAAATCAGAATAAGGTTCATCACATAAACCATCTACATCGTCTATTATTGCAGCTTCCTTTCGGTTTCTTAAATTAATCAATGCAATCATCTGGTATCTAATATTAGATCTGCTGGCCCTGTACTTATTTAATTTTATTTATTTATTTTTCGTTAAAGTACGAAACACACAGAAGCCGGAGGCGTGGCGGAGGCGAAGGCGTGCGAGTTGTTTTCTATGGAATCCTATGAAAGCCTACACACACACCGCAGGCCGTGGCGAACGCGGTGCCTTAGGAAAAACCGGCACGCCTTCGCCTCCGCCACGCCTCTGGCTTCTGTGTGTTTTGAACTTTATGGTTTATTTATGCTAATTATTTGAGCTATTTCGATAACTTTGGTTCTCTTTCGGATGTATTCTTTACGAATCCTATCCTTCAGAGAAACTCCGAGCATAGCTCTTTCTATAGCTTTCTGAGCTCTTTGAACTGATGGACCAGCTTAATATTATAGTTTGAATCAATGTAGCAAAATAGAACGGTTATATGTTAGGGTAACCAAAGCAACACAAAAACGATTCAAGTGGCATGAAACACTTATACATTTTAAAAAATGGTCTTCGACATGACAGTTGTGGGTTGGATCATATGGATTTTCCACATTTGTGAACATAGAGGTGTGAGTCTTTGATATGTTAAAATATACCTTATACTGATTACATAGGTTAAAAAAACTCGAAATTGACTAGGTTGTGGGTTGGATAATTTGTGCATAAATCGGTCCAATTGCACTGCTGTTATTGTTAAATAGATATAAAAGAAAAAAAAGATTCTGGATTCATCCATTTAATACGATTTTGAACTCTGAAGGGAACTATTTTACTCGAAATTACTATGAGTTGAGAACTGAAGCAGTTTTTTTTTACAACACAAAGAAGGCGGCTCAGGCGCCGCGCATCTTTCGCTAAAGTTGTCTCAGAGCGGACTAAAAGGGGGGTCACCAAGTATGACGTAATATGACAGGAATGCGCGATGCAAATGAGATCGGACGTTATCGTGCGAGCTCGCAGATATTTGCGATGCGATGCGAGCTCGCAGTTTTGTGTTTGAGCCCTAAAATGAATAGACTCCAGATTTCAAGTCCCCATGACCGGCGGTATAGGCTGTGCGTTGTCTGTCATGTAAAGTCATGTAATTTTTTAATTATTTATGGAGTCTATTGTTGCAAATAGGGCGCTGTGGCGCTCATTAGGGGAGGCCTATGTCCAGCAGTAGCCTAATATAGGTAAATGATGATTGTTGCAAATATGACTATAAAAATTTGAGGGATTGATCTCAATATAAACAAAGTGTTTTTATAACATTATTTATTCCGTTACACACAAATTTATTACAAAATCAGTCTTCATATAAACATGCTAGTCTTTGTGGATCGAAGTAAGAGAGTAAACATTATATCAAATCAGAGAATTAAAATCTAGCACAAACATATAATAATATCGAAATATAAAACGCATGTTCGAATTTTTCCCTGTAATTTTTTTAGACATTTTTTTAGAACTTCATTCATCTTAAATTTTCTAAAATTCTACTAAACAACAAACTACATAATATTTTTAATCAGTCTTATTTTCATCCAGTCAGTACCAATAGCGCATATTCCTCAAAAGTAAACAACTTGATTTCAAATGCTAAAATCCCTTAATAACCAGTTAATTCAGGTAACTACGCATAAGTGATTAGTGAAACTTATATCCAGGGACTATGTGTGAGTGTGTATATTAATCGACTGCCCATTCTTCTGATCCTCAGTCAGCTTCTGTAACAAAACTCTAAGTAAGATGCTAAAACTCTCAGTAAATAAATTGTCAAAACTATTCTTCGTAAAAAGGCTTATTATAAAATATCTGATTATTTAGAATATGATAAATAACCGGAGAATAAGATGGGTCTCATTTACCCAACAGTGGTAACCTCATAGTTCCTGATGACATTTACCAGCCGAATATGATACCTTCCCCAGTAGCCTCTAACCACAGTCGTATACCTAATAGTCCCTGATGAAATTTGCCAGCCGCATACGATTCCTTCCTTGGATGAGCATGCACTGCGCGTTGCACTTGGGATGGCGCGCACGCTCGCGGCCGCTCGCGAGCGCGCGCTCGTCGAGCCCCAGTAGTCTCTACAACACAGTGGTATATACCTAATAGTCCCTGATGAGCATGCACTGCGCGTTGCACTTGGGATGGCGCGCACGCTCGCGGCCGCTCGCGAGCGCGCGCTCGTCGAGCCCCAGTAGTCTCCACAACACAGTGGTATATACCTAATAATCCCTGATGAGCATGCACTGCGCGTTGCACTTGGGATGGCGCGCACGCTCGCGGCCGCTCGCGAGCGCGCGCTCGTCGAGCCCCAGTAGTCTCCACAACACAGTGGTATATACCTAATAATCCCTGATGAGCATGCACTGCGCGTTGCACTTGGGATGGCGCGCACGCTCGCGGCCGCTCGCGAGCGCGCGCTCGTCGAGCCCCAGTAGTCTCTACAACACAGTGGTATATACCTAATAGTCCCTGATGAGCATGCACTGCGCGTTGCACTTGGGATGGCGCGCACGCTCGCGGCCGCTCGCGAGCGCGCGCTCGTCGAGCCCCAGTAGTCTCCACAACACAGTGGTATATACCTAATAATCCCTGATGAGCATGCACTGCGCGTTGCACTTGGGATGGCATGGCATGGCAGGATGGATGAAATTATGTAGCGGCGTGTGATTGCTACATAAGGCTTAGGGGTTATTTAGGTAGATTAAGGGATATGAAAATGAGAAGACGCTGTTCAAGTTGCAAGATGGCGAGTGTAATGTAATTCAAAAAGTACAGAGACAAAGGATAGTGGGGTATGGGAACAATATTAACCAATCCGCGTTTACATCACGTCATTTTGAAGCTTTCTGATTGGTCGTCCATGACGCGTCTACACTTCAGTAATAACTGTTACGTGCACTGTGGAACTGGGTGTGGTAGGTAGGTAGGTACTTGCTGCTGGTTAGGATGCGCTCGTACATGCCCGCGGCCTTGAAAGCACCAGCTTACAACACCTTCATGCGATGTCCAACAGTGGGCAAATTTTAGCGTATGCTCGTCTCACTATTCCTGATGAAGTCTGAATGTCTGCGACTCGACATATTCCGTCTTTGCCAGGTATCGTCTTCACAATGCGCCCCAATTGCCATTTCAAAGGCGGAAGGTTTATGTCTTTTATGATTACTAGCGTATCAGGCTTCAGATCTGTGGTATTATCTTTCCATTTATTTCTGGTCTGAAGTTCAGAAATATATTCTTTTGCCCATCGCGTCCAAAAATGCTGCCTAAGCTGCTCCACTCTCTTGTAGCGATTTAGACGATGTGCAGGCAGGTCTCGCAGGTCATCGTCGTAGACTGGAGCGGTGAGAGGCCGGCCGATCAGGAAATGTCCAGGGCTGAGTGGAAGATAATCCTGAGGATCTGAAGATAAAGGCGCCAGCGGCCGGGAGTTAAGTAAAGCTTCGATTTGTGTCAGCAGTGTCGTGTACTCCTCGAAAGTCAGGTGTGCGTTGCCCACGACACGGCGAAGATGGTACTTGCACGATTTGACCCCCGCTTCCCACAAGCCACCAAAATGCGGAGAATAAGGCGGAATGAATGAAAATTCAATTGATTGATTTCTAGCGTATTCGAAGATGTCTCCTTTACAACGTGATAAAAACTGAGCAAATTCATTATTTAAACCGACAAAATTACGACCGTTGTCTGAAAATATTTTAGACGGTTTACCGCGCCGTGAAACAAAGCGCTTAAGTGCGAGTAAGTATGCATTAGACGAGAGGTCGCTAACAAGTTCTAAATGTATAGCTCGTGTATTGAAACATATAAATAAACAAATATAGGACTTAATTAATTTCGCGCCTCTGCCTTTGCGGGTTAATATGAACACCGGTCCCGCGTAATCGACCCCAGAATAATAGAAAGGAAAGCTCTCAGCAATCCTTTCTTTAGGCAAGTTATGTAGCGGCGTGTGAATGCTACATAAGGTTTAGGGGTTGTTAAAGGCAGATTGACTAAATTCGCTAATCATTTAAATAGCCTAACCTCTTTTACTTCCGAGTCACTAGTAGATTTAAAGTTACGTATTAATGGTGCTGGAATTCTCTTCTCCGAATTTAACAATATTCAATCGCAAATCGAAGAAATTGTACCGGACTCTGATATCGATGAACAGCTCGATCAGCGTCAACTTTTCGAAGACAGCTACTATAGTATTATTGCCAAAGCTGAATCTCTTCTTACCAAAGGCGGAGAGGTCCCTAACTGTTCCACATGTCATCATTCAAATAAATCCGTGTCAGTGAAGTTGCCTACAATTTCGTTGCCGACCTTTGATGGTTCATATGAACACTGGCTCGAGTATAGGGACACCTATTTATCATTAGTTCACAATTCCGCTGATATAAGTGACATTCAGAAGATGCATTACCTAAAATCTTCGCTAAAGGGAAGCGCACAACTGGTGATAAATGCTATTGAAATATCTGCAGCAAATTACTCCGTTGCATGGGAGCTTCTTCTAAATAGGTACAACAATACACGACTTTTAGTACATAGTCACGTAAAGGCATTATTTTCAATACAGGCACTATCGAAAGAGTCATCTTCGCTAATTAGGACACTGATAGATACAATTATAAATAATTTACGCGCTTTAAAATCTCTTGGTGAGCCTACAGACTCGTGGGACACCCTAATAATTTATATCGTTGCTTCTAAACTGGACAAAATAACTGAAAGGCATTGGGAAGAACACAAAGGTTCCTTATTGTCCGATTCGCATTCGAAACCCAGTTTAAAAGTGAACGATTTACTTAAATTCCTCAAAGACAGGGCTGATCTATTGGAAACATTGGCCTTATCCCACACTAAAGATAACAATAATACACAACATAAGAAAACTAGCTCGGTTAATTCCTCACAGTGTAATGTTTCATCAAACAAGCCGCAGCAGGCGCACGTCTCAGACCGTAAATCAGGAAAATTTCAATGTGTCGTATGCCAAGGAAAACATCCGATTTACACATGTTTTAAATTTATTAACATGGCCTTAAATGAAAAGTTAAAGGTTGTTAGCGATCACAAATTATGCGAGAATTGTTTGCGTTCCGGGCACGCTGTTAAAAACTGTTTATTTGGGCCTTGCAAACATTGCAGTTTAAAACACAACTCGCTCATTCATACAAGTAGCAACAACACGATGACTGCCGCAGTCACTGAGGCTGAGCCTGGGGCGCAGACGTTATGCGACACAAATCAGTTCATTCAAGTTAGCAATGTTCATACCAATACGCAAACTAATACCCAACGCTTAGATGTGAAACCCGTTTTGCTGTCTACAGCTTTGGTGGAGATCCGTGATAAATATAATAATTATCACACCGCATGTGCACTACTGGACAGCGGTAGTCAAAGCTGTTTCATCACGGAATCCTTATGTAAATCGCTAAATATTCCGCTAATACAGTCCACTCATGAGATTCGAGGGGTAGGTAATTTAGTATCACATTCTACGCAATCGTGTGATATTATTATTAAATCACGCATAAATACCTACTCAACGCGCATTAAATGTTTTGTTCTGCCGGAGATAACGGCTACAATGCCAGCTGTAGGTACAAGTAGTAAACGCACGGTTCAAGATTCCGAATAACGTTCAGCTAGCAAATACGCAATTTTTAGAACCACAAACTATAGATATATTAATAGGTGCGGACTTATTCTGGGACTTGCTTATCGATGGCAAGATGCGTTTACCGAGTGGTCCGCACTTACAAAATACGAAGTTAGGTTGGATAATTTCAGGTCCTATCAATTATCTTACGCACAATGATAGACATATCCAATGTAACTTCACTCAATCTATGGACAGCCAGCTACGTTCGTTCTGGGAGCTAGAGGAGTTGCAGAGACCTCGGGATATGCGCACTAGTGAAGAGCGGGCCTGCGAGGAGTCTTTCGTCACAACCACTACGCGCAAAAGTGACGGAAGATTCTGTGTTCGCATCCCACTCAAAGAATCGCCCGATGTTTTAGGTGACTCATTTTCTCAAGCAGAGCGACGGTTCCTGTCCTTAGAAAAGAAACTATTACGCGCACCTGATAGTTATAAAAAATTATATTCAGATTTTATTCACGAATATATTAATCTAGGTCATATGACTAAGGTTAGTTTTCACACGGACTCTCACTACTTCATGCCGCACCACGGTGTGTTTCGAGAACACAGCACTACTACGAAGCTTCGCGTTGTGTTCGACGCCAGCGCATCGACCAGTAGTGGGAAATCGTTCAACGATATTCAGCAGATAGGGCCTCCTATTCAAGGGGACTTACTCGGTATTCTGTTACGTTTCAGGCAGTTTAAATACACAGCTATCGCAGATTGTGAAAAGATGTACCGTCAAGTGCTGGTTGATCCGACGCAACGCGATTTACAACTCATTCTATGGCGTGATACTCCGACCAGCCCGCTCGAGGTATATCGACTTAATACGGTCACATACGGCACAGCATCGGCGCCTTTTCTTAGTGTTAGATGTTTGAAGCAACTGGCCGAAGAATGTACGGACCCCGAGGTAAAGCGACTTATATACGATGACTTTTACGTAGACGATTTATTATTTTCATGTGAGGATAAATCAAAATTGATGAGAATTTGCACCCGCACGGTCGAAGTGCTTCAATCAGGGTGCTTTCCACTACGCAAATGGGTTTTCAACTTTGACCTCAACGATGAGTCATCGGCACCGCTAATTAACACCTTCCGCGACTTAAATCTAGGAGATCATAACCAGGTTAGAACCTTAGGTTTGAGTTGGTGTAACGTTGATGATGAGTTCAATTTTAATACGAAAATCGAACTCGACGTTAAAAATCCTTTAACTAAACGCACATTATTATCGTCAATATCTCAGGTATTTGACCCGTTAGGATTGCTGAGTCCGCTCGTCATATTAGGCAAAGTTTTATTGCAAAGGCTTTGGCTGTTAAAATTAGGATGGGATGATCCACTGCCTACCGACGTTGAATGTACTTGGAACCGGTTTGTTAACAGCCTGTCTTATCTTCACACAGTTAGGGTTCCGCGACATGCTTTTCAGTGTGATACAACGCGATCCGAACTACACATTTTCACAGACGCATCGCAAACTGCATACGGTGCCTGCGCGTACGTACGCACTATCTGTAGTAGTCAGGTAACGGTTAAATTATTAATATCGAAAGGCAAAGTCGCTCCAATAAAATCGGTCAGCATACCTAGGCTAGAATTATGTGGCGCGCTATTAGGTGCTAGACTTTACGATAAGATTCGCAGTTCGCTGACTCGTGATTTTGATGAGGTGATGTTCTGGACCGATTCCACGATTGTTTTAGGGTGGCTACGCATGGCACCAAACTTATTAAAAACATTCGTGCAGAATCGTGTCGCTGAAATACAAGAACTCACTAGTGACTGTCCCTGGCGTCATGTAGGTACGAAGGAGAATCCAGCCGATTTAATTTCGCGAGGTGTTTATGTTGAGGATTTATCCAAATCAATGTTGTGGTGGGAAGGACCAATGTTTCTTAAGGATTCTGTATATTTTCATGAAAATGTTTCACGTAATATTTCGCAAGTAAATGAAATTATACCAAACGAATTACCAGAAACTAAGTTAAGCATAGTAAACGCATTAACTTCTAATAACAAACCTGTTTTGACTTTCTTTCCGTTTCATAAATTCTCGAGTTTTAAGCGCATGACTCATGTCGCTGCACTCGTGCTTAGATTTATACATAACGCGCGCAACAAAGGAGATCAGCTGACCGGCCTGATAACACTTACTGAACTAAAACGGGCAATTATTGTACTCGCTAAGTTATCTCAAATGGAATCTTTTGCAAACGAATTAAATTTATTTGAAAGCGGAAAGAATGTGAAAACAAACAATCGAATCGCAAGTTTGAATTTGTTCTTAGATAACGAGAACGTTTTACGTGTAGGTGGTAGATTAAATAATTCTACTGATTTTAACTACAATAAAAAACATCCAATACTTCTATCTTCGGATCATCATTTTACGTTATTATTATTTAGACACATATATAACGAGTACTTACACTGCGGACCGCAGGCGTTACTGTACCAGGTTCGCGAGGAATGGTGGCCGCTGTCGGGCAGGAACCTGGCTAGGAAGGTGACTCATCAATGTGTTGTCTGTACGCGCGTTAAGGGTAAAACGTTAAGCCCATTCATGGGCAACTTGCCTAAAGAAAGGATTGCTGAGAGCTTTCCTTTCTTTTATTCTGGGGTCGATTACGCGGGACCGGTGTTCATATTAACCCGCAAAGGCAGAGGCGCGAAATTAATTAAGTCCTTTATTTGTTTATTTATATGTTTCAATACACGAGCTATACATTTAGAACTTGTTAGCGACCTCTCGTCTGATGCATATTTACTCGCACTTAAGCGCTTTGTTTCACGGCGCGGTAAACCGTCCAAAATATTTTCAGACAACGGTCGTAATTTTGTAGGTTTAAATAATGAATTTGCTCAGTTTTTATCACGTTGTAAAGGAGACATCTTCGAATACGCTAGAAATCAATCAATTGAATTTTCATTCATTCCGCCTTATTCTCCGCATTTTGGTGGCTTGTGGGAAGCGGGGGTCAAATCGTGCAAGTACCATCTTCGCCGTGTCGTGGGCAACGCACACCTGACTTTCGAGGAGTACGCGACACTGCTGACACAAATCGAAGCTGTACTTAACTCCCGGCCGCTGGCGCCTTTATCTTCAGATCCTCAGGACTATCTTCCACTCAGCCCTGGACATTTCCTGATCGGCCGGCCTCTCACCGCTCCAGTCTACGACGATGACCTGCACATCGTCTAAATCGCTACAAGAGAGTGGAGCAGCTTAGGCAGCATTTTTGGACGCGATGGGCAAAAGAATATATTTCTGAACTTCAAACCAGAAATAAATGGAAAGATAATACCACAGATCTGAAGCCTGATACGCTAGTAATCATAAAGGACATAAACCTTCCGCCTTTGAAATGGCAATTGGGGCGCATTGTGAAGACAATACCTGGCAAAGACGGAATATGTCGAGTCGCAGACATTCAGACTTCATCAGGAATAGTGAGACGAGCATACGCTAAAATTTGCCCACTGTTGGACATCGCATGAAGGTGTTGTAAGCTGGTGCTTTCAAGGCCGCGGGCATGTTCGAGCGCATCATAACCAGCAGCAAGTACCTACCACACCCAGTTCCACAGTGCACGTAACAGTTATTACTGAAGTGTAGACGCGTCATGGACGACCAATCAGAAAGCTTCAAAATGACGTGATGTAAACGCGGATTGGTTAATTATTGTTCCCACGCCCCACTATCCTTTGTCTCTGTACTTTTTCGAATTACATTACACTCGCCATCTTGCAACTTGAACAGCGTCTTCTCATTTTTATATCCCTCAATCTACCTAAACAACCCCTAAACCTTATGTAGCATTCACACGCCGCTACATAATTTTCTATAGGTAGTCCGCACCTATTAATATATCTATAGTTTGTGGTTCTAAAAATTGCGTATTTGCTAGCTGAACGTTATTCGGAATCTTGAACCGTGCGTTTACTACTTGTACAGCTGGCATTGTAGCCGTTATCTCCGGCAGAACAAAACATTTAATGCGCGTTGAGTAGGTATTTATGCGTGATTTAATGATAATATCACACGATTGCGTAGAATGTGATACTAAATTACCTACCCCTCGAATCTCATGAGTGGACTGTATTAGCGAAATATTTAGCGATTTACATAAGGATTCCGTGATGAAACAGCTTTGACTACCGCTGTCCAGTAGTGCACATGCGGTGTGATAATTATTATATTTATCACGGATCTCCACCAAAGCTGTAGACAGCAAAACGGGTTTCACATCTAAGCGTTGGGTATTAGTTTGCGTATTGGTATGAACATTGCTAACTTGAATGAACTGATTTGTGTCGCATGACGTCTCCGCCCCCGGCTCAGCCTCAGTGACTGCGGCAGTCATCGTGTTGTTGCTACTTGTGTGAATCAGCGAGTTGTGTTTTAAACTGCAATGTTTGCAAGGCCCAAATAAACAGTTTTTAACAGCGTGCCCGGAACGCAAACAATTCTCGCATAATTTGTGATCGCTAACAACCTTTAACTTTTCATTTAAGGCCATGTTAATAAATTTAAAACATGTGTAAATCGGATGTTTTCCTTGGCATACGACACATTGAAATTTTCCTGATTTACGGTCTGAGACGTGCGCCTGCTGCGGCTTGTTTGATGAAACATTACACTGTGAGGAATTAACCGAGCTAGTTTTCTTATGTTGCGTATTATTGTTATCTTTAGTGTGGGATAAGGCCAATGTTTCCAATAGATCAGCCCTGTCTTTGAGGAATTTAAGTAAATCGTTCACCTTTAAACTGGGTTTCGAATACGAATCGGACAATAAGGAACCTTTGTGTTCTTCCCAATGCCTTTCAGTTATTTTGTCCAGTTTAGAAGCAACGATATAAATTATAAGGGTGTCCCATGAGTCTGTAGGCTCACCAAGAGATTTTAAAGCGCGTAAATTATTTATAATTGTATCTATCAGTGTCCTAATTAGCGAAGGTGACTCTTTCGACAGTGCCTGTATTGAAAATAATGCCTTTATGTGACTATGTACTAAAAGTCGTGTGTTGTTGTACCTATTTAGAAGAAGCTCCCATGCAACGGAGTAATTAGCTGCAGATATTTCGATAGCATTTATCACCAGTTGTGCGCTTCCCTTTAGCGAAGATTTTAGGTAATGCATCTTCTGAATGTCACTTATATCAGCGGAATTGTGAACTAATGATAAATAGGTGTCCCTATACTCGAGCCAGTGTTCATATGAACCATCAAAAGTCGGCAATGAAATTGTAGGCAACTTCACTGACACGGATTTGTTTGAATGATGACATGTGGAACAGTTAGGGACCTCTCCGCCTTTGGTAAGAAGAGATTCAGCCTTGGCAATAATACTGTAGTAGCTGTCTTCGAAAAGTTGACGCTGATCGAGCTGTTCATCGATATCAGAGTCCGGTACCATTTCTTCGATTTGCGATTGAATATTGTTAAATTCGGAGAAGAGAATTCCAGCACCATTAATACGTAACTTTAAATCTACTAGTGACTCGGAAGTAAAAGAGGTTAGGCTATTTAAATGATTAGCGAATTTAGTCAACCTGCCTTTAACTTCCGAGTCACTAGTAGGCTCAAAGAATCGCCCGATGTTTTAGGTGACTCATTTTCTCAAGCAGAGCGACGGTTCCTGTCCTTAGAAAAGAAACTATTACGCGCACCTGATAGTTATAAAAAATTATATTCAGATTTTATTCACGAATATATTAATCTAGGTCATATGACTAAGGTTAGTTCTTACACGGACTCTCACTACTTCATGCCGCACCACGGCGTGTTTCGAGAACACAGCACTACTACGAAGCTTCGCGTTGTGTTCGACGCCAGCGCAGCGACCAGTAGTGGGAAATCGTTCAACGATATTCAGCAGATAGGGCCTCCTATTCAAGGGGACTTACTCGGTATTCTGTTACGTTTCAGGCAGTTTAAATACACAGCTATCGCAGATTGTGAAAAGATGTACCGTCAAGTGCTGGTTGATCCGACGCAACGCGATTTACAACTCATACTATGGCGTGATACTCCGACCAGCCCGCTCGAGTTATATCGACTTAATACGGTCACATATGGCACAGCATCGGCGCCTTTTCTTACGCGGTGTCTTGCGTGAGCGGGCTGGACGCGAACGCGAAGCGGCGCGGCGCGGCGCGAAAACAACAAACAGTATAGACCTATAGAAGTGTCCTACGTTAACAAACGGTGCGGCGCGACGCGGTGCTAAACAAAGCGAACGCGATCAGTTGGCTTGCTTTGTTCGCGCCGCGCCGCGCCGCTTCGCGTTCGCGTCCAGCCCGCTCACGCAAGACACCGCGTTAGTGTCAGGTGTTTGAAACAATTAGCCGAAGAATGTACGGACCCCGAGGTAAAGCGACTTATATACGATGACTTTTACGTCGACGATTTATTATTTTCATGTGAGGATAAATCAAAATTGATGAGAATTTGCACCCGCACGGTCGAAGTGCTTCAATCAGGGTGCTTTCCACTACGCAAATGGGTTTTTAACTTTGACCTCAACGATGAGTCCTCGGCACCGCTAATTAACACCTTCCGGGACTTAAATCTAGGAGATCATAACCAGGTTAGAACCTTAGGTTTGAGTTGGTGTAACGTTGATGATGAGTTCAATTTTAATACGAAAATCGAACTCGACGTTAAAAATCCTTTAACTAAACGCACATTATTATCGTCAATATCTCAGGTATTTGATCCGTTAGGATTGCTGAGTCCGCTTGTCATAATAGGCAAAGTTTTATTGCAAAGGCTTTGGCTATTAAAATTAGGATGGGATGATCCACTGCCTACCGACGTTGAACGTACTTGGAACCGGTTTGTTAACAGCCTGTCTTATCTTCACACAGTTAGGGTTCCGCGACATGCTTTTCAGTGTGATACAACGCGATCCGAACTACACATTTTCACAGACGCATCGCAAACTGCATACGGCGCCTGCGCGTACGTACGCACTTTCAGTAGTAGTCAGATAACGGTTAAATTATTAATATCGAAAGGCAAAGTAGCTCCAATAAAATCAGTCAGCATACCTAGGCTAGAATTATGTGGCGCGCTATTAGGTGCTAGACTTTACGATAAGATTCGTAGTTCGCTGACTCGTGATTTTGATGAGGTGATGTTCTGGACCGATTCCACGATTGTTTTAGGGTGGCTACGCATGGCACCAAACTTATTAAAAACATTCGTGCAGAATCGTGTCGCTGAAATACAAGAACTCACTAGTGACTGTCCCTGGCGTCATGTAGGTACGAAGGAGAATCCAGCCGATTTGATTTCGCGAGGTGTTTATGTTGAAGATTTATCCAAATCAATGTTGTGGTGGGAAGGACCAATGTTTCTTAAGGATTCTGTATATTTTCATGAAAATGTTTCACGTAATATTTCGCAAGTAAATGAAATTATACCAAACGAATTACCAGAAACTAAGTTAAGCATAGTAAACGCATTAACTTCTAATAACAAACCTGTTTTGACTTTCTTTCCGTTTCATAAATTCTCGAGTTTTAAGCGCATGACTCATGTCGCTGCACTCGTGCTTAGATTTATACATAACGCGCGCAACAAAGGAGATCAGCTGACCGGCCTGATAACACTTACTGAACTAAAACGGGCAATTATTGTACTCGCTAAGTTATCTCAAATGGAATCTTTTGCAAACGAATTAAATTTATTTGAAAGCGGAAAGAATGTGAAAACAAACAATCGAATCGCAAGTTTGAATTTGTTCTTAGATAACGAGAATATTTTACGTGTAGGTGGTAGATTAAATAATTCTACTGATTTTAACTACAATAAAAAACATCCAATACTTCTATCTTCGGATCATCATTTTACGTTATTATTATTTAGACACATACATAACGAGTACTTACACTGCGGACCGCAGGCATTACTGTACCAGGTTCGCGAGGAATGGTGGCCGCTGTCGGGCAGGAACCTGGCTAGGAAGGTGACTCATCAATGTGTTGTCTGTACGCGCGTTAAGGGTAAAACGTTAAGCCCACTCATGGGCAACTTGCCTAAAGAAAGGATTGCTGAGAGCTTTCCTTTCTATTATTCTGGGGTCGATTACGCGGGACCGGTGTTCATATTAACCCGCAAAGGCAGAGGCGCGAAATTAATTAAGTCCTATATTTGTTTATTTATATGTTTCAATACACGAGCTATACATTTAGAACTTGTTAGCGACCTCTCGTCTGATGCATACCTACTCGCACTTAAGCGCTTTGTTTCACGGCGCGGTAAACCGTCTAAAATATTTTCAGACAACGGTCGTAATTTTGTAGGTTTAAATAATGAATTTGCTCAGTTTTTATCACGTTGTAAAGGAGACATCTTCGAATACGCTAGAAATCAATCAATTGAATTTTCATTCATTCCGCCTTATTCTCCGCATTTTGGTGGCTTGTGGGAAGCGGGGGTCAAATCGTGCAAGTACCATCTTCGCCGTGTCGTGGGCAACGCACACCTGACTTTCGAGGAGTACGCGACACTGCTGACACAAATCGAAGCTGTACTTAACTCCCGGCCGCTGGCGCCTTTATCTTCAGATCCTCAGGACTATCTTCCACTCAGCCCTGGACATTTCCTGATCGGCCGGCCTCTCACCGCTCCAGTCTACGACGATGACCTGCACATCGTCTAAATCGCTACAAGAGAGTGGAGCAGCTTAGGCAGCATTTTTGGACGCGATGGGCAAAAGAATATATTTCTGAACTTCAAACCAGAAATAAATGGAAAGATAATACCACAGATCTGAAGCCTGATACGCTAGTAATCATAAAGGACATAAACCTTCCGCCTTTGAAATGGCAATTGGGGCGCATTGTGAAGACAATACCTGGCAAAGACGGAATATGTCGAGTCGCAGACATTCAGACTTCATCAGGAATAGTGAGACGAGCATACGCTAAAATTTGCCCACTGTTGGACATCGCATGAAGGTGTTGTAAGCTGGTGCTTTCAAGGCCGCGGGCATGTTCGAGCGCATCATAACCAGCAGCAAGTACCTACCACACCCAGTTCCACAGTGCACGTAACAGTTATTACTGAAGTGTAGACGCGTCATGGACGACCAATCAGAAAGCTTCAAAATGACGTGATGTAAACGCGGATTGGTTAATTATTGTTCCCACGCCCCACTATCCTTTGTCTCTGTACTTTTTCGAATTACATTACACTCGCCATCTTGCAACTTGAACAGCGTCTTCTCATTTTTATATCCCTCAATCTACCTAAACAACCCCTAAACCTTATGTAGCATTCACACGCCGCTACATAATTTTCTATAGGTAGTCCGCACCTATTAATATATCTATAGTTTGTGGTTCTAAAAATTGCGTATTTGCTAGCTGAACGTTATTCGGAATCTTGAACCGTGCGTTTACTACTTGTACAGCTGGCATTGTAGCCGTTATCTCCGGCAGAACAAAACATTTAATGCGCGTTGAGTAGGTATTTATGCGTGATTTAATGATAATATCACACGATTGCGTAGAATGTGATACTAAATTACCTACCCCTCGAATCTCATGAGTGGACTGTATTAGCGAAATATTTAGCGATTTACATAAGGATTCCGTGATGAAACAGCTTTGACTACCGCTGTCCAGTAGTGCACATGCGGTGTGATAATTATTATATTTATCACGGATCTCCACCAAAGCTGTAGACAGCAAAACGGGTTTCACATCTAAGCGTTGGGTATTAGTTTGCGTATTGGTATGAACATTGCTAACTTGAATGAACTGATTTGTGTCGCATGACGTCTCCGCCCCCGGCTCAGCCTCAGTGACTGCGGCAGTCATCGTGTTGTTGCTACTTGTGTGAATCAGCGAGTTGTGTTTTAAACTGCAATGTTTGCAAGGCCCAAATAAACAGTTTTTAACAGCGTGCCCGGAACGCAAACAATTCTCGCATAATTTGTGATCGCTAACAACCTTTAACTTTTCATTTAAGGCCATGTTAATAAATTTAAAACATGTGTAAATCGGATGTTTTCCTTGGCATACGACACATTGAAATTTTCCTGATTTACGGTCTGAGACGTGCGCCTGCTGCGGCTTGTTTGATGAAACATTACACTGTGAGGAATTAACCGAGCTAGTTTTCTTATGTTGCGTATTATTGTTATCTTTAGTGTGGGATAAGGCCAATGTTTCCAATAGATCAGCCCTGTCTTTGAGGAATTTAAGTAAATCGTTCACCTTTAAACTGGGTTTCGAATACGAATCGGACAATAAGGAACCTTTGTGTTCTTCCCAATGCCTTTCAGTTATTTTGTCCAGTTTAGAAGCAACGATATAAATTATAAGGGTGTCCCATGAGTCTGTAGGCTCACCAAGAGATTTTAAAGCGCGTAAATTATTTATAATTGTATCTATCAGTGTCCTAATTAGCGAAGGTGACTCTTTCGACAGTGCCTGTATTGAAAATAATGCCTTTATGTGACTATGTACTAAAAGTCGTGTGTTGTTGTACCTATTTAGAAGAAGCTCCCATGCAACGGAGTAATTAGCTGCAGATATTTCGATAGCATTTATCACCAGTTGTGCGCTTCCCTTTAGCGAAGATTTTAGGTAATGCATCTTCTGAATGTCACTTATATCAGCGGAATTGTGAACTAATGATAAATAGGTGTCCCTATACTCGAGCCAGTGTTCATATGAACCATCAAAAGTCGGCAATGAAATTGTAGGCAACTTCACTGACACGGATTTGTTTGAATGATGACATGTGGAACAGTTAGGGACCTCTCCGCCTTTGGTAAGAAGAGATTCAGCCTTGGCAATAATACTGTAGTAGCTGTCTTCGAAAAGTTGACGCTGATCGAGCTGTTCATCGATATCAGAGTCCGGTACCATTTCTTCGATTTGCGATTGAATATTGTTAAATTCGGAGAAGAGAATTCCAGCACCATTAATACGTAACTTTAAATCTACTAGTGACTCGGAAGTAAAAGAGGTTAGGCTATTTAAATGATTAGCGAATTTAGTCAACCTGCCTTTAACTTCCGAGTCACTAGTAGGCTCAAAGAATCGCCCGATGTTTTAGGTGACTCATTTTCTCAAGCAGAGCGACGGTTCCTGTCCTTAGAAAAGAAACTATTACGCGCACCTGATAGTTATAAAAAATTATATTCAGATTTTATTCACGAATATATTAATCTAGGTCATATGACTAAGGTTAGTTCTTACACGGACTCTCACTACTTCATGCCGCACCACGGCGTGTTTCGAGAACACAGCACTACTACGAAGCTTCGCGTTGTGTTCGACGCCAGCGCAGCGACCAGTAGTGGGAAATCGTTCAACGATATTCAGCAGATAGGGCCTCCTATTCAAGGGGACTTACTCGGTATTCTGTTACGTTTCAGGCAGTTTAAATACACAGCTATCGCAGATTGTGAAAAGATGTACCGTCAAGTGCTGGTTGATCCGACGCAACGCGATTTACAACTCATACTATGGCGTGATACTCCGACCAGCCCGCTCGAGTTATATCGACTTAATACGGTCACATATGGCACAGCATCGGCGCCTTTTCTTACGCGGTGTCTTGCGTGAGCGGGCTGGACGCGAACGCGAAGCGGCGCGGCGCGGCGCGAAAACAACAAACAGTATAGACCTATAGAAGTGTCCTACGTTAACAAACGGTGCGGCGCGACGCGGTGCTAAACAAAGCGAACGCGATCAGTTGGCTTGCTTTGTTCGCGCCGCGCCGCGCCGCTTCGCGTTCGCGTCCAGCCCGCTCACGCAAGACACCGCGTTAGTGTCAGGTGTTTGAAACAATTAGCCGAAGAATGTACGGACCCCGAGGTAAAGCGACTTATATACGATGACTTTTACGTCGACGATTTATTATTTTCATGTGAGGATAAATCAAAATTGATGAGAATTTGCACCCGCACGGTCGAAGTGCTTCAATCAGGGTGCTTTCCACTACGCAAATGGGTTTTTAACTTTGACCTCAACGATGAGTCCTCGGCACCGCTAATTAACACCTTCCGGGACTTAAATCTAGGAGATCATAACCAGGTTAGAACCTTAGGTTTGAGTTGGTGTAACGTTGATGATGAGTTCAATTTTAATACGAAAATCGAACTCGACGTTAAAAATCCTTTAACTAAACGCACATTATTATCGTCAATATCTCAGGTATTTGATCCGTTAGGATTGCTGAGTCCGCTTGTCATAATAGGCAAAGTTTTATTGCAAAGGCTTTGGCTATTAAAATTAGGATGGGATGATCCACTGCCTACCGACGTTGAACGTACTTGGAACCGGTTTGTTAACAGCCTGTCTTATCTTCACACAGTTAGGGTTCCGCGACATGCTTTTCAGTGTGATACAACGCGATCCGAACTACACATTTTCACAGACGCATCGCAAACTGCATACGGCGCCTGCGCGTACGTACGCACTTTCAGTAGTAGTCAGATAACGGTTAAATTATTAATATCGAAAGGCAAAGTAGCTCCAATAAAATCAGTCAGCATACCTAGGCTAGAATTATGTGGCGCGCTATTAGGTGCTAGACTTTACGATAAGATTCGTAGTTCGCTGACTCGTGATTTTGATGAGGTGATGTTCTGGACCGATTCCACGATTGTTTTAGGGTGGCTACGCATGGCACCAAACTTATTAAAAACATTCGTGCAGAATCGTGTCGCTGAAATACAAGAACTCACTAGTGACTGTCCCTGGCGTCATGTAGGTACGAAGGAGAATCCAGCCGATTTGATTTCGCGAGGTGTTTATGTTGAAGATTTATCCAAATCAATGTTGTGGTGGGAAGGACCAATGTTTCTTAAGGATTCTGTATATTTTCATGAAAATGTTTCACGTAATATTTCGCAAGTAAATGAAATTATACCAAACGAATTACCAGAAACTAAGTTAAGCATAGTAAACGCATTAACTTCTAATAACAAACCTGTTTTGACTTTCTTTCCGTTTCATAAATTCTCGAGTTTTAAGCGCATGACTCATGTCGCTGCACTCGTGCTTAGATTTATACATAACGCGCGCAACAAAGGAGATCAGCTGACCGGCCTGATAACACTTACTGAACTAAAACGGGCAATTATTGTACTCGCTAAGTTATCTCAAATGGAATCTTTTGCAAACGAATTAAATTTATTTGAAAGCGGAAAGAATGTGAAAACAAACAATCGAATCGCAAGTTTGAATTTGTTCTTAGATAACGAGAATATTTTACGTGTAGGTGGTAGATTAAATAATTCTACTGATTTTAACTACAATAAAAAACATCCAATACTTCTATCTTCGGATCATCATTTTACGTTATTATTATTTAGACACATACATAACGAGTACTTACACTGCGGACCGCAGGCATTACTGTACCAGGTTCGCGAGGAATGGTGGCCGCTGTCGGGCAGGAACCTGGCTAGGAAGGTGACTCATCAATGTGTTGTCTGTACGCGCGTTAAGGGTAAAACGTTAAGCCCACTCATGGGCAACTTGCCTAAAGAAAGGATTGCTGAGAGCTTTCCTTTCTATTATTCTGGGGTCGATTACGCGGGACCGGTGTTCATATTAACCCGCAAAGGCAGAGGCGCGAAATTAATTAAGTCCTATATTTGTTTATTTATATGTTTCAATACACGAGCTATACATTTAGAACTTGTTAGCGACCTCTCGTCTGATGCATACCTACTCGCACTTAAGCGCTTTGTTTCACGGCGCGGTAAACCGTCTAAAATATTTTCAGACAACGGTCGTAATTTTGTAGGTTTAAATAATGAATTTGCTCAGTTTTTATCACGTTGTAAAGGAGACATCTTCGAATACGCTAGAAATCAATCAATTGAATTTTCATTCATTCCGCCTTATTCTCCGCATTTTGGTGGCTTGTGGGAAGCGGGGGTCAAATCGTGCAAGTACCATCTTCGCCGTGTCGTGGGCAACGCACACCTGACTTTCGAGGAGTACGCGACACTGCTGACACAAATCGAAGCTGTACTTAACTCCCGGCCGCTGGCGCCTTTATCTTCAGATCCTCAGGACTATCTTCCACTCAGCCCTGGACATTTCCTGATCGGCCGGCCTCTCACCGCTCCAGTCTACGACGATGACCTGCACATCGTCTAAATCGCTACAAGAGAGTGGAGCAGCTTAGGCAGCATTTTTGGACGCGATGGGCAAAAGAATATATTTCTGAACTTCAAACCAGAAATAAATGGAAAGATAATACCACAGATCTGAAGCCTGATACGCTAGTAATCATAAAGGACATAAACCTTCCGCCTTTGAAATGGCAATTGGGGCGCATTGTGAAGACAATACCTGGCAAAGACGGAATATGTCGAGTCGCAGACATTCAGACTTCATCAGGAATAGTGAGACGAGCATACGCTAAAATTTGCCCACTGTTGGACATCGCATGAAGGTGTTGTAAGCTGGTGCTTTCAAGGCCGCGGGCATGTTCGAGCGCATCATAACCAGCAGCAAGTACCTACCACACCCAGTTCCACAGTGCACGTAACAGTTATTACTGAAGTGTAGACGCGTCATGGACGACCAATCAGAAAGCTTCAAAATGACGTGATGTAAACGCGGATTGGTTAATTATTGTTCCCACGCCCCACTATCCTTTGTCTCTGTACTTTTTCGAATTACATTACACTCGCCATCTTGCAACTTGAACAGCGTCTTCTCATTTTTATATCCCTCAATCTACCTAAACAACCCCTAAACCTTATGTAGCATTCACACGCCGCTACATAATTTTCTATAGGTAGTCCGCACCTATTAATATATCTATAGTTTGTGGTTCTAAAAATTGCGTATTTGCTAGCTGAACGTTATTCGGAATCTTGAACCGTGCGTTTACTACTTGTACAGCTGGCATTGTAGCCGTTATCTCCGGCAGAACAAAACATTTAATGCGCGTTGAGTAGGTATTTATGCGTGATTTAATGATAATATCACACGATTGCGTAGAATGTGATACTAAATTACCTACCCCTCGAATCTCATGAGTGGACTGTATTAGCGAAATATTTAGCGATTTACATAAGGATTCCGTGATGAAACAGCTTTGACTACCGCTGTCCAGTAGTGCACATGCGGTGTGATAATTATTATATTTATCACGGATCTCCACCAAAGCTGTAGACAGCAAAACGGGTTTCACATCTAAGCGTTGGGTATTAGTTTGCGTATTGGTATGAACATTGCTAACTTGAATGAACTGATTTGTGTCGCATGACGTCTCCGCCCCCGGCTCAGCCTCAGTGACTGCGGCAGTCATCGTGTTGTTGCTACTTGTGTGAATCAGCGAGTTGTGTTTTAAACTGCAATGTTTGCAAGGCCCAAATAAACAGTTTTTAACAGCGTGCCCGGAACGCAAACAATTCTCGCATAATTTGTGATCGCTAACAACCTTTAACTTTTCATTTAAGGCCATGTTAATAAATTTAAAACATGTGTAAATCGGATGTTTTCCTTGGCATACGACACATTGAAATTTTCCTGATTTACGGTCTGAGACGTGCGCCTGCTGCGGCTTGTTTGATGAAACATTACACTGTGAGGAATTAACCGAGCTAGTTTTCTTATGTTGCGTATTATTGTTATCTTTAGTGTGGGATAAGGCCAATGTTTCCAATAGATCAGCCCTGTCTTTGAGGAATTTAAGTAAATCGTTCACCTTTAAACTGGGTTTCGAATACGAATCGGACAATAAGGAACCTTTGTGTTCTTCCCAATGCCTTTCAGTTATTTTGTCCAGTTTAGAAGCAACGATATAAATTATAAGGGTGTCCCATGAGTCTGTAGGCTCACCAAGAGATTTTAAAGCGCGTAAATTATTTATAATTGTATCTATCAGTGTCCTAATTAGCGAAGGTGACTCTTTCGACAGTGCCTGTATTGAAAATAATGCCTTTATGTGACTATGTACTAAAAGTCGTGTGTTGTTGTACCTATTTAGAAGAAGCTCCCATGCAACGGAGTAATTAGCTGCAGATATTTCGATAGCATTTATCACCAGTTGTGCGCTTCCCTTTAGCGAAGATTTTAGGTAATGCATCTTCTGAATGTCACTTATATCAGCGGAATTGTGAACTAATGATAAATAGGTGTCCCTATACTCGAGCCAGTGTTCATATGAACCATCAAAAGTCGGCAATGAAATTGTAGGCAACTTCACTGACACGGATTTGTTTGAATGATGACATGTGGAACAGTTAGGGACCTCTCCGCCTTTGGTAAGAAGAGATTCAGCCTTGGCAATAATACTGTAGTAGCTGTCTTCGAAAAGTTGACGCTGATCGAGCTGTTCATCGATATCAGAGTCCGGTACCATTTCTTCGATTTGCGATTGAATATTGTTAAATTCGGAGAAGAGAATTCCAGCACCATTAATACGTAACTTTAAATCTACTAGTGACTCGGAAGTAAAAGAGGTTAGGCTATTTAAATGATTAGCGAATTTAGTCAACCTGCCTTTAACTTCCGAGTCACTAGTAGGCTCAAAGAATCGCCCGATGTTTTAGGTGACTCATTTTCTCAAGCAGAGCGACGGTTCCTGTCCTTAGAAAAGAAACTATTACGCGCACCTGATAGTTATAAAAAATTATATTCAGATTTTATTCACGAATATATTAATCTAGGTCATATGACTAAGGTTAGTTCTTACACGGACTCTCACTACTTCATGCCGCACCACGGCGTGTTTCGAGAACACAGCACTACTACGAAGCTTCGCGTTGTGTTCGACGCCAGCGCAGCGACCAGTAGTGGGAAATCGTTCAACGATATTCAGCAGATAGGGCCTCCTATTCAAGGGGACTTACTCGGTATTCTGTTACGTTTCAGGCAGTTTAAATACACAGCTATCGCAGATTGTGAAAAGATGTACCGTCAAGTGCTGGTTGATCCGACGCAACGCGATTTACAACTCATACTATGGCGTGATACTCCGACCAGCCCGCTCGAGTTATATCGACTTAATACGGTCACATATGGCACAGCATCGGCGCCTTTTCTTACGCGGTGTCTTGCGTGAGCGGGCTGGACGCGAACGCGAAGCGGCGCGGCGCGGCGCGAAAACAACAAACAGTATAGACCTATAGAAGTGTCCTACGTTAACAAACGGTGCGGCGCGACGCGGTGCTAAACAAAGCGAACGCGATCAGTTGGCTTGCTTTGTTCGCGCCGCGCCGCGCCGCTTCGCGTTCGCGTCCAGCCCGCTCACGCAAGACACCGCGTTAGTGTCAGGTGTTTGAAACAATTAGCCGAAGAATGTACGGACCCCGAGGTAAAGCGACTTATATACGATGACTTTTACGTCGACGATTTATTATTTTCATGTGAGGATAAATCAAAATTGATGAGAATTTGCACCCGCACGGTCGAAGTGCTTCAATCAGGGTGCTTTCCACTACGCAAATGGGTTTTTAACTTTGACCTCAACGATGAGTCCTCGGCACCGCTAATTAACACCTTCCGGGACTTAAATCTAGGAGATCATAACCAGGTTAGAACCTTAGGTTTGAGTTGGTGTAACGTTGATGATGAGTTCAATTTTAATACGAAAATCGAACTCGACGTTAAAAATCCTTTAACTAAACGCACATTATTATCGTCAATATCTCAGGTATTTGATCCGTTAGGATTGCTGAGTCCGCTTGTCATAATAGGCAAAGTTTTATTGCAAAGGCTTTGGCTATTAAAATTAGGATGGGATGATCCACTGCCTACCGACGTTGAACGTACTTGGAACCGGTTTGTTAACAGCCTGTCTTATCTTCACACAGTTAGGGTTCCGCGACATGCTTTTCAGTGTGATACAACGCGATCCGAACTACACATTTTCACAGACGCATCGCAAACTGCATACGGCGCCTGCGCGTACGTACGCACTTTCAGTAGTAGTCAGATAACGGTTAAATTATTAATATCGAAAGGCAAAGTAGCTCCAATAAAATCAGTCAGCATACCTAGGCTAGAATTATGTGGCGCGCTATTAGGTGCTAGACTTTACGATAAGATTCGTAGTTCGCTGACTCGTGATTTTGATGAGGTGATGTTCTGGACCGATTCCACGATTGTTTTAGGGTGGCTACGCATGGCACCAAACTTATTAAAAACATTCGTGCAGAATCGTGTCGCTGAAATACAAGAACTCACTAGTGACTGTCCCTGGCGTCATGTAGGTACGAAGGAGAATCCAGCCGATTTGATTTCGCGAGGTGTTTATGTTGAAGATTTATCCAAATCAATGTTGTGGTGGGAAGGACCAATGTTTCTTAAGGATTCTGTATATTTTCATGAAAATGTTTCACGTAATATTTCGCAAGTAAATGAAATTATACCAAACGAATTACCAGAAACTAAGTTAAGCATAGTAAACGCATTAACTTCTAATAACAAACCTGTTTTGACTTTCTTTCCGTTTCATAAATTCTCGAGTTTTAAGCGCATGACTCATGTCGCTGCACTCGTGCTTAGATTTATACATAACGCGCGCAACAAAGGAGATCAGCTGACCGGCCTGATAACACTTACTGAACTAAAACGGGCAATTATTGTACTCGCTAAGTTATCTCAAATGGAATCTTTTGCAAACGAATTAAATTTATTTGAAAGCGGAAAGAATGTGAAAACAAACAATCGAATCGCAAGTTTGAATTTGTTCTTAGATAACGAGAATATTTTACGTGTAGGTGGTAGATTAAATAATTCTACTGATTTTAACTACAATAAAAAACATCCAATACTTCTATCTTCGGATCATCATTTTACGTTATTATTATTTAGACACATACATAACGAGTACTTACACTGCGGACCGCAGGCATTACTGTACCAGGTTCGCGAGGAATGGTGGCCGCTGTCGGGCAGGAACCTGGCTAGGAAGGTGACTCATCAATGTGTTGTCTGTACGCGCGTTAAGGGTAAAACGTTAAGCCCACTCATGGGCAACTTGCCTAAAGAAAGGATTGCTGAGAGCTTTCCTTTCTATTATTCTGGGGTCGATTACGCGGGACCGGTGTTCATATTAACCCGCAAAGGCAGAGGCGCGAAATTAATTAAGTCCTATATTTGTTTATTTATATGTTTCAATACACGAGCTATACATTTAGAACTTGTTAGCGACCTCTCGTCTGATGCATACCTACTCGCACTTAAGCGCTTTGTTTCACGGCGCGGTAAACCGTCTAAAATATTTTCAGACAACGGTCGTAATTTTGTAGGTTTAAATAATGAATTTGCTCAGTTTTTATCACGTTGTAAAGGAGACATCTTCGAATACGCTAGAAATCAATCAATTGAATTTTCATTCATTCCGCCTTATTCTCCGCATTTTGGTGGCTTGTGGGAAGCGGGGGTCAAATCGTGCAAGTACCATCTTCGCCGTGTCGTGGGCAACGCACACCTGACTTTCGAGGAGTACGCGACACTGCTGACACAAATCGAAGCTGTACTTAACTCCCGGCCGCTGGCGCCTTTATCTTCAGATCCTCAGGACTATCTTCCACTCAGCCCTGGACATTTCCTGATCGGCCGGCCTCTCACCGCTCCAGTCTACGACGATGACCTGCGGGACCTGCCTGCACATCGTCTAGATCGCTACAAGAGAGTGGAGCAGCTTAGGCAGCATTTTTGGACGCGATGGGCAAAAGAATATATTTCTGAACTACAAACCAGAAATAAATGGAAAGATAATACTACAGATCTGAAGCCTGATACGCTAGTAATCATAAAAGACATAAACCTTCCGCCTTTGAAATGGCAATTGGGGCGCATTGTAAAGACGATACCTGGCAAAGACGGAATATGTCGAGTCGCAGACATTCAGACTTCATCAGGAATAGTGAGACGAGCATACGCTAAAATTTGCCCACTGTTGGACATCGCATGAAGGTGTTGTAAGCTGGTGCTTTCAAGGCCGCGGGCATGTTCGAGCGCATCCTAACCAGCAGCAAGTACCTACCTACCACACCCAGTTCCACAGTGCACGTAACAGTTATTACTGAAGTGTAGACGCGTCATGGACGACCAATCAGAAAGCTTCAAAATGACGTGATGTAAACGCGGATTGGTTAATATTGTTCCCATACCCCACTATCCTTTGTCTCTGTACTTTTTCGAATTATTACACTCGCCATCTTGCAACTAAAACAGCGTCTTCTCATTTTTATATCCCTCAATCTACCTAAACAACCCTTAGCATTCACACGCCGCTACATAATTTGGTCCACCGCGGCCGCTCGCGAGCGCGCGCTCGTCGAGCCCCAGTAGTCTCTACAACACAGTGGTATATACCTAATAGTCCCTGATGAGCATGCACTGCGCGTTGCACTTGGGATGGCGCGCACGCTCGCGGCCGCTCGCGAGCGCGCGCTCGTCGAGCCCCAGTAGTCTCTACAACACAGTGGTATATACCTAATAGTCCCTGATGAGCATGCACTGCGCGTTGCACTTGGGATGGCGCGCACGCTCGCGGCCGCTCGCGAGCGCGCGCTCGTCGAGCCCCAGTAGTCTCTACAACACAGTGGTATATACCTAATAGTCCCTGATGAGCATGCACTGCGCGTTGCACTTGGGATGGCGCGCACGCTCGCGGCCGCTCGCGAGCGCGCGCTCGTCGAGCCCCAGTAGTCTCTACAACACAGTGGTATATACCTAATAGTCCCTGATGAGCATGCACTGCGCGTTGCACTTGGGATGGCGCGCACGCTCGCGGCCGCTCGCGAGCGCGCGCTCGTCGAGCCCCAGTAGTCTCTACAACACAGTGGTATATACCTAATAGTCCCTGATGAGCATGCACTGCGCGTTGCACTTGGGATGGCGCGCACGCTCGCGGCCGCTCGCGAGCGCGCGCTCGTCGAGCCCGCCCGCGCGCGCCGCCTCCACGTCCTCGGTCCTGATGACGCCGGCCTGCAGGTACCCGATCAGCGGCGGCACGTGCGCCGACACTATCTTCTTGCGTTCTTCTGATACTTCCGCTTGCCTGTGGGTGGAAAGATGTTGTTTGGTGGTGTTTTCTCTGAAGATTGCCACGGGGCTGATGTTTATAATGATTCAGAGTGATCTATCTATCTCGACTCGTACCAGGCCCGGTCCGCGTCGAACACGGCCCGCGCGCGCGCCTGCTCCTCGGCCTGCGCGCGCCGCCGTCGCTCCGCGTTGTCTTGTATCTGCTTCTTCAGCTCGTACGCGTACGTTCGTCCCTTCTCCTTCTGCTTCCTTAACTTCTCCCTCTCTTTCTCTTCGTCAGCGGCTATTTTGGCCTCGGTCTGGAATTCGTTAAGTCAGTAAACAAAAAATATTTAATAAGTACGATCTTTTTCGTTTCGTTCCCAAAGTACAAGTTAGTGTCTAAAAAGGGTTATTAGCTTTGGGTTGTCGTATCTTTGCATTTGTTCTGAGACAGTACCTCCTTCCTTGTCTCGGCCTCCCTCCCCCGGCTGTCTCGCTCCTCCTGCCGGCGGCTCTCCATCTGCGCCGTGAGTGCCTCCAGCGTGCTCCTCTTGTCTCTCTCCATCTTCAGTACCTGCATTTGTTCTGAGACAGTACCTTCTTCCTGGTCTCGGCCTCCCTCCCCCGGCTGTCTCGCTCCTCCTGCCGGCGGCTCTCCATCTGCGCCGTGAGTGCCTCCAGCGTGCTCCTCTTGTCTCTCTCCATCTTCAGTACCTGCATTTGTTCTGAGACAGTACCTCCTTCCTGGTCTCGGCCTCCCTCCCCCGGCTGTCTCGCTCCTCCTGCCGGCGGCTCTCCATCTGCGCCGTGAGTGCCTCCAGCGTGCTCCTCTTGTCTCTCTCCATCTTCAGTACCTGCATTTGTTCTGAGACAGTACCTTCTTCCTGGTCTCGGCCTCCCTCCCCCGGCTGTCTCGCTCCTCCTGCCGGCGGCTCTCCATCTGCGCCGTGAGTGCCTCCAGCGTGCTCCTCTTGTCTCTCTCCATCTTCAGTACCTGCATTTGTTCTGAGACAGTACCTCCTTCCTGGTCTCGGCCTCCCTCCCCCGGCTGTCTCGCTCCTCCTGCCGGCGGCTCTCCATCTGCGCCGTGAGTGCCTCCAGCGTGCTCCTCTTGTCTCTCTCCATCTTCAGTACCTGCATTTGTTCTGAGACAGTACCTTCTTCCTGGTCTCGGCCTCCCTCCCCCGGCTGTCTCGCTCCTCCTGCCGGCGGCTCTCCATCTGCGCCGTGAGTGCCTCCAGCGTGCTCCTCTTGTCTCTCTCCATCTTCAGTACCTGCATTTGTTCTGAGACAGTACCTCCTTCCTGGTCTCGGCCTCCCTCGCGCGGCTGTCTCGCTCCTCCTGCCGGCGGCTCTCCATCTGCGCCGTGAGTGCCTCCAAAGTACTCTTCTTGTCTTTCTCCGTCTTCTGCTTCTCGGATATATCGTCGTTGGCATTCTTCTCCAGATACTCTTGCTCTTGGAGAGCCTTTATTATGTCCTCTCGTTCTTGACGCTTTGCCTGGAAAGATACGATTATTTTCGAAAGACTTGAAAAAATAAAAAATGAGTCAAGTATTTGTGAACACTTTATCATACCTTTTTGACTTTTTGAATTTGACACTTAAAACAGTATTGATCCTACTAATATTATAAACGCTAAAGTTTGTTCAAATTCTGAGTGCAAAAAGTAGATCACGTGACCATTATTCCTAGATCGCGCAAACGTTGGTTTCAACAACATCTGGCCTATATAGAACTTTCCGACATCAATGTCAGTCGAAAGACCCCGAGTATGTGGGCCAGTTGGGCCGACCCGGTATAGGGAAGATCTTCCCCTGTAACCATTTGGTGGTATTCCTCCAAATGGTTACAGGTTTAAATTGTTTTTTAAATTCAATTAATATCTTCTTTCAGTAAAATGTTTCATCTATAATATTTAAGATACTTTCCCTCCATGTGGCATAGCCGTGGGACGTCCTGTACTGGCATGGCTGATGATAATGATGAGAGGATAAATGTGAAACTGATGTTGTAGTGAGTAGAGTAAGTGTAAGTGAGTACTGACCGCATCTGCCATCACTTTGGCTGCAATTCGTTCATTCAGTTCCTCTTTCTCTCGCAATTTCCTTAGTCTTGCTTCAATGCTGTAAAAAGTAAAATGGAATTAATAACATTAGTGTGCAATACATTTTGCATAAGACTGTACACGCATTTAACTGTTACAATAATTTGGTAAGAATTAGTAAGCTGAAGTGGCAGTGGGCCGGCCATATCTCGCGAAGAACCGATAACCGTTGGGGTAAACGTGCTCTTGAGTGGAGACCGCTTGGCAAACGTAGTGTAGGACGCCCTCCTGCCAGGTGGGATGACGATCTGCGAAAGACTGCTGGCAGATGCTGGATGCTTCAAGCTGAAGACAGGGCGCTATGGCGCTCATTAGGGGAGGCATATGTCCAGCAGTGGACTAATATGGGCTGTTGATGATGATGATGATGATGATAAATAATTTAAAAATAATTTAAACAACACAAGATTCTGATCAAATTTAAATAGAGAACGAAATCACGAGAAGTTCCAATGCTTTCAAATGAAAAAATGGTTAAATATTGGTTCATCTTGAAAAATATTAAAGCATAAAAGAATATAAAAAAATATGTATCTATGTTGTTAAATTATCAATCATCTAGTACCCACAAAACGAGCCCTGCTTAGCTTGGAGCTAGATGATGCTGTGTGCAATGTCGAGCAATTTTTATTTATTTTATAGCGACGAGCGTTTTGACCCTTGTTCGTAAATAAATGATTGAATTGTATCATACTAGCGACCCACCCCGGCTTCGCACGATTTTATTATACGTATAAACCTTCCTCTTGAATCACTATCTATTAAAAAAAACCGCATCCATAGCGTAGTTATAAAGATTTAGGCTGTGTCCCCAGTAGGCAAACTGTGAGTGGCCGACTGAGTGAGCCGCAAATTTGTGGCGAACTTCTACAGACTCAGATCAGTTTGCGTGCGTATCGCAAGCACTGGAACCTGCGAGTCGACCGCTAACTGAGACAGTCGGCGCACGTATCGCTGCAAACTGCGTGCAAACTGCGTACAGTGAGCGCAAACTAGCAAACTGTGGACACTCAATTTAAAATATATGGAAGGGTGTACTGAACTGATACGCCGCAAACTCAGTCGGCTGCTCACCGTTTGTCTACTGGGGACAGCCTTAAGCATACATAGGGACAGAGAAAGCAACTTTGTTTAATCCTATGTAGTGATTGTAATACACCAGTGTGTATGTATGTATGTAGAGTGATGTTCATCGAATGATATTATTGACTAGGTCCGCCTGCGACGCAGAAGGTTGTTGGTTCAATTCACGCCTCGAGACAAATATTTGTTCGGTTCTGTTTCGTTTCTATTTATAAAAAAAAATTCAGTCTATGTAATTTAAAGTATTAAATATATCAGTCATCTAGTACCCATAACACAGGCTCTGCTTAGCTTGGGGCTAGATGATGCTGTGTAGATAATCCTGTAATATTTATTTATTTTATAACGACCAGTGTTATGACCCTTGTTTGCAAATATGCAACAAACGAATGATTGTATAATACTGTAACACACCAAAGTATGTACAGTGGTGGCCATCTAATTAGAAACACCCACCTGAGTTTACATTTGACTAGCTGTGCCCGCGACTTCGTCTGTGTGAAATAGTGACTTTGGTCAGTCACATAAACCTTACATATTTCCATACAAACTAATTAAATTTTTTTTTACAAACTCAATTTCATGTAAGTTATTTTTAAATGAGTGCCGATAAGATATTATACAGATCATTTGTTCAGTACCTAGTTGACAACATTTATTCCGAAACTAACGACAGATAACTGTTCTGAAATTTTCAAACTGTTATTTTTCCAGTTGTTTAACAACAAACTCTTTGACAAATATCGGTCACATTTAACATCAGAAACAGATTCCTTACTAAGCACTTAGGTAGGTACGCAAATCATTTCGATAAGCAAAGTACAAAATACCAATTTGTATTCCTCTCTCGAACTGACATGTTTATGATTTTCTACCTATCTAGTACTTAGTACCTACCTAGGTAATATGCCTTCAGTGCGCCTTGTCAAAACTTGCCGACGGCAATATGAAGACCGAAGAGCGAAGAGGTTATTGAACTTATTAGAATTCATGAAAACTACAAAAAAAAATTAATCATACCAAAACAAGAAACTTATGTCGGGCTTGCCCTGTTTTCAAGCACTAGGCACGCCACTGATACTTACATAGCAGAGCTCCGGTCGGACGCCGCTTTCTTCTGCTCCGCGATATTCCTCTCCTCCTGGACCACCATCTGCGTCTGCTTGTTCTTCCAGGCCTCCTTGGCCTGCTGGAACACCACCATCTCGCGCCGCGTACGCTCCGTCAGCATGCGCTTCTGTTGCAGCTCTCTGGAACACATTACAATGGACTGGAACACATTGGTAACAATGGACTGGAACACATTGGTAACGATGGACTGGAACACATTCATAACCATGGACTGGAACACATTCATTACAATGGACTGGGACACATTCATAACAATGGATTGGAACACATTCATAACAATGGACTGGAACACATTCATAACAAAGCTCTGGAACACATTTATAAGAATAGACTGGAACACATTGGTAACTGTGAGATACAGCGTAGAATTAAGGCGCAAACAGCACCTAAAGTGGCGCCCCCGCTTATTTTATCATATAATTCCGTTAAACAAAGGAATTTCCGAAATTCACTCGTAGTTTGTTAAACCAAACGTAAGCTTTTTTTTAATGCATCTGTAGTAGTTTCATTTTATCTATTTTAGGAAGAGATACGAAAACAGAGTTTGGTGGCCACCAAAGTCAACTGCGTATATCTTCCTAAACTAGACTTCCTTTGTTTAACGGAATTATTGCGCCTTAAAGCCTTGAGGTACCCGCACGTCGTCAGACGGCACGGGACGCTCGGCGCGTGCGGTGGTCTCGGGTGCGATCAAAAAAAATATTACCCAAGTGTTACTGTTCCCAGTTCCCCGTCTATAGGAGTGACTGAACACCACAGTAACAATAGAAAGCGTGTCTTACAACTTAAACATGTTTGTTTTTTAACAAATACTTAGAAAATAGATAGAAAATTCTCACTTAGAAATTATAAACAAAGTACAGAGTATGTAACATATACAAAAACTACATATTTCTGTGCAGGACGCCCTCCGGCCAGGTGGGATGACGATCTGCGAAAGACTGCTGGCAGATGCTGGATGCGGCAAGCTGAAGACAGGGCGCTATGGCGCTCATTAGGGGAGGCCTATGTCCAGCAGTGCCAATATAGGATTATGATGATGACGTACCTCTGATCCTCATCAGCAATAGTCCGCATGACTTCCTCCAGCATCTTTTTCTCGACCAGCGTATCCTCGTAGACGCACTGCCTCTCAATCTGCCGGTTCACGAGCTGAGTCTGCAACTCCTTGGTGTATTTGCGGCATTTCTCTATCTTTATCTTGTTCTGGTGTTCTTCTGCATCTTTGTTGGAGAACAGAGCGTTGTTTAAGACGGAGCTTGCATATCTGTGTTCAGCCTGGAATGGATGTAAGGCTTTCATTATTTATTTAGACTTTTTAATGAGTCCAAGTTAAGCAGAATTTGTGTTTTGGGTATTCATCATCATCAGGCTATATTAGTCCACAGCTGGACATAGACCTCCCCTAATGATCGCCATAGCGCCCTGTCTTCAGCATGTCGCAACCAGAATCTGCCTGCAGTCTGTCGCAGATCGTCATCCCACCGCCGGAGGGCGACCTACACTACGTTTGCCAAGTCGCGGTCTCCACTCAAGAACTCTTTTGGATAATGGAATGGAACAATAAATGAATATTTTTTTATTTGCGCAAGTTGGCTATCATAACAAAATTGATAAGTATACAACAGTAAGTAGATACATTAATACAATAGTAAGTAACACATATCTGCTTAGCTTGGGGCTAGATGATGCTGTGTGGACTGTCCGGAATTATTTATTTATTTATTTATAGATCAAAATTTTGTGTAATGGGTTATTTAATATTATTAGTATAGTCTATGATGAGTTAGTTTTAGGTCAGTTATTTTTTGATACTATGAGTGGAAACTATCTTAGCTTGATTAGTTCTACTGTACGTACAGGCCTATTGTTACTCAAACATAAGCTTTTTCTTTCCAATATAAATAAATAAATTATAAATAGTGTAAGACCCACCTTCCACTCCTCTCTATGGTCAGATCACCATTCTTTGTTTCAAGTGTCCAGTTCATCTTTCATCTCCCCCTTGACCTTCCATCATCATCAGCCTATATCAGTCCACTCTGGACCTTCCATGTTATGGGTTAATTCAATTGTTTAAACAAAATCATACCTTATCCTGCTGTCTCTTATATTCATTATTCAGAATCTGTTGTCGCAGGTCCCGGCATGTATATCCCGCTGATAGCTTTTTAATGAGCTCCCGAAGACTTGGATCGCGCTCCCTCAGGTAATGTCTACGGAGCAGTTCACAGGCTTCCTCTCTTCGGACCTTGGCTACTTCTTTGCCCAAAGCAATCTCTTTTTCTGCTCGAGCATTGACTATTGCTGCATGGTCAGTCCTCTGAAATGATACATTAATCATCACTACATAGTATATAACAAAGTCGCTATGTTCCCTATGTCCCTATGTCCCTTTGACTGCTTAAATCTTTAAAACTACGCAACGGATTTTGATGCGATTTTTTTCAATAGATAGAGTGATTCAAGAGCCTTCCTCTTGAATCACTCTATCTATTAAAAAAAATCAAATTTATACGTATAATAAAACCGTTTGAAGCCGGGGCAGGTCGCTAGTTGTTAATAATACTGATAGTGAATAATTGACAAACTTAAACTTTTTTATTTGCACTTTTAGGTCATGGATGAACTGCAAGATGACTTTAAATGAAATTTGGTATGTAGATAGTTTAGAACCTAGAATAGGACATAGGCTATTAAAAATTGTAAATTTTAACCTCTGAGGGGGTAAAGTTTGTATGGAAAATAATTTTTCCTTGTTTTGATTCACTCAAAACTCAGTAGTTATAAATAAACTATGGAGTGAATAACACACATTTTTTTTTAGGTAACACATATTTTTTTTTTACACAATAACCCTTATGAGTGTGCAATAAATTTCTGAAATTTGTACAATAAAAAAACTGGTTCGCGGGCGAAGCCGCGGGGCGCTTATAGTAATAAATAAATAATAGTTGTTGGAGGGTTGCTCTGGTAGATAGAGGGTTAAACCTCAAAAATAAAATAGGCGCCATTCCCTTTTTGATATGTCGACATATAATGAAGCATCCAAAGCGAGAATGCACTTTAATATCCTTTCATCAGCTTAATCCTGGTTTACACTTAGTTAAGTTATTATGTCGGGGTCAGAATAAGGAAGTTTCCAATTTTTTTATTTAAATGTAGAAAAATAATACTATACTTGCAATAAAGCCCACTGAAATTTTTATTCAATTATCTTCATAAATGACAAAGTTATGATACTTTTCCCGCCCGGTTTAAAACTTCTCGGCGCGCGGCCGCTCAACAACGTCATGACGTCACAACTTCCACAAGACGCTCGAGTCAAGTAGTAATCGATGCGCGGTCACCTCAGAAGATTGTTGCTATTGGCTAAATCAAGACCGAATGGATAATATCGTTGTAGAATCTGTGCAGGACAACATATACATAGTTTTAAGACTGCTAGTATTTTTCTGAAGGTCTGATTATAAGGTTTTAGAGTTCAAAATCGTTCGTCATTTTCAGTTATCATCATAGAATAGTGTTGGTACTTGTCTCCAACAAAAATAGGCCATAGATTATCTTTATATACTGGCCATAGATAGTTATCCTACCTGGCCGGAGGGTGTCCTACACTACGTTTGCCCAGTCGCGGTCTCCACCCAAGAACACGTTTACCGCAACTATCTATAGATTATCTTATAGTTGATAGAAAAGAATATGGGTACTTATGTGTAAATTAGGTTTATTTTCTGTGCAGTCGAACATTCTAGAGCTTTCGGGAATGTGCAGAAAGCTCTGGAAAGTTCTGGAATATACGATCAAATACAAATTATCTATTACAGTAAACTTAAACCAATAAACATAGCTTGGGTTTGGAACCCTATTTAAATAAAGAGATACCTATGTGTGTCAGAGGGTTCCGCTCTTCCGTAATATACATACAGTTACAATAATATTGGAAGGTGCGTTTTTAAAAGATTAAATTAAAACATATTATATTGTTTGCAAAAAGTTTGTTAGCATTTGATTGTTTAGTTAAGTGTTCGCCTGTGTGTTTGTGGCGTAAGTGTATAAGTATATGTGTGTGTGTGTTTTGTGCATGTGTGAGTACCTTACCGAGTGTGTTGAGTTGGTGTACATATGTGACGAAGATCATTCGAGAACATAGTAGAAACTTTTGGAAGCCTATAGAACAATCTCTAAGTCTGTATAATGATCTCAATAAATCCTCTTCACTAGTCCTCTATAATCCCAACATCATGATTTTGATGTAAATATGTAACTTTAGGTAAATATGCTCTTGTAATTCCGATCACTGCTTATTAATGTTCATGACTTTGAAGTACTATATCATATCAAGGTTCTCGATCGAATCGAAAGGAAAGAAAGAGACAGTGGGAATGACAGAGATAGATTTACCTTTCGTAAAACCGTGGAAACATAAGACAAGGACAGCTGACGGTGTGGCTGGCGTTTGAATGAAAGGGACAGAGTTATTTCTCTAGAAATTTGTCGATTTTCTAGTAAGTTTTGTAATGTTACGAGGTACCCATAAGAGATATAAAAGGCCGAACTTATCCGACGATTATTTATTCAATGTTTGGAATGGATTAAGTATAGATTGTCTTTGGAAACGAACAAGTGAATAAAAAATAGTGGACTAATAGAAATATCAATTCAGTATTGCAGTAGGTATGGAAATGTAATAGCTGTTCTCACAGAACAGTCTTTAAATTCTACGTTATCTTCTTATATAGGACTTTCTAGTGACGTCGCATAGAATCATTATGGAAACCGTGCAAGTTGATGCTACACTACAGTACAATATTAATATTGTGTCGTGCCCAAGTGCACAAGTAGGTACCTACAACTATTAGTGCACCCGATAAAAATTATTTTATAGTGGCTAAAAAAATAAGATTGGTGCTAAGTTATTAAAAGAAAGAAATCTCTTTCAAATAAAATAAACACTAGCTGCGCCCCGTGGCTTCGCCCACGAACCAGATATTTTTGTCATACAAATTCCAGAAAGTTATTGCACACCCCTAGTTATTGTTAAGAAGTATGAGGTTATTGAGAAAAAATAAAAAATATGTGTTTAATTATTCATTCCAGAGATTAGATATACCGAGTTTTGACAGAATCGAACCAAGGAATAATTATTTTCCATACAAACTTTACCACCCCATTATCCCCTTCAGAGGTTAATTTTTCTAAATTTTACTATCCTATATGTTATTTTAGGTCCCAATCGATTTACATACCAAATTTCATCTAAATAACTTAAGTAGTTACGGAGATTACCTATAACGTACATTCACACAGACTTTCCCATTTATTCTAATAGTAAGATATTAATAAGGTTACATAGACACTCACACACACAACACACCGCGTTCCATGTACCTACTTACTTACTGTGAGCGAGAAATGACGAAACAGCCGAAAAACGCTTTCCGCCCCTCCTGTACCGTTGACTCGCCGGGAATTGTGACGTCACAGGCGAAATGCCTCGCGCTTATTTCAAAATTCGTTTGGGGTTCAGTAAAATTGGAATAACTTTGTCATTTTTCAAGTTATTTAAATAATTCTTTCACCATATATATTGTAATTTATATGCCCTTCAATTCATGTAAGTAGTTTTTATTTTTGAAAAATTGGAAACTTCCTTATTGTGACGATCTGTCAATGCCTATTATTATTTGGTGGCGGGTAGCGGTAAATCTTTTCGAATAAACAGTCTATCGCTCACTCCGGCCTTTCATTGACGCCTCATTGGCGACGATCGTGGATTTTATTCAAAAAACAGTGACCTACGCGTTAGTTATCATTGTGAAATATGCCTATCGGCAAAATAGAACCTTTCAATCTAAATTCCAAACAATGGCCTGCGTACATTCGCCGCGTAAATCAATACATCACGCTGAACAGTATCGATGAGAAGTTGAAAGTGCCAATGCTAATTACGGTTGTGGGGGAAGAAACGTATGCACTGATGTGTGATCTGTGTGCACCTAGTTTCCCGGAAGATAAAAGTTACGTCGATTTAGTGAAACTTGTGACAGAACATTTAGAACCACAGCGTTCCGAAATCGCTGAGCGCCATGTTTTTCGGTTGCGACGTCAGCGGACGGGCGAGTCCCTCACGGAGTATCTACAGGCATTGAAACATCTTGCGGCCACGTGTAATTTCGGCAAGTGCAAATCGTGCTCGACGCTTGAAGAAAACTTGCGAGATCAGTTCGTGTCGGGCCTGACGAACGACGCCATGCGATCGAGAATTTTCGCGAAAAAAAAAATAGGTTATAAAGATGCGGTCGAGCTGGCACTGGCTCTGGAGGCGGCGGAAAAGCATGCGGAGGTGAGCGGATCGACAGCGGCGGCGGACGCGCCGAGCGCTGTGCGCGCTGGAGCGGGCGAGGGCCTGCATTATGCGCGCGGCGGCGGCGGCGGCGGCGGCGGCGGCGGCGGAGGCGGCGGCGGCGGGCGTGCTGGGCAGCGCGCGCGGCCCGCGCCGGCGGCGGCCTCGCGGGCGTCCGGCGGCGGCGGGGCCGGCGGTGCAGGCGACGGCGGCGGCGCGGGACCAGGCGGCGAGAGCGAGGCCGCGGGCGCGCGCGCGCGGGCTTGCTGGCGCTGTGGCAAGGCGCACGCCGCGGACAGGTGCAGGTTCAAAAATTACTCCTGTGATGAGTGTAATCAAAAAGGACACTTAAAGGTGATGTGTAAACAAATGCGCGGGAGTGGCGGTCGGCATAATTATGTCAGTGATGCGGAGTCGGACGACGACGGGTTGTTCAACATTCAAGTGGCTTCTAAAGGTAACCATCCTTATTATATAAACTTATCGATTGATAACATTGTTGTGAAGTGTGAAATGGACACTGGTAGTCGTATTTCAGCAATTAGCGAGGAAATGTACAAAAACCTATTTTCATATAAGAAGATTATTCCGGACAATCTTATCCTGCGGTGTTATTCGGGTTCACAAATTAAGTCACGTGGTTATATTGAGGTAGATGTTTGTTTAGGGGAAGTTAAAGTAAAATCGTTACGATTGTTCATAATAACCGGCGGAGCACGACCTTTATTAGGAAGGGAGTGGATGCGCGCTTTAAAAATAACACAAATAAACCTCAATCAAATTGTAGAAGACGAATTTGTGAAACAATTATGTAAAGAATTTCCCGAAGTATTTTGTGATAAGCTAGGTACTTGCAAACGAACCATTCGACTACAGCTGTTGGACACAGAACCGGTGTACGTCCGAGCTAGGCCGATGCCTCTGGCACTGCGCGCACGAGTCGAGCGCGAGTTAGCACGTCTAGAATCGGACGACACGATCTATCGAGTAGATTATTCTGATTACGGAACCCCGATTGTACCCGTGGTCAAACAAAACGGTGATATACGGATTTGTGGGGACTATAAGATTACCATTAACCCTAAACTTAAACGTGATTATTATCCGTTACCTCGCATTGAGGAATTGTTCGCGAATCTGAGCGGAGGCGAAAAGTTTACTAAAATTGACCTTAGACACGCATACGAACAGTGCATTTTATCAGATGACTTACAGGCTTACACGGCTATCACGACGCATATGGGCACGTTCGCCTACAGGCGCGTCCCGTACGGGCTATCGTGTATTCCTGAAAAGTTCCAGAAAATGATGGAGGAAACTCTGCGCGGGGTGCCAGGGTGTGTTGTATTCTTGGACGATATTTGCGTAACGGGACCTAACATGGCGGAACATAACAAAAATCTGAGAGCTGTACTCGAACGGTTACGCGATGCGGGCTTAACGGTTAAATTGAGCAAATGCCGATTTTTACAGGACAGTGTAAAGTATTTAGGCTTTATTATTAACAAACATGGTTTACAACCAGATCCTATGAAGTTAGATGCCATTTCCAATGCCCCAAAACCTCAAAACATAACTCAGCTTAAAAGTTTTCTTGGATTGTTAAATTACTATGGGAGGTTTATTCCTAATATGAGTACTTTGTTGCAGCCTTTACACAATCTACTTAAGAGAGAGGTTGGATGGAAATGGGACTCTAAGTGCGATGATACTTTTGTTAAGGCGAAGCAATATCTCCTGAGTGAGCGTGTTTTAGCACACTACGAGGAGGGTCGCGAGCTCGTGTTGTCGGTGGACAGTAGTGCGTACGGGTTGGGCGCGGTGCTAGCTCACCGCTATGCCGACGGCAGCGAGCGGCCGGTCACGTGTGTGTCGCGCACCTTAAGTGCGCCCGAGCGTAATTACAGTCAATTAGATAAGGAGGCGCTAGCTATTTTGTTCGGAGTTACGAAAAATCACCAGTATTTATTCGGAAGGCGCTTCACTTTGCGCACTGATCATCAACCACTAACGTATATATTTGGGGATAAAGGAGGGATCCCACAAACGGCGGCCAGTCGTCTACAGCGGTGGGCTGCGCGACTCGCCGCGTACGATTTCGCGATTGAGTTTGTGAGATCGGCGGATAACGGGCCGGCCGACGCGTTATCGCGATTACCGTTACCTCGGGAGGGTTGCTGCGCTAGCACTATAGACTACTTAAACTTGGTCGAGGATTGTTTGCCGATTAGTTATAAAGATGTAGCGAGAGAAACTGAACGTGACTCATTGTTATCTAAACTTAAGGGCTATGTACAGTTTGGTTGGCCAGCGGTTCCTAGCTGCGACGCGGAAAAACCCTACTTTGCTCGAAAGCAAGATTTTGTGCTAGACCAAGGGTGCATTATCTATAAATATAGAATCGTAGTTCCTCAGGTGTTGCAAAAGAAAATGCTCGAGGAGATACATGAAGGCCATTTAGGTATTACCAAAATGAAAAATCTTTCGCGGAGCTACATTTACTGGGCGAACTTAGACCGCGATATTGAGGAGATGTGTGGTGCGTGCGGCGCGTGCCGCAGCGTGCGCGACGCGCCGCCGCGCGCGCAGCTGCACCCCTGGGAGTTCCCTCTGCACCCGTGGCATCGCGTACACGCTGATTTTGGCGATTGTGGAGGTAAACGGTACCTCATTCTAGTAGATGCGCATTCCAAGTGGATCGAGGCGATTCCTATGCACAGTACTACAGCTGAGAAAACTATTCAGGTTTTGCGTAGTATTTCCGCACGATTTGGTTTACCGTCCCAGCTGGTAACCGACAATGGCCCACCATTCTCATCACATGAATTTAAGGTATATTGTAGCAACAATTGTATAAAGCACACAACGTCGGCTCCTTATAGGCCTCAGGGAAATGGTGCAGCCGAAAATGCCGTTAGAACGGTAAAAAAATGCATTAAACGAGCCGTATACGAAGGTGTAGATGTGAACGCTGCCTTAAGTAAATTTTTGTTTAACTACCGTAACTGTGAGCACGCCACTACCGGAGTGTCGCCGGCGGTGGCCCTGCAGGGGCGGCGCCTGCGCAGCCGACTGGACGCGTTGCGGCCCGACCGCGCGGCCGCGGAGCGCGAGCTCCAGGAGCGCCGGGTCGCGCGCTCGGCAGGCGCGGTTAAAGACTTCGAGGTAGGGGACGCGGTCCTCGCGCGTGACTACACGCAGAGGGGGGACAAGTGGGCTGAGGCCACGGTTGTCAAGAAAACCGGTCCCGTCTCATACAATGTTAATTTAGGGAACGGGGTAGAATGGCGTAGACATGCCGATCAAATGCTTTCAACGCAAAAGAATCGTTATTCATTATCGCGGATGAGCGGCGCGGCTGTCGAGGGTGATTCGGCTTCAAAGCACATTGAACCTGAGGTTGTAAAAGGGGCCGACAACGAGCGCGCCGTTGAGGACGCGTTCAGCGGTGAAGACGAAGCTGTCCTACCAATGAAACCACGGGACAAGGTACAGTCGCCGCAGGAGCTGTCTAAGCGGGCGGGAACAGTGCCGTTAGCGTCCCGCCCTGCGCCCTCACCGCGGAACGCGTCTGCTCGTGAACTGCGGGCGCTAAAGCGCGCTAATCAGTAAAGTTCTTAGATTATTTTATATTTAAGTTATGTAGTTAAGTTGTCTCTGTATTTAGGTCTTAAGTAAAGGTATTTACTGGCTTGGCGGGGAGATGTGTGACGATCTGTCAATGCCTATTATTATTTGGTGGCGGGTAGCGGTAAATCTTTTCGAATAAACAGTCTATCGCTCACTCCGGCCTTTCATTGACGCCTCAA